>SJYX01003279.1:115537-144090 GCA_006410675.1 Oreotragus oreotragus | reverse complement strand
TCCGTCCCTTCATTCTTTCTGGAGTTATTTCTCCACTGATCTCCAGTAGCATATTGGGCACCTAATGACCTGGGGAGATTCTCTTTTGATATCCTATCATTTTGCCTTTTCATACGGTTCATGGGGTTCTCAAGGCAAGAATACTGAAGTGGCTTGCCATTCCCTTCTCCAGTGGACCACCTTCTGTCAGACCTCTCCACCATGACCCGCCCGCCTTGGGTTGCCCTGCAGGCATGGCTTGGTTTCATTGAGTTAGACAAGGCCCTGGTCCTAGTGTGATTAGTCAATCTAATCACACTAGGACCAGGGACATTCCTTTCTTTCATTAACAGACTGCTGGTGACTATATAACATCCAGCTAAAGACTAGCAGGGGGGTACTCTTTCTGCTCCCTTCTGATGCCTATGTCAGAAGCTTTTTCTGTCTCCTTTACACTTTAATAAAACTTTATTACACAAAAGCTCTGAGCGATCAAGCCTCGTCTCTGGCCCCAGATTGAATTCTTCTCCTCTGGGGGCCAAGAATCCCAGCGTTGTGATTCAACAACAACCTTTCATCTTGGGGGCTCATCCGGGATCCTTCAGGAGAAGGCCCGCGGCTGGGAGGAGCAACCCGAGGAGCAGGGGCTGCACAGGCGCAGGAGGGCCTAGAGGAGCTGTCCCATGTTGAAGGTCAGGAATTGCGGCAGTAAGGAGATACCCCTTGTCCAAGGTAAGAAGCAGCCATGAAGAGACAATCCACGCCCAAGGTAAGAGAAACCCAAGTAAGATGGTAGGTGATGCAAGAGGGCATCAGAGGGCAGACACACTGAAACCATACTCACAGAAAACTAGTCAATTTCACACTTAGAGGTGACCAGATTTCTCTAGGTGGTATGGTGGGTGGGAGCACTACACCCGGATCATAGTTTCCTCTTCAGCCCAATCGGGAGGTGCTACACATAGAGGAGATCATGACCCTCACGCCAATTTCACCAGTTTGCTCCCTGAAAAATATTTACTGAAGGGGAACTTAATTTAACAACCATCTCCCCTCAGTTCAGTTCAGTTCAGTCGCTCAGTCGTGTCCGACTCTTTGCGACCCCATGAATCGCAGCACACCAAGCCTACCTGTCCATTACCAACTCCCAGAGTTCACTCAGACTCACGTCCATCGAGTCAGTGATGCCATCCAGCTATCTCATCCTCTGTCGTCCCTTTCTTCTCCTGCCCCCAATCCCGCATCTCCCCTACCCCAGGAAATTTATGAAGCTGGCAGACCTTCCCAGTTAAACCTGGCTAACAGCATTGGTTCTCAAACTTTATTCTCCATTCCAATTACAAGAACTTTTAAACATCCCAAAGTCAAAGCCACATTCCAGACCTACTAAATCATGATTTCTGGGTGGGGCATGGATATTGATGGGGTTCAAGGCAGGCTGTGATAAAATATGTCAAAGTGGCATATTAATTACTTTGAATTAAATTTCCTTAAACTGCCAATGCAAGAAGGACGCTTTGACCCTCCCTTGTTGCCCTGAAAGTAGGAAATAAATCTTCCATGTGAAAGTACCCTTCCTTTCACAGAGAGATCTTTATCACCAGAAATAGGGAACTCAGGCCCAGTATGTAAAGAAAGTCTGCTTATATTCTTCACTAATTAGTACCCAAATATATTTCTTTGTCATGTCCATTCTCCAAAAATGAAGTTTCTTTGTCTAAAGGGTATAAGAGCTGTCTGCTTCAGGGACTTCTCCGGGCCTCATAGTCTTATGGAGCGTATATACAGAATTACATTTGGTTTGCCCCCTGTTAAGCTCATATCAATTTAATTATTAGGCCAGAAGAACCTAGAAAGGTAGAAGAAAGTTTCTCCTTTCCAATTATTGGCTTAGTTGGCAGGATCCTCACTGGCTGGAAACTGCTTTCTCTCAAGATTGGAGTAGATAAAAAGATTCTGGGAACTCTGACAAAAAGCCAAAGAAGGTAGGAATCCATATCACATCAGGATCCTGAATCTCTGTTTGCAAGATCCAGTGGAAGAAGTAGTGAGAGTCCTTTTTCTAAATATCCATAGACAGACGAATGGGTAAAAAAGGTGTGGTGCACATATAAATGGAATATTACTCAACCATAAAAAGGAACGTAATTGGGTCATTTGTAGTGATGTGGATAAAACTAGAGTCTGTCATACAGAGTGAAGTAAGTCAGAAAGAGAAGAGCAAATATATAGATTAGCAGATATTATTTGTGGAATTTGTTCCTTGGGCATAATAACTCTGGTAAAAATTTAGTAATGAGTATGTTTGATTTTTATTGATCCTTTTTTAAAATTTTTTCTAGAGATGGTCATGGTTTTTCTTTGTCTCTGTTGTGTTTTTCATCAAAAGGAGAAAAACAAACAAACGTTGGGCAGAATGGTCGCATGTGCCCTTTAAGGCTCCGGTTCAGGCTTATCTCTGGTGAATTCAGGGATCTCATCAGACCCACATCTGTTAGATAAATTTTACTGTGGGTCTCCTAGGTAAAAACTAGATGAGGTTTTTCCTTTTATTTTTGCCTTATGTTATGAGAGCTTGTCTTAGTAACCAGCAACAATAGTGCATCTGGTGGCCAGGTGAATAAGTAGACTGGGATTCTGAGACAGGAGGTCACAAGCATCACTCTCTTTGGCTGTGCCAGCTCCCAGGGAAATTTGTCACAAAGGGTCACAATCGATCAGGGCCTCTGTTCTTCCTTTGCTCACGTGTGCATGCTCGGTTGCTCAGTCATGCCTGACTCTTTGCAACCCTATGGACTGTAGCCCACCAGGCTCCTCTGTCCATGGAATTCTCCAGGCAAGAATACTGGAGTGGGTTGCCATCGCCTTCTCCAGGGGGTCTTCCTGACCCAGGGATTGAACTCACATCTCCATTTCTGGAAGGCAGGTGGACTCTTTACCCCTGCACCACCTGGGAAGGGCCCTGCTGCTTTTCTAGACTGAGAAATCCTACTCCATTGGCACCTGCTTTGTGTCACACATCATCAGGTTTGTAACTAGCGGTTTCTTGAAGACACCATTTTCACCATATCATCCTTATTTACCACTTGTGCAATTAAAATCTTTGCTTTCTTAGGCCATCTTTGAGAATGAACTTGCTGAATCTTGTGAGGCCTGCACTCTTTCACCTTTCCCAGAAAAGCCCTTAAACCCTCAGCTGCTTATTTCTAACTTCCCTTTCTCTACAAGATTTATAGAGGCACTCCAGCTTAATTTCTAGGCCCAGGGTCTACAGGTTACTCATGTTAAGACTCTAACTAGGAAATAAATTAAGCAGCACCATAGGCAATAAGGCTATTTAGCTGGGCCCTATAATCAGTTTCAAGCCTTCCTTATGCAATGTCCTTTGTAGATATATCCTAGACTCCCCATCCAAATAATTAACATCCTCTAGACAGCAAAACATAAAAAGCATAGAAATATTTTGATCCCCATCTTAGCTGGAAATTTGTTTCCTGATATAAAAAATCAAATTCAAAGTAGTATGATTGAGTGAGCAAATCAACCTCTAAACATTATGATGAAAAATCCTGCCCAGTTCCTTGAAGATAGCTTACAGAAATGCAAACAAAGAAGTTAAAATCAGCAATACTTAACCCACTACTCCAGTCTTTATAAAAACAAAAGCATAATTCTAAAATATCTCAAAATCCACTCAGACATTTTCCTATTTACCTTCATACATTTCCAGATATTCCAAACACCAGAACATTGGAGATACAATTGCTCTGTATTTACAAAATGAAGAAAAAGTTCAAATAGTAACTACCATAGACTTCTATTAATAGTTAAATACACCCCAGACTCCTAAGAGAAAACTTGCATTCTTTCTCTGTCTTTTGAAGTTATAAAATTTACTGGGGCTTTGAAATATAAACATCCTGGAAGGTAATTAAAACTTTGCCCATACTGAAGGAAAAGGGGATGTTGATTTAAAACACACACACACACACACACACTGCTGAAAATGCTCTCTTGTCCAAAATCTAGTTTATAACCTTCTTAAAATTACGTGCCAAACACAAATGCAAATCTTAAGAGTACAAAGCTTTAGCCATCTGAACATATAAACTTAACTTATTCCCACTGTTATGTATAAACTAGTGGGTTTTATATCATTATATCTAATTCTTGACTGAAATTTTAAGATGAAAACTATAAGATCTCTGTTTATGTTTGCATGTATGTTTATATATGTATACAATAAGTACACATATACCTTCAGATATAATTACCAAATTAATTTGAAAAAGAGCTCTATTTAGTTGGCTCAAAATTAAGTTGTTGTTCAGTATCTCAGTTGTTTCTGACTCCTTGAGACCCCATGGACTGCAGCACTCCAGGCTTCCTTGTCCTTCTCGATCTCCTGAAGCTTGATCAGACTCATGTCATCCCCTTCTCCTGCCTTCTTCTTTCCCATCATCAAGGTCTTTTCTAAATGAGTCAGTTATTTGCATCAGGTGGCCAAAGTATTGGAGGTTCAGCTGCAGTATCAGTCCTTCCAATGAATATTCAGGACTGATTTCCCTTAGGATTGACTAGTTTGATCTCCTTGCAGTCCAAGGGACTCTCAAGAGTCTTCTCCAACACCTCAGTTCAAAAGTACCAGTTCTTAGGTGCTTAGCCTTCTTTATGGTCCAACTCTCACATTCATGCATAATTACTGGAAAAACCATAGCTTTGACTAAACAGACTTTTGTCAACAAAGTAATGTCTCTTCTTTTTAATATGCTGTCTAGGTTTGTCATAGCTTGTCTTCCAAGGAGCAAATGTCTCCTTGGAATTTCATGGCTGCATGAATTTCATGGCTGCAGTCACTATCTGCAGTGATTTTGGAACCCAAGAAAATAAAGTCTGTCACTATTTCCATTGTTTCCCCATCTATTTGCCATGAAATGATGGGACCGGATGCCATGATCTTCGTTTTCTGAATGGTGAACATTAAACCAACTTTTTCACTCACTCTCCTCTTTCACTTTCATCAAGAGGCTCTTTAATTCCTCTTTGCTTTCTGCCATAAGGGTGGTGGCATCTGCATATCTGAGCTTATTGATATTTCTCCCAGCAATCTTGATTCCAGCTTGTGCTTCATCCAGTCTGGGATTTCACATGATGTGCCCTGCATATAAGTTAAATAAGCAGGGTGACAATATACAGCCTTGATGTACTCCTTCACCAATTTTGAACCAGTCCATTGTTCCATGTCCAGTTCTAACTGTTGCTTCTTGACTTTTTTGAATGCAGGTTTCTCAGGAGGCAGGTAAGATGGTCAGGTATTCCCATCTCTTGAAGAACTTTCCACAGTTTGTTGTGATCCACACAGTCAAGGACTGTAGAGTAGTCAGTGAAACAGAAGTAGATGTTTTTCTGGAATTCTCTTGCTTTGTCTATGATCCAATAGATGTTGTCAATTTGATCTATGGTTCCTCTGCCTATTGTAACTCTAACTTGAACATCTGGAAGTTATCATTAAAGTATTTCTAAATCTCATGAATAGAATATAACCCATATGTTTTTCTATGTGATCTAGGATAATTTTTGGTAAATAAAAGCCAGTTTAAGTTTGTTGGTTTAATTAATAAAGATATATCTTTAGAGTTATCATTAAGCATAATACATTTTTTTCTACTTAGATTTACTAAAACTCAAATAAGCTTATCTTATCTCTGTTACAAAATTGTTAACAATAAAAATAACTTAAGATGATGGTTAGTTGCTTTAATGTCTCATTAAATCTTCACCCCTCAGGAGTAATCTAAGTATGATTGTTTTAAAAATGAATTAAAGAGATGTAAATGAGATAAGAGTTTTTAGATGAAGTTTTTAAGTTGATTGTTTTATGATATATTCAGTTTCCCAAATCTCTTTGGCTTCCACCCTTAGAATTTTGCTGATTGAAATGAGGTGCATTTCTTAAATGTTTGATAATTTCCAGATAAGATAAAACACTGAGACATTAATTGTTAAACCAGTTATCTACTTTTGATTTCTTATGATAGAGTCTAAAGATATTTGAGACTATTAGTAAATATGGCATGTGTCACTTTGAAAACTTGTGCTATGTAAAAATGCATATATCTAGAAATTATGAAACACATTCCATAAATTTGCCAATCTAAAAACTGCTGTGTAATAGTTCACAATTGTTTACTTCTTAATTGTCACTAGAAATTAAAGTTTCTAGGGGTTGAGAATTCTAATTAACTGGAAATTATAAGGGAAACAATTTTATTTGCAAGGAAAGTGGGATGTAGTTTCAGTTAGAAAATGTATAGGATGTGAAGATGTATTTCTGTTGAGGAAAAATAAAATAATTTTGTCCTAAAATAAAGCTGAATGGGAAAAAAAAGGAATAAATTAAAATGGATGTAGAAAGTTGAAGAAAGTTTATAAAAAAGGAATCTTAGGAAAGAGCAATGAGTTTGTTATAAAAATTTTAAGTAACAAGTTTTACTATCAATAGTGTGCTTAGATAAAAGTAAAACTTAATTTTCCTTCATCTGTTCTCATGACAGTTTTCCCTATATCTTTAATGTAATTTGCCTAGAAAAGCAAAGATTCTGTGTTTTGCCTTTATCAGGTTTTTGATTATTTTTAAAAGTTAAATCTTTCCTATATTAAAATGACTTTTTACAACTATTTAAATTTTACAACTATTTAACTTTCTGTATTTGCTTATGAAATTTATAATTGTTGCCATTGTTTAATGAATAAGTATTGTTTCACAGTAACCTAAGATCCTAGGGCTTCCCAGGTGGCACTAGTGGTAAAGAACCTGCCTGTCAATGCAAGAGACATAAGAGACACGGGTTTGATCTCTGGGTTGAGATGATCCTCTAGAGGAGGGCATGGCAACCCTCTCCAATATTCTTGCCTGGAGAATCATGGACAGAGCCTAGCGTGCAACAATCCATAGGGTTGCAAAAAGTCAGACAGGACTGAAACGATTTAGCATGCTTGCCTGCAAGCTATGATCCTATTTAACCAAATGTTTTATAATCTCTTTGAAATTTTTGACAAACTTCCCCTAAATTCAAATTCTAAATGAAGTGTTTTAGATCAAAAACTAACTCTGAGAATTTCTAGAGGGCTTCTGGCTCACCTGAAAGGATTTACTGGGTGTCCTTACAAAAAGAGAGAGATTAAACTAATTAGGTGTATTTGATATTTTAAATTACATGGGAAACATTATCAAATAAGTGATAATAAATCTTCTTAGGTTATATTGCATGGGTAAATGTTATTAATGTAAGTACTTTAAAAATTATATTAAATTCTTAAAAATCTGGTATGTTTCCAAGTATAATGCTATTGTTTGTGATTCTAATTGCTATTTTTAAAATGTGTGTCACAGAAATAATGTGATGTCAATTACATCAATGAATTTTCATTTGATCCTTAATCATGGTCATTCTTAAGTCTTTTTGCTCTTGCAACTATGTTTCATCTTCAGAAAAATTCATGGAAATGACTCTAAAGTGTTCTAAAATACAGTCTCTGATAAGTTTCAGATCATACCACTAAACTAGGTATGAAGTTACTAATAGAGAGACCGATGGCATTGTAAAACTGCTAGCTAAAAATCAACAAGAGTTAATCAGAATGAACAGGATGATTTTAACTTTTTTGACTTTTTGTTTGAAACATTGCCAATTTTTGTTAATGTTTTGTTTTCCAGATATAAGGAAACCTTTCCACTTAAACTATGACTTACAGAGATTTGATCAATTATTCCTTTGCAAGCAAATTGAAATGCTTATCTTTTTCTCGCTACCTGATTGCTCTAGAATTGAAAACTAATTGAGTACTCTTTATGGCAATATAGTTATTTGCATAAGTTCACTAAGAATCTGTTCTCCTTATGCCAGGACACAATTGGAAGCATTGGCTATATTACCAAGGCTTTGACTAGAATGCCATGTTTCAGAGAGGCATGCATAAACTCAGATATGATTAAACAGATTTAAGAAATTAAGTGAAAGTTGCTCAGTCGTGTCCAACTCTTTGCGACCCCTTGGACTATACAGTCCATGGAATTCTCCAGGCCAGAATACTGGAGTGGGTAGCCGTTCCCTTCTCAAGGGGATCTTTCCAACCCAAGGACTGAACCCAGGTCTCCTGCATTTCAGGCAGATTCTTTACCAGCTGAGTCACAGGGCAAGTCCAAGAATGGAGTGGGTAGCCTATCCCTTCTCCAGGGGATCTTCCTGACCCAGGAATCAAACCAGGTCTCTTGCATTGCAGGCAGATTCTTTATCAACTGAGCTATGAGGGAAGCCCTTAAGAAATTAAAGTTGACTTAATAGAGCTAATATACTGTATTGGTGTTTTTCTTTCTGGCTTACTTCACTCTGTATAATAGGTTCCAGTTTCATCCACCTCATTAAAACTGATTCAAATATATTCTTTTTAATGGCTGAGTAATACTCCATTGTGTATATGTACCACAGCTTTCTTATCCATTCATCTGCTGATGGACATCTAGGTTGCTTCCACGTCCTGGCTATTATAAACAGTGCTGCGATGAACATTGGGGTACACGTGTCTCTTTCAATTCTGGTTTCCTTGGTGTGTATGCCCAGCACAGTATACTAACACATATATATGGAATTTAGAAAGATGGTAATGATAACCCTCCATGTGAGACAGCAAAAGAGACACAGATGTGTAGAATGGACTTTCAGACTCTGTGGGAGAGAGAGAGGGTGGGATGATTTGGGAGAATGGCATTGAAACATGTATACTATCAGGTAAGAAATGAATCCCAGTCTATGTTCGATACAGGATACAGGATGCTTGGGGCTGGTTCACAGGGATGACCCGGAGAGATGATATGGGGTGGGAGGTGGGAGGGGGGTTCAGAATTGGGAGCTCATGTACACCCGTGGCTGATTCATGTCAATGTATGGCAAAACCAATACAGTATTATAAAGCAAAATAAAGTAAAAATAAAAATTAAAAAAAAAATAGAGCTAATAAAGCCCCTTGAAAAAAATCTGATAGCTTATGTCATGGTCTGTGCACAGGTTGGAAAAGAATTTTCAGACATGAGGAGGATTAGGGAAGAATAAAGTTTATTAGAGCGGGAGACGCTGTTGGAACAGTGGGCCAGCTGAGGGAAGAGACAACTGAAGGGAGAAAAATGAGGGTGCCAAAAATGTAGCAGGTTGACTTCCTGGCAGACCAGGGAGAGCCGATGCCTTTTACAGCTGCTGCTGCTGCTGCTAAGTCACTTCATCATGTCCAACTCTGCGCGACCCCATAGACTGCAGCCTACCAGTCTCCTCCATCCTTGGGATTTTCCAGGCAAGAGTACTGGAGTGGGTTGCCATTGCCTTTCTCCAGCCTTTCATAGGCTGGAGGCCAATTTTTATAGCCTCAAGTCAGAAAATTCCTATGGGAAGAATGGCATTAGGTAATTGATTAGAAAGCTATAGGATGGGTAACAGGGTGGGTTTTTAACTTAACATGAGGTCAGGGAGCTGGCAGGTTTAGATCAGGAGGCTTGTGGAAGCAGTTGCTATGGGGCTTGGTTAATTCCAGAGATAAAAGTCCTGTGATCTTGGTATAAGACTCCACACCTGTGACATTGGCATAGATTTCTATATAGGTTGCTTACACCTTTCCTGACAAACTAACCAGGTAAAAAAGTTACTTCCTGGCAAGTATAGGAACCTCAGAAAATATTGGGAACTTCAAAATCAAAGGAATTAATCCAAATCTTTAGATCTTACAGGGGAAATCTGAAGACAAACAAGTCTTTGGCTAGCCTCCTAGCCTTGAGAAGCATTTAAAAGTTCAATCTGAGATTCCTTATGAAAAAATCCAGCAAAGCATATTTTAAAAGATTCTATATGGTCAATCACTATTCTTGCTGCACTCATGTAAATAGCCAGGCCACGTGTAATGAAGCTAATTTTTTCAAATAATCTAATGTGTCTATGTTTGGTAAAATTGAGGGTGATATTTAGAGAGAAAAATTATGTTTCCGTAATACTCTTTTGTGGGTATTAGATTCTGTTGCAGGAAAAAGAAGCACAAGAGAATAGTCATGTCGCAGCTCTTCTAAGAGTTGGGTGAGTTTCTGGGGTGGGCTGCCAAATGAGGAAAGAACTCCGGAGCAAGCTATAGTAAAGTGGAAGCGAATTTAGACAGATAAACACATTCCATAGACAGAATGTGGATGTGGGCCATCTCAAGTGAGAGTGGCCCTGGAGTATGGGGGTGGTTAGTTTTTATGGGCTAGATAATGATATATGCAAACAAATGGGAGGAATAATCTAGCGATTTGGAAGAAGAGGTGAGGATTTCCAGAAACTGGCCCACCACTTACTTTTTTACCTTTTTGATCAAACCCCGGGTCTCCTGCATTGCAGGTCGACTCCTTACCATCTGAGCCACTAGGGAATCCCATAATTAAATTTTTGTTTTCTGTTATTCTCATATCTATGTAATTATTAGGCCAGCCAGAAGAACCTAGAAGTATAGAGGAAATTTTTTCTTTGCCAACAGTACGTTTCAAGACTCCACCACACAATTCCAGTGTGCAGCAAAATTGGAGTATAAGTAGCCTTGCTATTCAGTGACCAGAAGCATCCATATCACCTGAAATCCTGTTAGAAATGCAGATTATTAGGCCCCCACCCCAGCCTGCTGACTCAAACTCTGCAGAAACACAATGTCTCAAGTGCTTTATTTGCACATGAAAGCTTGATAAGCACTCAATGGGATGCCCTTTAATGGGGCCTAATGGGGCCTGCCAGTTGTAATTATTTCTGTAAATGGAAAAATCCCTGAATAATGTAGTATTAATGACCTTGAGAGGGGAAGGGGAGGGCAGTATTCTGAGAGTCAGACTGGAAAATACTGTTACAGAGGCTTAAAGAAACTGAAAGGTTCTGGTTGATTGTTGTATCTGCATGGATTAATTTTCACAATGCTTCAGACCTTCCAAACAGAGTCATACATCGTCCAGGGATTTCATTTCGCTTGAAAGCTCAGTGTGTGACAAGACAGCTCCAAGTGCTTTGTGCTTATCGTTAATACAATTCTCAGGGCCACTCAGGCTGTGGATGTTAATGATTCCCAGTTTGCAGAAGCATAAGGTGGTTAAGAGCCTGCCCCCAGTCATCTAGCTATTCATTGGCTAAATGATGGCTCTGTTGTGTTGAGAGCTATTGCCTTTCAAAATCAAAAGTAAGGTTTATTTTATAGTCAGTATTGCGAAGAAGGGGTAAGGACCAAGGGTGTCACACAGAAATTGTGCCCAGGAATAACACTGGGCTTTTTACATCAACTCCACTTAATAGCCTGGCCTTTGTGAGGAGGCAAGAGTTTGAGGGAATCAAAATTAAAGAGGAGCTTTTCTTCACTTCACTACGCCTTTTCGAAGCCAAGGAGGGCCCTGCCTCAACTTCTTTCCTCTCACCTCACTCAGCCCGGAGCATCACATCAGCCCAGCGACAGGAACCAGTGGGGAAACTTCCTCAGCACACCGCGGGGGAAAGCTGCTGTTGCCAAGCCCAGGCCTGCAGGGCCTGACAGTCTCCCATGTGGTCATCAGGTGCAAGAAAGCAACTGTAGATGAACTAGGTCAAGATCATCACAGGCGCGCAATGTCGTGAAGAGTAAGAAATATCACCACCTCCAGCTGTGTGTCAGAACCAAAGCTTTATTTTAATATGCTTATTGTTTTCAGAACATCACTGGCAACTAGAAACTCATATGCAATGGTGATTTTTATAACTGTAGATAAAATAGATAATGGAATTGTAACAGTAAATACACCTTAAATATAAATATACACATTGCCATCCCACACGTATAAAAGTCATGCTCTGTAAATGCTCTGTCCACACACTATCTTTGTGGGACACTGAATTTCAGGATGGATCTTCGAGGGTTTACATGTGTCCCATTAGTTATATATATTTCCAGAGATCTTATGGAGGAGCAACACATTACAAATTTTGAAAAAAAATTAAGTATCACAGAGCATTTTCTGAATATTTAATACTTTTGTTCTATAAAGAGTATTTCTTAAATATTACAAATGGTGAAACAAATATACTAGCTTACAGATATATACAATGTACTAATTTATACTTCAAAAATGCAGGAAGAGAAATTATATATATATTTATATATATATATATAACTCCAGCTGTGTGTCAGAACCAAAGCTTTATTTTAATATGCTTATTGTTTTCAGAACATCACTGGCAACTAGAAACTCATATGCAATGGTGATTTTTATAACTGTAGATAAAATAGATAATGGAATTGTAACAGTAAATACACCTTAAATATAAATATACACATTGCCATCCCACACGTATAAAAGTCATGCTCTGTAAATGCTCTGTCCACACACTATCTTTGTGGGACACTGAATTTCAGGATGGATCTTCGAGGGTTTACATGTGTCCCATTAGTTATATATATTTCCAGAGATCTTATGGAGGAGCAACACATTACAAATTTTGAAAAAAAATTAAGTATCACAGAGCATTTTTTGAATATTTAATACTTTTGTTCTATAAAGAGTATTTCTTAAATATTACAAATGGTGAAACAAATATACTAGCTTACAGATATATACAATGTACTAATTTATACTTCAAAAATGCAGGAAGAGAAATTATATATATATTTATATATATATATATAATTTTAGATCTAATGAACAATTCAATATTGCTCTTGAGTTGGTCTTGCTGTATTGCATGCATGCCTAGGGCACGCCCATGGCTTGTCACCAGATGGAAGAGGGATTGGCAGGGACAGAATGGGACCCATGGAGCCCCAAGCTTATTCCCAGAGAGCCATCATCTAAGCAATACATTGAGTTTTGTAACTTACTGAGGCGAGGTCAAAATCTTGTGTGTCCATACACAATGTAGGATGTGTCCTCAAGAATGACAACTACTTATTCGAGGATGGGGCCACATAAATGCTAAAAACATCTGATTCAGTGGAACTAACTCCTCGAGCCCTGAGTGTCAGTTGGAGAGCTTTGAAAAGATTATTTTGAGATAATCATCTATACCCTCAGTGCAGTTCATAAAAAATGATCTCAGAACAAAGACCCATGATTGAGGCATCAATAGCCTTCCAGTAAACTCACAGGCAAATTACAAAGGAACAAAACGTGTCCTGAATGACATCAGATTTTCAATAATTACAAGCTTCTCACATTGATAAAATTGTAAACACTTAAAAATGTAGACATTGCGTTGAGAGGGCTAAATCAACTTCTAACTTGGATCAGGAGCAATGTGGCAGTCATGGGGAGCCTGCAAATTGGGAGCCCTATGGACAGGACAGCTCATGGCAAACATCACATTTGACCATTAGCTTAACCCATCTAAGATCTCTACAGTTCATTTTGGCCATGAAGTCCCATTTCTGCTTCCACTTAACCCAAATCTAAATTACAAATGGATGGCATCTCTCTGAGAATGGAAATAGGACAAATATATATATATATATATATATATATGGATAAGTTGAAAAGCAAATGTTCTAGAAAATTCAGCAATGAGATCTCACTGTGAAGGCTGTGCAACAGTCACTTGGAACAGAAGGAGCCCAGCAGAGGGTGTGTCTGTTAGGACTTGGAGAGAGACTTGGTTCTGGGCCAGGAGTTCTGGGTTTCCCTGATCCCCACTGGTGGCCAGGCCAGCCATCTCTACCCTCCCTACCCAAGTTCTATTCTAGGAGGCCAGAGTGGTGGGCAGACCATGGAGCCAATGGCTTGCAAAGTGCCTCCCACGCACTAAATACATCACAAAGATGAGTTATTAGCAGAGCAGAGGGGATGAGAGGAAGGCAAGAAAATTAAACCAAAAGGGGGAATTTAGAATCTGTTGAGAGCATAGAGCTGCCCAGAAGTGGCCACAGCAGGAGGGGCAGGAAAAACACAGAAAGTGCAGGAGAGAGTGGTATCCATAAAGGTCCTGAACGTGACCACTCACTACCAGCTAGCACTGCTGCCCAGCAGCCTGGAAGCATCCCTGCACGAGCCTGAAGGCAGCACTCACTCTGCCTGCCAAGCAGGCGACAGGAAGGTGTCCTGCAAGGGAACATTCCAGAGGAAGCCAGAGTGGGATGCAGACTGGAACCAAGAGGAAAACTTACAGGCTCTGTCAGTGGGAATTTCCAGGAAGCAGCTGCAAAGCAGCCTTGATGCCAGCAGAAGAATTAGCTGAGGAGTCTGTGCCCTGCCCGTGACAGAGGCCTGCCCACCCTGCCTCCAGCCAGCATGCAGCAACCAGCAGTGGTTTGAGGATGCACATGAGATAGTTTACAGAGTGAACCCAGCAGAGGCCAGGTCTTAGCAGACATTTCTAAAGGAACATGCACCATAATTGATTACTTGAACTGATTTTCCAGGAATATACTTGTTAGAGATAATCATCAAAAACATAGCGAACAACTTCTGTCTCAAAGCATTTCATTAAGGTGCAAAGTATGGCACAGACATGTCCACGTCTGTTAGAAAATGGATGTGCTTCTGGCCTTTGGAGGGCCTTTGTTGGCTGTTACTCAGTTGGAGCTAGAGCGAGTTATTGAAAAAATATATCATGTTGGAGGACAAAAAAATGTCTAAAAAAGTAGCTACTTTGATTGCTTTTATTTAAAATCTAAGGGCTGGAAGAGTTATAGCCCCTCATAGGTCAAAGGAAGGAAACTTCACATTTCTAAAACTCTCAAAATATAACACAAAAATGTTATTGTGATGTTTCAGTATTGTCACAATATCCTCACACAAATGTTTCAAATGGAAATTGAAGAATTTCTGACAGGGTGGCACACTCTTAGTGAATTCACCATTGTATGTGAAAAGAAATACTCTAAAAGGTTAAAATGATACCTGCTAATAACTAGGCTAGTGAGGACATCCCCTCAGAGTGGCAAGGCTCACAGGTCAGCTGTATTACATTTAATTCAGTTAAAGAACCATAGAAGGGAACAACTTTGGCCTGGTCTTCTCACCTCCTCCTGCCCCTCCCATTCCCCAGGGATGTCACTGGCTTTGGCGCAGAGGGGACGCCTGGTCTGGGGGTGGGGGGAGGGGTGGTGCCTGCAGCTCCCGGTTAATGTGCTCTCACATGTATCCAGATGGTACCTCTTGCTATCAGCACAGCACAGTCTCCTTCTGCAGGCACGAGCCTTCCTGCCTCCTGAGGGCCAAGGATGCCTCCAGAAATGGCTGATGTCCCTTGGGTTCCCTGCGATGCCAAGCGTGTTGGTTTTCATTTTAAGCATCTGTCAGATTCCCTGATTCTGGAGAGGGGGTGCTTATCGGTGGTGATGTGAAATGCCCTCTGAGGACAGTTGGGCACGTCTCAGTCAAAATGCAATATTTAACACGTGGGCGTCTGACATGCTACCCTGACGACTGCGGGTGTCACGTGGGAGGGGGAGGGGCAGAGGAGGGGCCACACAACCATTTCTCCCACGGGAGGGCGGTTCACATGACCACGCACTTGCCCTTGAGCTTCTCTTTCCTTTTCTGCTGCTTGCTCTTTTTCCCGTCGATCTGGAGGCTCACGGTCCTGCGCTTCTCCAGGTTGAGCAGCTCCTGGAAGAGCTCCTTCACGTTGAGGTTGAGCTTGGCCGAGGTCTCCATGAAGGCGCACTTCCACTTGCGGGCCAGCACCTCAGCCTCACTGCTCTCCACTTCGCGGTTCGGGCTTTCGTCACACTTGTTGCCCACCAGCATGATGGGGATGCTCTCCACGTCCCCTTTGATCTCGCAGATTTGCTCATAGATGGGCTTGAGCTCCTCCAGAGACTGCCGGCTGGTGATGGAGTAGACCAGGATGAAAGCATGCCCTTTGGAGATGGATAGCCGCTGCATGGCCGGGAACTGGTGACTGCCCGTGGTGTCCGTGATCTGCAGGGTACAGATGCTCTTGTCACAGCTGATGACCTGCCGGTACGTGTCTTCCACAGTGGGAATGTAGCTCTCCCGAAACGTGCCTTTCACAAACCGCAAGACGAGAGAGCTTTTGCCAACACCACCTGCGCCGAACACGGCCACCCGGTAATCATTGCTTTGCTCCGGCATGTTGCTTGCGGGCTCCAACGATTAACTAGGAAGCACCTATCAAAGGAACCAGATATTTGAGAGAATTAGTGAAAGAAAACCTAGGAAAAGACTGCTTTACCCTCTCTTCATAGCTTAAAGGAAAAAAAATTAAGTGGTATTATTTGCTTTCACTTTTCCTACATAACAATCCAAATTTCATTTTAAAATTCTCTAATTCTAAATCCAATTATAGATAACCCTCAGTTTTCAACAGTCTGTTCCTCCTTATTGGACCATGATTCTGAGCAGCTTTGCTCTCACATCACCCAGCACCCAGGGAAAAGATCCAAAGTCAGCCCAAGGGAGGAAAGAATCCAGGATAGGTAATGGGGAGTTGGAAACTAGTCAGTCCTCAGCGCACATGCACACAATCACAGCAGATCTTTACTGTTTAACCTAAAGTGCTATGAACACTCAATATATGGCCATAATACATAATTTTTATAAGTACAGAGAGAGAGTCAAAGGGGAGAAGAATGCAGTTAATATTTACACAATGTTTATATTAACTCATGAACTCCTCACCACCCTGCAGAACTAGTGTCATTATCCCCTGCAAAATGAAAACCCTGAAAACACAACAAGAATAGGATCATGGCATCTGGTCCCATCACTTCATGGCAAATAGATGGGGAAGCAGTGGAAAGTTTCAGACTTTATTTTTTGGACTCCAAAATCACTGCAGATGGTGACTTGCAGCCATGAAATTAAAAGATGCTTACTCCTTGGAAGGAAATTTATGACCAACCTAGATAGCATATTAAAAAGCAGAGACATTACTTTGCCAAAAAAGGTCCGTCTACTCAAGGCTATGGTTTTTCCAGTGGTCATGTACGGATGTAAGAGTTGGACTGTGAAGAAAGCTGAGTGCTGAAGAGTTGATTCTTTTGAACTGTGGTTTTGGAGAAGACTCTTGAGTCCCTTGGATTGCAAGGAGATCCAAGCAGTCCACCCTAAAGGAGATCAGTCTTGGGTGTTGGAAGGACTGATGCTAAAGCTGAAACTCCAATACTCTGGCCACCTCATGCAAAGAGTTGACTCTTTGGAAAAGACTCTGATGCTGGGAAGAATTGGGGGCAGGAGGAGAAGGGGACATCAGAGAATGACACGGCTGGATGGCATCACCGACTCGATGGACATGAGTTTGGGTGAACTCCGGGAGCTGGTGATGGACAGGCAAGCCTGGTGTGCTGCAATTCATGGGGTCCCAAAGAGTCGAACATGACTGAGCGACTGAACTGAACTGAATGTCCCTGACTTCACACAGCCAGTGAGGTGAGCTGTTGCTCAATTGCTCAGTTGTGTCCAACTCTTTGTGACCCCATGGACTGCAGCATGCCAGGCTTCCCTGTCCTTCACCTCCCAGAGCTTGCTCAAACTCATGTCCATTGAGTCAGTGATGTCATCCAACCATCTCATCCTCTATCACCCACTTCTCTTCCTGCCCTCAATCTTTCCCAGCATAAAGGTCTTTTCTAAGTGAAGTGAGACGGGGATGCAAACTGACGTGTCTCTGTCCCACAGGCCGCTGGAGTCACAGAGGGCCTGAGTGTGAACTCTCATTAAGCACCAAGTATTGACAATTAACTAAGAAGCTTGAAGGGGTCCTTTCATTCATCACAGTTAAAATGATTATGGATGCTTTATTTTTAAGAATGATAAGAAGTGTTACTAAGATAATAGTATAAACCACTATTAATGGTCATTAAAATGGAGTAGAATGGGGTTTCCCTTCAATAAACTACCACCTCTTTCTGACATATAGATTATTAACTGTCTTTCACACTGCCCCTTTCCTGGTAAGAAAGGATACAAAAACATCCAAAAAAGAGAATCAAGCAATATCCAACATTTTTAAAGTGAAGTAGACAAGTAATATGGTAATGTGAAATATGGAACCCATTTTCTCCAGGCAACATTTGCTGACTTTCACTTTTCACTTTCACTTTTTTGGAGTAACTGAGGGACAATAATAAAAGGCATTCCTCAAAATCATTTTCAGAGACCAGTAAAAATTAGATATAATTATCCATGAAGAAAATGGGTGTGTGTAGCGAATGTCTACTGGCAGACAGATCAGGTGAAAGCCCAGAACAGTGACATCTAATCTCATGATTTCTTTCTGAGTTCACTATGTACATTGGCCTGCAAATATGCTCAATTAAATACTCAGCTGTTCTCATATGCACTTTGGAACCCTTAACCTATTGAGAAACTTGAAGAAGCACTTATATACATATATATGCACACACACAACTGAATTGCTTTGCTGTACACCTGAAACTAACACAGCATTGTAAATTAACTGCACTTCAAGATTTTAAACGGTTACAACTTTTTAAGAAAAGAACAAAGTGAACCCAAAGAAAGAAAAAAGAAAGATTAGAGTAGAAATTAATCAAGAATAGAAAACTAGAGAAAACAATAGAACCAAAATTTTTTTGAAAATATTAACAATAATAACTTTTGCATTAGATTGAAGAAAAAAAGACTCAAATTATTGAAACCACGAATGAAAAAAAAAAAAAAACACACTACAGATCTTATAGAAATAAAGGTTTTATAAGGGCATGACCAACTCCAAGCTGACATGTTAGATAACTACAATGAAACAGATGCAAACTACTCAAGCTGACTCAAGAAGAAATACAAAATCTGAATAGAACTGTAATGGGATAATAATCAAAATATTATTTACAAAGAAAATGCCCAGGTCCAGATAGCTTCACTGGTGAATTCCAGAGAAGATTCCCTGGAGGAGGAAATGGCACCCCACTTCAGTATTCCTGATGGGAAAATCTTATGGACAAAGGAGCCTGGTGGGCTACAGTCCATAGGGTTGCAAAGAGTCTGACATGACTGATCATCTGAGTACATATACATATAAAGATATATATGTGTATGCATGTATGTAATATATATGTATATATAACATAACACTATATCAATGAAAGACAATCCACAATACCTCAGTAGATACAAAAAACTGACAACATTCAGCACTCAATTATGTTAAAAACAGTTTAAAGTAAAAGTGTTGTCACTGAATCATGTCTGACTCTGTGACCCCATGAACTATAATCTCTGTCCATGGAATTCTCTAGGCAAGAATACTGGAGTGGATTGCCATTTCCTTCTCCAGGGGGTCTTCCTGACCCAGGGTGGAATCTGGGTCTCGCCCATTGCAAGCAGATTCTTTACCTTAAGCCAGCAATAAAAGTGAACTTCCTCAACCAGATAATGGGCATATAATGAACAATAGCAAACTAACACAATACTTCATGGTAAAAGGCTGAATGACTTCTCACTAAGATCCAGAAAAAGAGTATTTGCTTTTATAGTTTCTACTCAGCATGTTACTAGAGGTTTTAACCATGATGATTAGGCAAGAAAATGAAATAAAAGGCATTCAGATTGGGAAGGAATGAAGCAAAACTATCTCTATTGCAGGTGGCATGACTTTGTATTAATAGATAGGAAATCCTAGGGAATCCACTTAAAACTATTAGAACTAATAAATTAGATCAACAAGTTTTCAGAATACAACACACATTTAAAAACAAGCTATTTCTACATACTTGAACAATCTAAAATTAAGAAACCAATTCCATTTACAATATCATCAACAAGTATAAGATACTTGGAAATACCTTTAACAAAGAAGTAAAAGTACGCCTTTGAAAATTATAAAATACTGTTGAAAGAAACTGAAGACCTACATTATTGGGAAGACACACACATTTATCTACCAGAGGACTTAATGTTGTTAAAACAGCAATAGTCCCTTGAATCATCTACAAATTCAGTGTAATCCTTTAGAAAATCCCAACTGACTACATAAATTGACAAGCTGATCCCAGTATCCACAGGAAAACTCAAGAGACCCAGAATACTGAACCAATGGTAACTGAAGAAAAAAAAAGAAGTTGGAGGACACACACTGTTTAATGTCAAACTTATTACAAAGCTACAATAATCAAGACAGTGTAATATTGCACAGGATAACAAATAGATGAATGAAAACGTCAGAGTCAAGAAATAAATTCTGACTTTTACAGTCAAATTATTTTTGACAAGGATATCAAGATAATTCAAGAAAGAATACCTTTCAACAAATGGTGCTGGTAAAACTGATATTCATATGCAAAAGAAAGAAGCCTCCCTTATACCATATACAAAAATTAACTCCAAATGGATTGAAGACCTAAATGTAAGCCCCAAAACTAAAAAATATCCTAAAAGAAAATACAGGCATAAGTTTATGATCTTTGATTTGGCATTGATTTCTTAGTGGTGATCCCCAAAACATGAACAAGATTTTTAAAAATAGGTAAATTTTATTTCATCAAAAAGTCTGTGTATTAAAGAACACTATTAAGAAAGTGTAAGGCAACCCAGAGAAAGGAAGAAAATTTCTACAAATCATATATCTGACATTTGATTAATTCTAGAATATATAATAAATTCCTGGTATTAAATAACAGCAAACCCACAAAAATATTAAAATGGACAAAGCATTTGAACCACCATTTCTCTGAAGAAGCTATACTAGTGGACAATGAACACAAGAAAAGACAACATTACTATTACTAGTCACTGTTGTTGTTTTTCAGTTGAAAGCCATGTCTGACTCTTTGTGACCCCATGGACTCCAGCATGCTAGGATTCCTGTCCTTCACTATCTTCCTGAGTTTGCTCAAATGCATGTCCACTGAGTCAGCGATATACCTAAACATCTCACCCTCTCTCATCCTCTTCTCTTCCCCCACCTTCAGTTTTTCCGAGCATCAGGGTCTTTTCCAATGAGTTGGCTCTGATTCAGCATCAGATGGCTAAAGTATTCAGATGGCTTCAGCTTCAGCATCAGCCCTTCCAATGAATATTCAGGGTTGATTTCCTTTAGGATTGACTGATTTGATCTCCTTGCTGTCCAAGGGACTTTCAAGAGTCTTCTCCAGAACCACAGTTCGAAAGCATCAATTCTTCAGCACTCAGCTTTCTTTACGGTCCAACTCTCACATCCATACATGACTACTGGAAAAACCATAGCTTTGACTATATGAACTTTTGATGGTAAAATGATTATCTCTGCTTTTTAATACACTATCTAGGTTTGTCACAGCTTACCTTCCAAGGTAATTTAATTTCATGTCTTCAGTCAAATCCACAGTGATTTTAGAGCCCAAGAAAATAAAATCTGTCACTGCGTCCACATTTTCCCCTTCTATTTGCCATGAAGTAATGGGAAATACAAATCAAAACCATAAGGTAAAGCACTTCACAAACACTTGGAATACTTGAACAAAATTCAAAATTAAAAAAGAAACAAAACAGAAAATAGCAAATGTTGACAATGTTGTAGGGAAACTGGAACCACTGTGCTTTGCTGATCTGAATGTAAAGTAGTATAGCTGCTTTGGAAAGCAATCCATCACTTCCTTAAAAAAGTAAACAGAATTACCATAAGACCCAGTGATTTCCCTAATCCTACACCCATGAAAAATGAAAACACAGCCACACAAATAATTGTATGTGAATGTTCTTAGCAACACTACCCGTAGTAGTCAAAAAGCAGGAAAAAATCCAGATGGTCACCATCTAATGAAAGCATAAGTAAAAATATGGTATATCCATACAATTAAGTATTATTTAGCAATAAAATGATATAAAGTATTGAAAGGTGCTCTAGCAAGGATGAACCTTGAAAACATGATGCTAAATGAAAGAAGCCAATAACAAAAGACCACACATATTGTCTATTTATATGAAATATGCAGAATTGCAGATCTATAGACACAGAAAGGATATTTGTAAGTGCCTAGGGATGGAGTGAGGTGGATGTTGGGGAAAACTGGGAAGTGACTGGACAGTTTCCTTTTGAGTGATGAAATGTTCTAAAACTTACTGTAGCAATGACTGGACAACCCTGTGAATATACTAAAAACTACTATGTTGCATACTTAGTTGGATGAATTCTATCACAACAATGCTATAATTTTAAAAAAGACTGCATGGGATAACACTCCACTGTATATGATGACGCTGTCTACTGATTCTGAAACTGATTCAGTGAATATTTTAAAGTTAATAGGCTCAGCTTTATTTGTAACAGCCAGATGATGGAAACAACACACATCTTCACAGTAGAAATAACAAGCAAAGAATGGAATATTCATACTATAAAAAGAAATACACTGAATTTATCCATATAAGGAAAAGCTATGAAAAGAACAAGAATGATACATGCAATAACATGGTCGAATTTGACAGTTGAGATCTGCTAAGCAGCCTGCTGAGCGCTAGAAATGTCACATATTTTCATTGGGCAGTGGTTACGAAGGTGTTAACACCATCCTGTTATAAGATGGTTATACAGATTACTCTGAATGATTTCATTCTTTTAAATTTATCACAGCGGGAGTTCCTTGGTGGTTCAGTGGTTATGACTTCGCCTTCTAACGCAGGGGTTGCTGGTTTGATCCCTGGTCAGGAAGTTAAGATCCTACATGCCTCATGGCCAAAAAGCCAAAAGACGTGGATCAGTTCAGTTCAGTTCAGTCGCTCAGTCGTGTCCAACTCTTTGCGACCCCGTGAATCGCAGCACGCCAGGCCTCCCTGTCCATCACCATCTCCCGGAGTTCACTCAGACTCATGTCCATCGAGTTGGTGATGCCATCCAGCCATCTCATCCTTGGTCATCCCCTTCTCCTCCTGCCCCCAATCCTCCCAGCATCAGAGTCTTTTCCAATGAGTCAACTCTTCGCATGAGGTGGCCAAAGTACTGGAGTTTCAGCTTTAGCATCATTCCTTCCAAAGAAATCCCAGGGTTGACCTCCTTCAGAATGGACTGGTTTTATCTCCTTGCAGTCCAAGGGACTCTCAAGAGTCTTCTCCAACACCACAGTTCAAAAGCATCGATTCTTCAGCACTCAGCTTTCTTCACAGTCCAACTTTCACATCCATACATGACCACAGGAAAAACCATAGCCTTGACTATTGAGTAATATTCCTCAAACTGAGAAGGAACTTTGAGATTAAGAAATGAGGCAGGCAACTCCATGAAGTACAATTATGAAGTCTATTGAAGGTAACTTACATATGGGGTGGATGAGGCAGACGGCAATCCAGAAGCATTCATAGCAGCACTTCACCCTGTTGAAAGGGCTACAGGGGAGTTTAAAGGGGCCAATGTGAAATATAGAATCTGATGACCAAGTGAGAAGCACGTATGTACCCATTGGGAACGAATGGTTTTTCCTCCTGGAGGTTGGTTGGTGTGTCTGTGGCGGGGTGGGTGTCTCATGACCATCTGTGCCAGCAAAGGCATTCATTCCACTTTTCATGTCAGGTGAAGGCTAGGGTAAAAGTTGATAGGAAACATATTCCACTTGTGAGTATTCCTTGTGAGTTAGGCAGAAGGGTCAGGAAGATTACCTGGGGAATGGCTACCCACTGCAATATTCTTGCCTGGAGAATCCCAAGAACAGAGGAGCCTGATAGGCTACAGTCCATGGGGTCACAGTGTCGGACACGACTGAGGGGGTCACAGGGTCAGACACGACTGAGCAGCTCACACTTTCACTTTCAGTTATACAGAGAAGGAAAGGGGTAGGGCTGAGAACTATGATGGAGCTGCCAACAAGGACTCAGTGTGGTTCAGCCACACAGAAGGAGAGGAAGACCAGCAAAGTTTCAGGTAAGTGGAGTAGGGGAGTGAAAGTCACTTTGCAGTGAGCATGAGAGTGATGGGAACTGATGAGATGGTTGGAAAGAAAAGAAGTACAGATTCTATTTAAGGAAATTCAGGGATTAAGGAAGGGGAAGGCAATGGCACCCCACCCCAGTACTCTTGCCTGGAGATCCAATGGACGGAGTAGCCTGGTGGGCTGCAGTCCATGGGGTCGCTAACAGTCGGACAGACTGAGCGACTTCACTTTCACTTTTCTCTTTCATGCATTGGAGAAGGAAATGGCAACCCACTCCAGTATTCTTGCCTGGGGAATCCCAGGGATGGGGGAGCTTGGTGGGCTGCCGTCTATGGGGTCACACAGAGTCGGACACGACTGAAGTGACTTAGCAGTAGCAGGGATTAAGGAAAGGAGAGGGATAACTGGCAAAGGCTAAGGCAAGGGTTAGACAAGTGTGGAAGAATATCTATTTGGGTCTGCTGCTGGGTATCCGATGGAACAAATCTGAAAGAAAACAAGAGCCACTGGGATTCAGGATGCACACACAGCAAGTTATTCTTCAAGGAGAGAAGGAAGGGCAGGTGACGGCAGAGGAAGCCCCGATTAAACCTGACCAGGCCAATCCCAGCTGCTCCTGTTATCTCAGCTTTAAAACTTTAAAAACAAACAAATGAAAAATGATGTAATGCATGTACTTGGTTAAATAAAAATAAAAATATTATAAAATACTCTTATCTACTCATACCCCTTCCTTCAGCAGCTCTAGTCTCTAAGAATGGAAGCTCAATTGTTTCCCGGTGTTCATCTTTAAATTTTAAATAATGCATTCACTGCTTGAATAATACATCTTAATGTCCTGAGTTACTGATTTTTGGACCATCTTTCTCTCTCTCTGTCTGTAAAATTAGCACTATTATCTTCCTCCATTGCCTAATTGTATCACTTATGCTCTATTTTTAAAGCACATATCAGTATTTAAATTTTCCAGTTATAATATTTACAATTTGTTCCAAAACTTATATTGTCTGCTGTGGTTCTTCTGCAGGTTGTTTCTAAACGCTATTAATAAACAGCATTAAAAGGACTTTGTAAGGATTTTTTACTGAGGAAGTAGACAAAGTTGGACCCACTAAAAGAGAAAGGTCATTTTCACCAAACTGCTGATTGCATAATTTTCTGTGTCAGAAACACTGGGGTCTTACTTTTCCAGCTTTTTGTTTTTTGCCTAAGTATTAATAATATAATTTTCATATTTTAATTTATCACCTTCTTAGGATTTATTTTATATGTTGGTATAAACACTACTGATAATTTCTTTTAGATGACATTAACATTTCTGAGCTCACACTCTTTTACTTGATTGACAGAATTCTGCAGCCAAATTAAGTTCAAATTCTTTTTTTTTTTTTTACAGACTTTAAAAATCATTTATCATCCAGGGTTGCTGACACAAAATTCAAAGCCAGCATGATATTCTTTCCTTTGTAGGAAAGTTGTGTTTTCCCCTTCTCTTGGCAGGGTTAGGGTATTCTCTTTATTCCGGGAGTTATGACATTTCAGGATATATCTAGAACTGTTTTTTAATTGTGGTGACTTTCTCCCAGGGCGGGAGGGAGGTGGTGTGCAGCATGTAGCTGGTTAACAACTTAACCCTTTTGGCAACTTGGGAAAATTTTCATTTGTTTTTTAAAATTACATCATCTTAATCCTTGTATCTTTTTTCTCTTTCTGAAACTTCTGTTAGATGATGAACCAAGTGTACCTGTTCTTGATTTCTCTAAAATCTTTTCCTTTATGTTGTAGATAAACTTTCTTGTACTCTGATTTTTCTCTTTGTCAAAGAAACATTTTGTTATCAGGAAAGGTGATACCAGGCAGAATTTCAGTAAGACTATTGAGATTTGTTGCTATTGTTCTTATCTGAGATTGCAGCCATGAAATTAAAAGATGCTTACTCCTTGGAAGGAAAGTTATGACCAACCTAGATAGCATATTAAAAAGCAGAGACATTACTTTGCCAACAAAGGTCCATCTAGTCAAGGCTATGGCTTTTCCAGTGGTCATGTATGGATGTAAGAGTTGGACTGTGAAGAAAGCTGAGCACCGAAGAATTGATGCTTTTGACTGTGGTTTTGGAGAAGACTCTTGAGAGTCTCTTGGACTACAAAGAGATCCAACCAGTCCATCCTAAAGGAGATCAGTCTTGGGTGTTCATTGGAAAGACTGATGTTGAAGCTGAAACTCCAATACTTTGACCACCTGATGCAAAGAGTTGACTCATTTGAAAAGACCCTGATACTGGGAAAGACTGAGGGCAGGAGGAGAAGGCGATGACAGAGGATGAGATGGTTGGATGGCATGACTGACTCAATGGACATGGGTTTGGGTGCACTCTGGAAGTTGGTGATGGACAGGGAGGCCTGGCATGCTGCAGTTCATGGGGTCACAAACAGTAGTTGAAGCTGAAACTCCAATACTTTGACCACCTGATGCAAAGAGTTGACTCATTTGAAAAGACCCTGATACTGGGAAAGACTGAGGGCAGGAGGAGAAGGCGATGACAGAGGATGAGATGGTTGGATGGCATGACTGACTCAATGGACATGGGTTTGGGTGCACTCTGGAAGTTGGTGATGGACAGGGAGGCCTGGCATGCTGCAGTTCATGGGGTCACAAACAGTCGGACACAACTGAGCAACTGAACTGAACTGAGATAGTTCTGGTTCCATTTCTTCATTGTGGTCCTTCTCTTTCACATAGTTGGTTTCACGAAATGTCTATAGGTCTCTTGTTGACCACTGATATACAGAAGAATCATACTGGCTGGAGAGGCAGCTAGACTGGGTTTTCTTGATGCACAGATCTGTTCACCAGCAGCCTAGTCCCTGAATAGGAAGGCTATCTGGAATAACTTTACAGACAGCCTCAGCTTTTCTTGAACTTGTTTAGACTAAACTATCTCTACCGTCTCTTATAATTCTAAAAAGCTTATGTATAAACAGAAAATGAAGGAAAGAATCAAGAAAAGAGGGTATCCTTTTCATTGCAAAGTGTCATAAAATATAAACATCTGTTTTATAATAAAAAAAATTTTAATGGGACATTTTAAATACTGGCAGTCAAGTCAGAGGTACAAAATTTTGGTTTATAAGAAATACACATTTGGTCTTCATCTATAGTTCTTAGCTCACAGCTTCGAAAACTCTTGAAATTTCCTGAGGTAAGAGCAGTGAGGGCATCTTTTATTACAATATTTGGCCTATTGTCCTTAGTTCCTAAAAACACTTCAGAACCATAAAGATGTAATGAGTGTTTTATTATTCATAAAAATCCCCTTTCCGTCAACTGGGTTGATGCTAATAAGGTGACTTTTGGAAAGGACCGAAGACTAGAATTTGGTTGTCAGGATAACTAAACAACCAAGAACAGAGGGCTGGAAATTTCAGCCCCACCTCACATCTAAAGGAAAGAGAAGGGAAGGGGTGGGGGAAGCCTGTAGATTGAATCAATCGCCAATGGCCAACTATTTAATCAATCACACCTCTGTAATGAAGGCTCTGCAAAAACTCAAAAGGACGGGATTAGGAGAGCTTCCAGGTTGGTTAACACATGGAGCCATGGGGAGAACTGTGAACCCGGAGAGAGAATGAAACTTTTGTGACCTTTCCCCATATTTCCCTAGACAGCTCTTTTATCTGGCTGTCCCTTTTATCATAAACCAGTAACCTAGACAGTAAAATGTTTTTCTGAGTTCTGGGAGCCACCCTAGCAGATTAAACAAACCTAAGGAGGGACTACTGGGAATCTCTAAATTATAACCAGTTAGTCAGAAGCACAGGTAACAACCTAGACTTGCAGTTGGCATCTGAAGCAGACATCAGTCTCATAGGTTATCCTGTGGAGTCTGATGTTCTCTATGGGTGATAGTGTCAGAACTGAGTCAAATGGTAGGACATCCACCTGGTGTCTGGAGAATCATTAGACATGTGGGGAAACCTCCTCCACACTATAACTGGGTGAAGAAGTATCAGAGGCTTGTTCTCAGCCTACAGGGTCCAGAACTGTAGGGAAAACAGACTTTGATTCCCTGAGTCACAAGAGGAGCCCACTCATGGATCCTTTGGAAGACAGATTCACGTGAATAAAATTTTTTTAAAAAAAGAAGAAACATCTCATGTAAAACCACCATCTTTATCTACATTATACCCTGAATTAAGCCTGCTTCAAAAAAACATATAATTGAATCCAGAGAAAAATCATAGATTACAAGAATTCAGCTGTCAGTATTTGGAAAAGCCAGACAATTTAATGTACTATCCTGCCAAAAATGTCCCATGAACAGTCTGAGATCAAGGGCATCTGCATTTCTTGAAGTTTATACAGGCTGTCTCAGATCAATTTTTGCCTTCAGTTCAGTTCAGTCGCTCAGTCGTGTCCGACTCTTTGCGACCCCATGAATCACAGCACGTCAGGCCTCCCTGTTCATAACCATCTCCCAGAGTTCACTCAGACTCACGTCCATTGAGTCAGTGATGCCATCCAGCCATCTCATCCTCAGTCGTCCCCTTCTCCTCCTGCCCCCAATCCCTCCCAGCATCAGAGTCTTTTCCAATGAGTCAACTCTTCGCATCAGGTGGCCAAAATACGGGAGTTTCAGCTTTAGCATCATTTCTTCCAAAGAAATCCCAGGGTTGCTCTCCTTCAGAATGGACTGGTTGGATCTCCTGGCAGTCCAAGGGACTCTCAAGAGT
>SJYX01003279.1:83122-112901 GCA_006410675.1 Oreotragus oreotragus | reverse complement strand
CATAAGGGTGGTGTCATCTGCATATCTGAGGTTATTGATATTTCTCCTGGCAGTGGATTCCAGCTTGTGTTTCTTCCAGTCCCAAAATGCTTTCTCCTTGAGTAGATATGTCTTTATTACAATGTTTAAAGTTTATTAACTTTAGGCAAATTTCATATTTAAAGTTGGTACTTAAGAGCTTATATTTAAAACCACTAGTAATAAAAAGTAAATGGGTCATTTAAGTAAAAGTAACTGGTTCCAAACAGGAAAAGGAGCACGTCAAGGCTGTATATTGTCACCCTGCTTATTTAATTTATATGCAGAGTACATCATGAGAAAAGCTGGGCTGGAAGAAGCACAGGCTAGAATTAAGATTGCTGGAAGAAATATCAATAACCTCAGATATGCAGATGACACCACCCTTATAGCAGAAAGTGAAGAAGAACTAAATAGCCTCTTGATGAAAGTGAAAGATGATAGTGGAAAATGTTGGCTTAAAGCTCGACATTCAGAAAACTAAGATGATGGCATCAGGTCCCATCACTTCATGGCAAATAGATGGAGAAACAGTGGAGAAAGTGGCTGACTTTATTTTTCTGGGCTCCAAAATCACTGGAGATGGTGATTGCAGCCATGAAATTAAAAGACACTTATTCCTTGGAAGGAAAATTATGACCAACCTAGACAGCATATTAAAAAGCAGAAACATTACTCTGCCAACAGAGGTCCATCTAGTCAAGGCTACGGTTTTTCCAGTGGTCATGTACGGATGTGAGAGTTGAACTATAAAGAAAGCTGAGCACCAAAGAATTGATGTTTTTGAACTGTGGTGTTGGAAAAGACTCTTGAGAGTCTCTTGGACTGCAAGGAGTTCCAACCAGTCCATCCTAAAGGAGATCAGTCCTGGGTGTTCACTGGAATGACTCATGTTGAAGCTGAATCTCCAATACTTTGGCCACCTGATTCAAGGAACTGACTCATTTGAAAAGACCCTGATACTGGGAAAGATTGAGGGCAGGAGGAGAAAGGGATGACAGAGGATAAGATGGTTGGATGGCATCACCGACTCAATGAACATGAGTTTGGGTATTCTCCTGGAGTTGGTGATGGACAGGGAGGCATGACATGTTGCAGTTCATGGGGTCACAAAGAGTCGGATACGACTCAGCAAATTAACTGAAGGATTGTTATTGATATTACAACGTAAATAAGGATATCTTTAAGAAATTAACAATTCTCAATAGAGTATACATTCTCTAGGTAAGAGAGTGTACTTGTAAAAATTTTTAGAATTTCAACTTAATTAAGAATTCATTTCATGTACCTTCTTAGCTGCACATAAAAAATGAAAGATTTGTTAGTGAGAAATACTTGCCTGATCATAAAGAAGAGTTAAACATCCCTGGCTCACCTTTATCCAAGGAAGTAGAATACTTTTTGAGTAATCTTGTTTCTTAGTGTTGTGAAGACACCCACCCTGGCAATATTTCTGCAGGTGCTAAAGCAGGTGACTCATCGGCACTCAGGTAATGGAGCTCCCATCCCATATACGGGGTCATATATGGGGATGTTGGTGGGGGAGCAGGGTTCCTTAGGCCCTCATCACAAGACTTGTGATAACAGCAACAATGTAATAAGTGGAGAAAAGTTGGGACATTTCTTGGAATGGAAAGGAGAGAATAAATTATTCCTTAAGAGTTCTGTTACTGAAAGCCAAATAAGCCCACAGCTTAGGCACAGAAATAAGATTCACTGATGTCTGTCTAAAACTATTTCATTCAGGAAAAATGGGATGGCTAGGAATCCAAACACCCAAATAAAATGCACTTAGTTACACTTTCCAGACTTACAAGAGCCTGACTATGTTTGGGACATTTTCAGCTTTATGGCTTTTCCATGTGGGTAAGAGAAATAAAAAGGCACACCATGTGAATAACAGATAGTACCATTGCCCTGGTCAAAGGATCAGTTCCCAAGTTTGATCCTGAATGACCAATGCAGTATGATAATCTTGCAGGGAAATTAACACCAAAAGATGAAGACAACTGGAGGCCAGAAACTCTGCCAGCAAGGAGAAGAAAGTGCTCAGTATCAGGAGTGATGGCTGAAGGTGCTACTCTGTGTAGCCTGATGTCCTTCCTTCACTGTCCACTTGGAACATGGCTCTTTGTATATGTACTTGGTTAGGTAGATTTCTATTTTTAGTCAAATCGAAGTTTACAAAATTGGCAAGTGGATAAAAAAAAATTCCTTCACACAATCATGAACTAGTTTATTACTCATGTTTTTGCTGTTTTAGCTAAGAATCCATTGCCATCATGAAGACATACCTCTACATTTTCTTCTAAGAGTTGTGTAGCTTTAGTTTTTATATTAAAGCCATTGCTCCATTTTGAGTTAATTTTTGAATATGGTGTGATGGAATCCAACTTCGTTCCTTTATCTATACATATCCAGTATCCTGAAACTATTTGTTATGAATGATCTTGACCCCTTATCAAAATTCAATTAACTACAAATGTAAATTAGGTTTATTTTTAGACTCTCAGTATTATTCCATGGTCTATGTGTTTATTCCTATGCCAGTATCACACCATTGGTCTACTGCATCTTTATAATAAATTTTGAAATCTGTAAGTATGAAGCCTTGAACTTTGTTCTTTCTCAAGATTGTTTTGGCTCTTTGGGGCCCCTTGTGGCTTCACATGAATAGATAAATTGGACTTGGTCAAAATTAGAAACTTTTGTGCAACAAATGACAGTCAGGAAAGTTAAAAGAGAACCTACGCCATGGAAGATATCATGTATCTGGTGTACCAGTTATCATATATACATCATGTATATATATATCCTGTATCTGGTATACCAGATATCATATATCATACCAGATATATGTACCAGATATCATATATCTGGTAAGAATCTAATATCCAGAATACAGAGGAAACACAACTAAATAACAAAAAGAAAAAACAACTAAAAATGGATAAAGAACTTGAATAAACATTCTCTAAATAATATACAAATGGCCAATAAGCACATGAAAAGATGTTTAACATCACAAATTATCAGGGAAATGAAGATCAAAACCACAATGAGAAATCACCTCACACCTACCAGAATGGCTACTATCAAAAATCAAAGCAAAAAAAACAAACAAAACAGAAAATAACAAGTGTTAAGGAAGATGTGGAAAAGTTAGAACCCCTCTAGTAGGAATGTAAAACAATGCAAAATTCAACAGTTACCATGTAATCCAGCAATCTGCTTCTGCATATATACTCAAAATAATTTAAACATATATTATTCAAACAGTTGAAAAGATATTTGTGTACCCATGTTTCTAGTTCCTAGCAGCATTATTCACATTTATTTAGCAACCTAAACGTCCATCAACAGATGAATGCATAAACAAAATAGCACATATACAAATGGAACATTATATAGCCTAAAAGGAAGAAAATTCTGGTACATGCTACAACATGGATGAACCATGTGAAGTGAAATAAGCCAGTCATGGAAGAACAAATATCATATGACTCCACTTACATAAAACATCCCTAGAACAGTCAAGTTTACTGAGACAGAAAATAGAATGGTGGTCTACCAGGGCTTGAGGGGGGCGGGGAGGGAAGAATGGAGGGTAATTGTTAACGGGAATAGAGTTTCAGTTTTGCAAGATGAATAGTTCTGGAGATGGACGGTTATACAACAATGTACATGTATTAAATGCCACTAAATGCAATTGCAATGTTACATTATATGTTACATATATTTTACCATGATAAAAATACATGATTATAAGAAAAAATATTTTTAGCAAAAATAAAACTATGAATTAAAAATTGCACCCATAGTACAATTGGCATTGGCACAGCCGAGAACCCTTCTCCTTTGTCATCCATGTTACAAATTAAAAGCAATCAGAATCTAATCTGATCTCACCAGGCCAAAAAAAAAAATCTAATTTCTTGCTGCTGCTGCTGCTAAATTGCATCAGTTGTGGCCGACTCTGTGAGGTGAGGTGAAGTCGCTCAGTCGTGTCCGACTCTTTGCGACCCCGTGGACTGTAACCTATTAGGCTTCTCCGTCCCTGGGATTCTCCAGGCAAGAATACTGGAGTGGACTGCCATTTCCTTCTCCAGGGGATCTTCCCGACCCAGGGATCGAACCCGGGTCTCCCGCATTGGAGGCAGACGCTTTAACCGCTGAGCCACCATAAATGTGCACCCCATAAATGGCAGCCCACCAGGCTCCTCTGTCCCTGGGATTCTCCAGGCAAGAATACTGGAGTGGGTTTCCATTTCCTTCTCCAGCTAATTTCTTGAGACCAAATGAAATCTATACCTACTTCTAGGCCCTAATTTTATACTGTATCAGTGCTCCTGTTACACATCACTATTAGCCACTGCATTTAAAACTAAGCCCACAGGACTGCATTGTCCAATATAGTAGTCAATTACCATTTGAAATTCAACTAGACTGAACTGAGATGTCCTGCCCTGGATTTTGAACACATGTAAAAAGGAGTGTTAAATATCTCATTCATAATTTTGACACTGATTCCAAGTTGAAATGATATTTCATATATCATTGGGTAAAATAAAATATATTATTTGAATTAACTTCAATTGGGTCTTTACTTTTTTAGATGAGGTTACGAGAAAATGCATGTGTGCTAAGTCACTTCACTTGTGTCTGACTCTTTTCAACCTAGTGGACTGTAGCCTACCAAGCTCATTTGTCCACGGAATTCTCCAGGCAAGAATATTGGAGTGGGTTGCTGTGCCTGTTTCCAGGGGATCTTCCCACTCCAGGGATTGAACCTAAGTCTCTTAAGTCTCTTGCATTGGCAGGTGGGTTTTGTTTTTTTTTTTTTTTTTTACCATTAGTGCCACCTGGGAAACTCTACTAGAAAATACACAATTATAGATTGGCTCAGAGTGTTTATCTATTGGGCTGCCCCATTTGAACAAATTATACTTTTTAAGCGAAGTTTAACACAGTATACTTAAACCAGTATGTTACAAAATTTACACTTGATTTTTTAAACGGTTATAATCTTTTTAATATTGAAAGGCAAAATATCACAAGTCATTGGAAAAATACTTACTTTCCAGCTATAATAGATAAAATAATACACCAAAATGTTTAATAACAAACTAAAATGCAGTCCCTTCTCAGAGTCCTGTAGGAAGATAATTAGAAAACAATTACAAAGGTATCAAGAACCAGTATTAGAAATTTCACAGGGGACATGTTTACTAAACAGAGCAAAGTAGAAACATTTCAAACATACTTCAGCACATCTATTATTTATTAGAATGATTCTGTTTCAATATTAAGATACTTTAGTATATATATTGTTCTTTCACGGGGCTTCCCAGGTAGTGCTATGATAAAGAATCGGCCTGCCAGTGCTGGAGACTCAGGGGACACAAGTTCGAACCCTGAGTCAGAAAGATTTCTGTGGAGGAGGAAATGGCAACCCACTCTAGGATTCTTGCCTGGAGAATCCTATGGACAGGGGAGTCAGTGAGCTACAGTCCAAGGGGTCGCAAAAAGTTGGACATATGAACTCACATGCAGCAGTACCATCCTTCGTTCAGTATTTATTATTCTGTGTTCTCTCTCTTCCTCTCCCTCCAATACCACTATCATAAAGGCAGGATCCCTGTGGGATTCACCCAGCAGCACATAATCTTATTTAACCCAATGCTGGACATATCAGAAACACTTAGTGCATGTTGATTACCTGCTGATGTGTGAGGTGACCAAGGAAAATTGTATGAGAGAAGATCAATGAACTCTTTAAAGAAACAAAATCAAGTTTTGAAAAAATCTACGTAAGAGTAACTGCTCATAGGCTGGCAATGTCAAGAGAAATTAAAAAAAATTACATGAAGATCTATGGTGACATTATAGAGACAGAAGCAGAGGGGAATGAATTTATTGCACTGTTCATCAGTCAGTTCTTGCAGCAAAGAAGCTGAAGCCAAAAAGGAGCTTCTGGGTACTTTATTTCTTAATATGTAAGAATAAGACCTTTACAATATTTCATATGAAGATGGTGAGCCACGATGAAATTTTTTTTTAACCACAGGATGGCTCACTAGTCATCTTGTAGCAAGGCAAATATATGTGTTGCAGAACTAAAAGGCAAATTGAGTGTTTTCTATTACACAAAAAGCAACTGTTCTATATTCATAACCATTTTCTGGGTGGCAGGCAGCTTTTAGCAATATGACATACAGCAGGTATTTTCCAAAAATAAGCACATTTTCTCCATCCCTGTAATAGAAAGGTGACATTTTAAAACATAAGAGAGGGATCACTACCTACTTTGGAAAAACAACTGTCCTATGGAGAGAGCATTTTGAAAAGAGATAAAACAGTGGAAACATTTTTATACATGATTTTGCCAAATGCAATGCAAATGTGTCCCTTAAAAGCTCTCTTACTTGTACAATTACAAACTTGAAATGTTTTTTGTCATTTTAAGTCTTCCAAATGAAGGGTTTCCACGGGTATGGGTACATTTGATACAGGCACATCAATGCAGCATCTTTCAGTTACATTTTGAGGATGTATAGTGGACATCAGAAGTGGCCAGAAGCCAGAGAAAGGCTCCCTGGAAAGTTGTTATTGGAGCAAAGGTTTGAGAACAATGATGGTGTGAATTCTGAATATCTGGGAGAAGAACTTCCCTGGTTGAGAGAAGGGACACAGATGCTAACATGATATGTTCTAGGAAAAAGGAGGATTCTAGAATGGAAGAAGGGGTGGAGAAAAGTAGATGGAGCCAGCAAGGTAATGGGCAGGGAATGTGTGGGTGGGGAGAGGCAGCTGTTACTGTGGTGAGGTCCAGCTGGGGCCAGGATGGTGGCAGGGGAGGTGGGTCAGTGCCATCACTGCTAATTAACTTGCCAGTTAGACAAGCTCCCAATGGCTTAGCATGTAAAAAATCCACCTGTAATTCAGGAGCCACAGGAGATGTGGTTCAGTCCCTAGATCAGGAAGATCCCCTGGAAGAAGAAACAGCAATGCATTCCAGTGTTCTTGCCTGAAAACTCCCATGGACAGAGAAGCCTGGCAGGCTACAGTCTTTGGGGTTACAAAAAGTCAGACACAACTGAGCACACATGCACGCAAGACAAGCTCACACCTCCATCCTTGTTCCCCGCCGCCCCCACCCTTGCTGTACTCACCGCCTCAACGGTGTCGCTGGGTTTCATGTCTTTAGATGTCATCCGTGTGCCAGCAGCAACAACCTGTATAGGCTAGGCTTCTTTCTTAAACTGCAGACTCACACTGCAGAATCATGTGTCTCCCTCTCTCACCTGAACACCTCTGCTCTGATGTGTTGGAGACATCTCAAATATAGTACGTGCAAAACACAAAAACTCTCTATATCCACCCTAAACTGCCCCCTTTATAATCTGTATCACCTCAAGCAATGCCTACAGTCTCCTTCTGGGTGTCCAGGACAAACCCCTTGGAATCCTCCCGAACCCCTCGGGTTCTCTAGGACCTCTTGCCCATTCCATCAGCAAAGTGTGTCAGTGGTATCTTCACATCCAGACTTAACCACAAATCACCTTCCCAAAGTGACTCGTGCCCTCACAATCTCCCAGCAATCATCACCTCTTACCTGGATCACTACCACCGCCTCCTAAGCGGTCATTTGCTTCAAGCCTTGAGCCACTCCAACCAGCGCCTCTCCCAGGCACTAGATTACATCATTCCTGTACCTAAAGCCACTGGTCCCCCTGTCTCCCTGAGAGTAAAAGGGAAAGGGTTCTTCCCCAACCTGTACTCTCACTCGCTGCCATTCTGCCCCCTGCTCGCTTCATTCCAGCCATCTTTGTCTCCCCATTGCAACTTGGACACACCTGTCATGTTCCTGCCTCAGGGCCTCTGAACTGGCTGTCCCCCTACCTGGACCACTCTTTCCCTCACCACCTCCTGCATGCCTGTGTTCACACGTCACCTTCTCAGTGAGAAGTCCCTTGACCCTTCAATTGGATTTACAGTAACAGCCTCAATTTCAGCAGTCTTAGGCCTCTTCTTGCTTAATTTTCTTCCATAGCATGTATCCCTTTCTGAATGTAATTTGCCTTTATACAACTGTGTTTATTTCCACTATACTCCCGAACCCCTCGGGTTCTCTAGGACCTCTTGCCCATTCCATCAGCAAAGTGTGTCAGTGGTATCTTCACATCCAGACTTAACCACAAATCACCTTCCCAAAGTGACTCGTGCCCTCACAATCTCCCAGCAATCATCACCTCTTACCTGGATCACTACCACCGCCTCCTAAGCGGTCATTTGCTTCAAGCCTTGAGCCACTCCAACCAGCGCCTCTCCCAGGCACTAGATTACATCATTCCTGTACCTAAAGCCACTGGTCCCCCTGTCTCCCTGAGAGTAAAAGGGAAAGGGTTCTTCCCCAACCTGTACTCTCACTCGCTGCCATTCTGCCCCCTGCTCGCTTCATTCCAGCCATCTTTGTCTCCCCATTGCAACTTGGACACACCTGTCATGTTCCTGCCTCAGGGCCTCTGAACTGGCTGTCCCCCTACCTGGACCACTCTTTCCCTCACCACCTCCTGCATGCCTGTGTTCACACGTCACCTTCTCAGTGAGAAGTCCCTTGACCCTTCAATTGGATTTACAGTAACAGCCTCAATTTCAGCAGTCTTAGGCCTCTTCTTGCTTAATTTTCTTCCATAGCATGTATCCCTTTCTGAATGTAATTTGCCTTTATACAACTGTGTTTATTTCCACTATTTTATAAGCTCCAAGAGAGATCTTTTCTGTTTCTCACACCGCTGTCTCTGTAGTGCTTGAACACTTCCTAAAGCCCATAAAAAGTGCACAATATGAATCTGTTCAGTGTGTTCTAATTAACAGACTGGAAAGGACAGGCCAAGAAATGCACCTCAGGCAAGAGCAACATGAGCAGAGATCTTGGCTTCATCTCTACCTGGCCATCACTACCTGTGGCAATTACCCTTGCTTTGGTGGTGGGCTGAGTGGGATCTCAGACATGGCTTTGAGGCTACGGTGACAGAGGACTAGTGTGGACCATACCATTATGTCAGTGGCAGGGCATTTCTGTCTCTGGAGAGGACTCATCCATGGCCATCTACTACAGTAGTGTATTAACAAAGCCAGGCCAAGACTGTCTGCAGGCCCCCTGGAGAGAGAAAGCCCTCCACATTTGATGCTCCATATCTGGAGCCCTCCAAACACTGGAAGGAGGGTGGCATGACCATCAGTTAGTGACATCAACAGCAAAGAGTAATGGCTGGTGGATGAAAGGGTTAAGATACAAAGAGATAATAAAGTGTCAAGAAAAACTCCTAAGGTTACCACGTGGTGAAACTGGAGAGATGGGAAGCCCATAAAAAGTGCACAATATGAATCTGTTCAGTGTGTTCTAATTAACAGACTGGAAAGGACAGGCCAAGAAATGCACCTCAGGCAAGAGCAACATGAGCAGAGATCTTGGCTTCATCTCTACCTGGCCATCACTACCTGTGGCAATTACCCTTGCTTTGGTGGTGGGCTGAGTGGGATCTCAGACATGGCTTTGAGGCTACGGTGACAGAGGACTAGTGTGGACCATACCATTATGTCAGTGGCAGGGCATTTCTGTCTCTGGAGAGGACTCATCCATGGCCATCTACTACAGTAGTGTATTAACAAAGCCAGGCCAAGACTGTCTGCAGGCCCCCTGGAGAGAGAAAGCCCTCCACATTTGATGCTCCATATCTGGAGCCCTCCAAACACTGGAAGGAGGGTGGCATGACCATCAGTTAGTGACATCAACAGCAAAGAGTAATGGCTGGTGGATGAAAGGGTTAAGATACAAAGAGATAATAAAGTGTCAAGAAAAACTCCTAAGGTTACCACGTGGTGAAACTGGAGAGATGGGATGAGATAAAAGGCCAGGTTCTAGGTGGAAGTCACGAGTTTGATTTTCAGCAGATAGAGCAAGGTGGAGGATCCATCCAGAGCAGCTGCAGCATCAGGAATCAGAATGCAGATGTGGAAGTCATCTGTGCTGTCATAGGGATTGAAGCCAAGTCTGTGGATGAGATGACTTGTAAGAACAAAGAGAAAATAGTATAGGACCTAGATAGAACCTCAGGAGACTCCAAAATGTACTGTTTGAAAAGGCAGTGGGTATGCAAAGAATTAAGAGGAGTGACCAGACTGTAGAAATAAAAACAACTGCGCTGAAGGGCATGTTGTGGAAGCCGAGGAAAGGGAGGACTTCAAAAATGAAGAGAGGACTTGACTATGTGAACTGGTGGTGAGCTGTGAAGCACAGTGAGAAACTGAAAACACCCACTGGTTGAGAAGCAATGAACATCATCAGTGACCTTAGTGAGAGATGTTCTTAAAGCACCCTGGGTGGAAGCTGGATTACTGTAGGTTGAGGAGGGAGCATGGAAAAGTGAAGCGTTAGTCGCTCAGTTGTGTCTATTTGTGATCCCATGGGCTTTAATCCACTAGGCTTCTCTGTCAATGGAATTCTCCAGGCAATAATACTAGAGTGGATTACCATTCCCTTCTCCAGGGGATCTTCCAGATTCAGGGATTGAACCCAGGTCTCCTGCATTGCGCGCAGATTCTTTACCATCTGAGCCACCAGGGAAACTCAGTGAGCATGAGACACACACACTGATACATGAGATGCAGACATTGATACAGGCAGCTCTGAACGATTTCCTGAGATTGATCGTAAATTGGAGGAAAGTTTGTGAATCGAAGATTGAATGCTACCCAGTTTTGATTAAATACAGAGACATGAATATGTTTAAATGTTAATGAGAAGGAAACTGAATATACTAGCAAGATAAATGGTAGTTCTGGGAGAGGCTCAAGGAGAAATTGAGCAAGGATGTTGTAGAATGAGGATGCTGTGGTCAGAGAGCGGATGCTCCACTGCTCTCTGGAAGCGGGAAAGCCTCTTGCATTGATGAGATCCCCTGGGACTACAGATGTTTAATTTAAGAGGGGTGGAGGGAAAACATGAAGTCACTTGGATGACATTTGAGCATAAAGTGAGGGAGAAGACTAAACCAGAGGGAACGCCCTTGGTGAGAGTAGAATATTCAGGAAGTCGGAAGTTGATGGACTGACAAAAGGCAAGGGCATACAGTCAGGAGCTGAGAACCATTAATCAATGAATACATACTTGCGTCCGTTCACTGGTCACTAGGCAGGCCAGCAAAATTTGCTGTAAAAGGCTACAGCTACTGAATCCAGTGACAAACAACATCAGACGACATGTAGTACTACCTGCCCTCAGCAGGCTTCCAGTCAAGGCCAGGACCACTGGACTCATTACCAAGATAAATATCTCAAAACCAGAATAACAAAATATCAAGCAAAGTCTATTCTTGCAAAACTGTGACTTCAGTTACAGAATCAGGACTGTCTGTGGAGAAATGAGCTCAAGAAAAGAGTGCTCCAGAAAAAGGAGACATGGATTTAACCAGATACAAAATAGGGAGTCCTGTAGGTCCAGCTTAAAGACAAAGTTGTAAAGGAAACAAAATCAATATTTTAGGATGAACTGGAAAGTGTGCATATGAGGTAAATTAGGAGAAGCTAAAACTGAAGGCCAGAATTCTATCCAGAAGCAAAGTGCAAGCATGAGACAATCGGCTTCATGCCAGGCTTTGTAAGAGAATAAATCTGAGATAGTGTGAGAGAAGAATCATTAAGATGCTGATAAGATAGCGACCACCAACACAACCCAGGAGTCCTGACAATCTAGCCAGTGTTGAGAGGTCTGATCTTTGAAATGTCTCTGATTTAGTTATCAGCAGCCACATTTTACAGAGAAGAGAGCTGAGACCTTAGGTGATTAAGGTAACAGTGCACTGATGCGAAGCTGGTAAATAGCAGAATCTACATTTCAACTCAAGTTTAGCAAACCCTTTTAAGAGTTCTGGCCAATTCAAATTAGAAACAAGTGAACGAGGAGTTCCGCATTATGAAATGTTGGAGGAAGTTTTTGTACACTAACATTTAGTTGTCAAGTAACTTTCAGAACATCTCATATTTATTTAAAAATAATAATAATGGTGTCATTTAATCACTAAGTCATCTGACTCTGGCAACCCCATGGACTGTAGCCCATCAGGCTCCTCCGTCCATGGGATTCTCCAGGCAAGAACACTAGAGTGGGTTGCCACTTCCTTCTCCAATGCATGAAAGCGAAAAGTGAAAGTGAAGTCGCTCAGTCGTGTCCTACTCTTCGCGACCCCATGGACTGTAGCCTACCAGGCTCTTCTGTCCATGGGATTTCCCAGGCAAGAGTACGGGAGTGGGGTGCCATTGCCTTCTCCAATAATGATGTTAGGCAACGAATAATGGATGACTGTGTATGTTTTCTGATTCACCAATAAAGTTAGAGATGCATTATCAGAAGCTGAATACTGAGCAACCATGTGCTGTGCTTAGTTGCTCAGTCATATCCTACTCTTTGTGACCCCATGGACTGTAGCCCATCAGGCTCCTCTGTCCACAGGGATTCTCCAGGAAAGAATACTGGAACAGGCTGTCATGCCCTCCTCTGAGCAATGATACCAGTGGTTAATATAACACCTGCTTGTATAACATGGTTATACTTACATCATGCATAGTTGAATCAATATTCTAACTTAGCCCTAATGCCAGGGGCAAAAGTATCCTGATACAGCTGACCAAAGAAGGGCCAGGACACAGGAGACTGGAGTCAGAGTAAGGAATCTGATCTTCCTGGTCTTCACAGGTCTTAAGGGAAGGCAATGGGATGATACAAAATATTTAGGACTCATATGCCTTTCAATGCTGCATTAAAATAAAGATTTACAGTTTCTAATTAGTACCAGTCCTAAAATTAAGGTTTGGGTCACCTTAGCTGTCTCAGGGTTGTAGAGCAAGATCGCTGTGCCCAAAACATGGCTTGTATTTCTGTAACAGAAGTAGAACAGCTTCTGTGCAACCTGGAATTGTCCTAAAAGATAGAACTGGGTAATTGCATTGTCATCCACAAATTGGTACTTGCCATAGGTGCTTGCCATCTACCTCTACAAGGATTAAGCCATGGATTAAGCTGCAGCTGCTGACCTCCAACACTCCTGAAGGAGTTCAGGGCAGAGAGCAGAAATGAGGCACTCTGTGCTTTGGGAAAACTGACAAGACAAGTCTTCAGATAGATATTCTCAGAAGTTGATTTTACGAGCCCAGTGCTTATATCCCCTCATATCTAGAAAAGCAATAACATCCTTCATGGTGATGACTGTTTCTCATGATTAGCAGAAGTTTCACGAGACCAGCAGAAACTTTCTAAAGCAACATGTGCTTGATTGCATGTATTCTCCCTTCAGCAAAATTACATATATACTGTCCTTTCCCCCCACTGCCTCTTATGAACAGTTGAGACTCTGGCTACATAGAGCTACATACCAGCTACATAGAACTCACTAAATGGCCTATCATCTATCACTAATTTCTCACTGATTGCTTTCTTTTTTCCTCAACAAACTCTCATCACATTTTGAGTTGACTAACCTCCTATAAATAAAAATACTGGATCAAACTGTATGTGCATTTTAAATTTGGTAGAGATTGCCAGTTGCTCTCCAAAATTACCACCAAATTGCCCTAGTAATGTGTGACGGTGCTAATTTCTTGGCCTGGCATAGCCCAGTGTGGGTGTATTATCAAAGTTGTAGCTCCTCCCCATGTAACAAGAAGTCTATTTCTCATGATTGATTTAATTATATTTGATTTGTGTGAGACTGAGGATTTCTTCACATGTTCCAGGTAATTTGTATCTTTGAGGCTTGCATGTTCCTGGGCTCTGCTCAGATTTCTAATCGTTTGTAAGGATGGTATTTACCCTACTTCAAGGTGGTCATTCTCAAACTCGTCTCAGCAGACCAGAGCTGTCCTGCTCATCTGGGACCATGTTCCACCTGCTCTTGCCCCCCTGAATCACAGTCTCTGGGGAGCCACAGGTGTAACTTTCTCATCAGGTGATTTGGGTGCTTAACATTTGAGACCTACCATGCTAAGATAATTCGACCTCATCTGAAATATTTTCCAAATTTTTATTCCCAGCTGCCATTCATCCTTTGCTATTGTTTCTTCTTCCCAGACAGAAATTTAAAATTTCTATGAAGCCCAATTTAAGAAATTTTCCTCTTTAGGATTCCAGTTTGGCATCATCCTTAGAAAATTCTTCCCTGCTCTGAGATCATTAAACATCCTCTCTATCCACATTTTCATTCTTTATGTTTAAATATTGGCTCCAACAACATGGAGCACCTTGAAATGGATGGTTTATTTAGAGGAATTTAAGCTATCATTTTTAAAAAAAGGGAAGAATAAAGAGGAGGTACATAGAGTGCCATTTGTAAATCCACCTGGTATGATAGAAAATATATAAACACATGGTTATCATGATATCCTGGAAATTTTAGATTCTTTTAAAAATGTAGGTCACCTAGTCATTTCTATCATTCAACATTCCCAGCCTCATTTTACGTGCATGTAGCTTGCCCAGACTTTACATAGATATACACTTACATAAACCTTAAAAAAAGTAAGGTCAGATGTACATTTTGTGGTGCCCTCTTGACCACCATTCTGTGGTCAGGAATCCACAAAGTCTAAACGGGCCTCCAAAAAGAAGCACAATCTTTAAGTGTCAGAGACTATTCCACAAAGTCCTTTCTTAAAATCTCAGGGGACTATTTCAAGAATGCAATGAGATAATCCACTGCTCTTATAGGTGTTCATGTAATGACGGGGTGGCAGCTGGGTATGGGGTTTGGGGAGATGCGTTCAAGTTCATACCAAAAGGAAAATGCCTTTGAGCTGGATTTTTAAAGTAACAGAGACCTGAGAGCACTGGCTTTGCTCTGGATGCAAATATCTGGGTACTACTGATCATTTTTCTTCTTTGCTCAGTATCATTCAAAGATAAAGTCCAAATTCAAAAATCATAGAGGTGCTCCAATAAAACAATCTGCGTGTAAAGAGGACATAGGAAGGAAAGTTTACCCCTGCAAAGGCTTCTCTGTCAGAAAACTGATAAGTAGCTAGACCTTTCTGGAGCCCAGCTTCAGAAACTGACGGGGTAGGAGCAAGGAGAGAGAAAGAGACAGAGAAATTCATTACTATAGAAAGGCCTAATCCAAAGTTCCTCTGTTCTCTTATTTCTTCAGAAAAAATTCACTTTCCAGACATTCATTAGCTTTAGAAAAAATAGCATATAAACTCCTTTCATATAAAACATAGTTCTCTTTAAATGTCCTACAATCCTTTCCAAGGCAGAGAGTCATATGATAGAAATTGTACCCATGCCCACCAGCACTCATCGATCACAGAAGCTATAGGGAGACTCCGGGAAGAAACTGACATCTTTTCATAAGGACATTCATATCGATGTGTCAAGAAGTCTCTGTGCTATGCTGTGCTTAGTCATTCAGTCGTGTCCGACTCTTTGCGACCCCATGGACTGTAGCCCACCAGGCTCCTCTGTCCATAGGATTCTCTAAGTAGGAACACTGGAGTGGGTTGCCATGCCGTCCTCCAGGAGATCTTCCCAACCCAGGGATCGAATCCCAGTCTCCCACACCACAGGCAGATTCTTTACCATCTGAGCCACCAGGGAAGCCCAAGAGTACTGGAGTGGGTAGCCTATCATTTCTCCAGGGGAACTTCCTGACCAGGAATCAAACCAGGGTCTCCTATATTGCAGGAGGATTCTTTACCAGCTGAACTACCAGAAAGTCACTACTAAAACAAATATTATATATTAATGAATATATGTGAAGTCTAGAAAAATGGAAGATGATTTTATTTGCAAAACAGAAATAGAGACATAGAGAACAAACACACAACACAAGGAGAGAAATGGAGAGGGGATAAGCTGGGAGACTGGGATTGTCACGTATACACTGTTGATACTACGTACAAAATACATACCTAATGAGAACCTACTATATATAATAGTTCAGGAAACTGTACTCAGTGCTCTGTGGTGACCTAAATGGGGAGGAAATCCAAAAAAGAGGGGATATATGTATACATATAGCTGATTTGTTTTGCTGTGCAGCAGGAACTAACACAACATTTTAAAACAACTCTACTCCAGTAAAAATTAATTACAATTTTTCAATACCCCGACCCCAAAACAGAAGTCACTACTCATGGATCAGTCAATCATAAAGTATTACAATTAACCAAACTTTATTTAATGGTATTGAAACAAAGAGATAACAACATTGAAGATATATATGCCAGTGAAGGATAATATAAAAAGACCTAAATGCTAGCCCACTATTTATTGATTTTCCAATAGGCTTGCTGCTACTCGTCCAGTAATTTAAATATGAAAATGGAATGAACTCCAGTGAGGCACGGGACCTCACATTCTGACATCTGTCATCAGGAACTGGACCAAAGCAAACTCGTGCAAAACAGCAATGTCCACCATAAGATCTGCTCCCTTTGTTTCTGCTACAGTAGATCTCTAAGCTGCATGTGGGCTGAATTCACATCTACTGGTTGTTTTTCATAAAATCAAGGGAAGTATTTGACCCAATTCTCTTGTTTTACTGATAAAGTAGTAAAAATAGGTTCAAGACTGCACAACTAGTTAATGGCAAGGAAGGGTAGGACACAGGTCTTATAGCAATTTAAGATCATTTGTATATTTATTTTATTTTTTTTTAATTTATTTTTTGTATTTATTTATTTTTTTACACGAACTCCCAAATATTTATTTTTGATAGTGTTTAACCAGTTTAATTTAATAGCTCCTAATATTTCAGTTTTTAAATTGCTTTGCCAAAAGGTTAACATTCTATATTTGTGCTGGTTAATACAACAGTCACTAGCCATGCAGGCTATCAACATCTGGAAACATAGCTAATCTGAATCAAGGTACTCTGTAAGTATAAGACTTAATCAAAATAAAAAGTAAAATGTCTCATTAGTATTTTGTATTGACTACATCTTTAAATGGTCATTTTTTAATATACTGGGTTAAAGAATATATATTATTAAAATCAATTTCACCTGTTTATTTTTACTTTTCTAACATGACTACTAGGACATATTAAACTATGCATGTGGCTCACACACTTTATTTCTATTGGACGATACTGATTTACGGGAAGACACTTAACTGCACTAAGGAGAGAACTACAAGCAATCTTCCTTTCCTGAATTTGCCCATGACAAAAGCAAAGGAAGAGAGGATGAGACGGCATTTGTTCCAGATACTTTAAAAAATACTTACCTGGTCAACAAACCCAGACTTGCAAGCCACATAATAAAAATAAAAACTAAAACATAATTTGAAATAATTTTATGTTAAATGTGCATGCATGCATCAATTTAACGTGTAAAAGAATATTAGCAATCATGACAACATGAAAATCATCACCTCCCCTTCTAAGAGCAGCTATTTTCCTAGAAAAATCATACCCAAAACCAATCAGTGTCCTAGAAATCAGTTCTGCATTTAAAGAGACATCTGTCCATTATAAACATCCATACCAAGTAGATAAATAGATGGCTGAGAGCTGGATGATAAATAGATAATGGGCAGACCAACAAAACAGACAAACTCAATTCACCATATAAGTGGGAATGGGGCACCAGGGTCATTTGAATGGAAAGTTACAGGTCAGCACTGAGTCCTTTTTAACTTAAAACAGCTGGCAGCCAACCTCCTCATCCAGATAGCTAAACACTCTTTGTAACAAACAAATTCTCCTGTGCAAAAACTGATTGCCTTTATCTTGGAGGAAAATAATGATTTTGTTTAAATTAACAGGTTAATTTCCAATATACTAATATATATCAAGTATGGCCACAAAATTAGAAAAGTGAACATATGATTTTATTATCACAGCTATACTCTCTTTTTGATAAGAGAACCTTGTCAGTTTTCAAAGGTTTTAATTTTTCACTAAGATACATAGATATCAGTGTAGAGGTAGTATTTACTTCTGAAATAATATATTTCTAATAAAGTCAGGTGTGGTTCCTAGGAGATGTACAGTGTGAAATGAATAAAGTCTTCTCTGTTCTTCCCATGGTGAGATGGCACTGTTGATTGCTGAGAATGCTACTTGCTAGCCACAAGCTGAAAAGGGACTTCCACAACTTGGAATTCAATTTGAGTGTTTTCTGAGTCTCTTCTTTGGAACAACTCTACTAAAGCTGTAAAAGAGAGGATTCTGGAGATTTCTGCAATAGCTGTGCATATATATTTGCCATCTGCAGAGATCATTGAACAGCAGTTCTGTGCGATGGTGGAGACAACAATCACCTCTCCCCACCCCCCTTCCTGAGTTCACTGGGCACTGGAGTCCCTATTACCAAATTAAATGCCATGTGTTAAATGGGATGAAAATGCTTCCCTGCTTTGTGTCTTCTGTTTCTATAAAATGAACTATGGATTTTCTATCATCTCAGCCCATAGGATCTCCTGCATTTCCAAAGATAGAATTGTTGACAATTTGCAATTTCAGGCAACGACCACCCCCCCAAAAATAGTATTATTCCCTCACAAATATGTTAAATTTATTCTAATTTTATCCTCCCCTTTTCTCTCCCTCCCACTCCACCTCCTCGAATCCAAATGTCACTGGGAAAGAAGCACATTTGGACTGATCTGGAATGTAAATGCTCCAACCTTTTGCTGTTACCTAGAAAATCTTCCTTAAAAAGAAATTTTTCCTCAAGTTTTTAGTTCAAAACAGAAAAGGTCCCCTATGCTAGGACTAGCTTATCACATGGAAGGGGGTCATTCAAAAAATAATATGGGCAGATATGCAATAAATTCCTAAGGAAGGCAAGTTGTGTCCCTGCACAGTGGGAAGAAACTGAATTCCACCACAGCCATGTAGATAACCGTTCAATGGATATAACATGATTCACAGAGCTTCTAGTTTAAAAGTCTCCCAAACCCCCGTAGAACGTGAATTGGAGTTTTAAAGGGGAAAACCAGCATTTTTCAGGACAGAAGACTCAGGCAGGTTCCCACCAGGCGAAAAGCCGACAATGCTTTGCAGGCGAGCCTGGGAGCTCTCAGCAGTCATTCTCATCTTATGGGAACCACAATCTTACAACTAAAGATGGGGTGCGGCGCCTTTCCCATCTTCTCTTCTTACAACAACAAAACAGGAAGAAACACATGTAGACATCACGAAATGCACTACTTAAAAGAAGAATTAAAACATTTAGCCAAGTCTCAGCCAAGCCCGCGAAGAGCTCCGGTCTAGTACGAAAACACGCTGAAACACAACAGCAGCCTCTAACGTGCTCTCACTTTGGACCAGATCTTTTCAGGACTCCCGTAAAACCATTAAATCAACTTCTATCTAATAGAAACACCTGCACCGTATAATTTTCTAGAACACAAACTCCTGCTTCGGAATTCCAAATAATGTGTAAGACACAGATGTTTTTAAAAGGATATTTTTATAAAAGTATCAAGATGCTCACTGTCTCTGACAAGGATACAGAAATGCAGTTTTTTACTCCAATCTTTATATTGCTGACTCGCCCTCCCAGATAGCGTTAAGCCCTTTTAAGGGACTAGCAGACAAGAATGCCAAGCCGTCAATGTTCCAGTGCAGAAGCAGCGAGGCCACAGCAAAGGAAGAGAAATCTCGGTTACCTGGAGATGAACACAACTCTTCTCAGAGCCGCTTCTGAGCTCGCCTCGAATAGGACCGGGCAGCGCAGGCTGTGCGGATACGGGCTCCTCCCGCAGGTAGGCGGGGCGCGAGCTCCCTTGCGCCGCCGTGACGATGCTGTCAGCTATTTGCCCGCCCGTGCGCCCCGCGCCCCGCGCCCCCGCGCACCTGCGGCCGGGCTCGAGTGCCCTGCGCCCCCAGCGCACCTGCGCCGCCCAGCCCGGGCGGGCCCGGAGCTGTCACTGCCACCCCACCATCCTCCAGCCTCCCCCACCTCCTCCCCTCTTCAATCTCGGACTTCTCAGCTGTGCCAACTGCTGCAGCGGTGGATGCTCCTGCTTAAATGGCGCCTGCTCGCCTCCAAAGAGCGTTTAGGTGCCACCTACTGCATGCTCCTGGAATAGATGGTCAAGACTGGAATTCTCAGCGAATTCAATGAATTAAAATAATTTCATTGAAAGTGCACCAGATTCTTTTGTTTCAGATTGTTCACATTACCGACTATAGTTACTACTAGGAGCCTAAGGCTTTCATTCAGTGTCCAGATTCTAAGTTAAAAACCTCATTTATAAAGCAGATAAAATCGGGCCATGATGGACAGGCAACCACACATTGCAGATTAATACATTCTAATTTAACAGGCTCCTCTAGCAAAACCACCATGGGCAATCCGGGGCTAAAACTGTCTTTACACCAAGTAGTTTCACATTAGTATTTCAGGGAAATAACCAAGTATATTTTCTGACATTGATAAACCGTGTTGTCAAAGAAGCATTGATCAAAAACAGGTGAATCAGCAAGAATTAGGTTTATGGCTAGCAATTCTGTGCTGAAACTTTTAAAGAAAATGCTCTCCTATAACATGATCCATATCAAATGTAAATTACACTTAAGGAAGCTTTCTTCTCCCTATTATAACCCGTTCTTTTTTAATACCAAAATTTTTCTAAAAGAATTGGACATTTTCTTATTCTTTCAACTTGATTTAGCTTAAAGAATCCCATTTATCAGTTCTAAGGTTGTTCAGAATTTACAGTTTCAGTTAGCATTACCCTATGATGCTTATTTCCAAAGTAAATTTCTACCTTGCCACTCACAGGAAATATGTGGGTTTTTAAAATCTTACTTTAGTATGATAAATATAATCAGGAAAATTTTTTTAGCTTGCCAGTCCACCCTAATTCTGACCTTGAAGCTATGGCTACTGGAATATGAATAAAATACCATTTTTGTCATGTAAGGCCACTATCAGCAAATCAACTCATATTTTAAAGATATAAGGATATAACTCTCCTCCCAGTTTCCTCTTCATTACAAAGGAGTGAATAGCTATTAGGAAAGCCATCCTAAACCTGGAGGAGGGCTCAGAGACCCAGAGATCCTGTGTGTCTGCCTCCATTTCTGGAATCTGCAAGAACCATCAAATCAAGGTGTTTTCCATGACAATCCTGAAATGTAGGTTATCAATTAAATGAAAAAAAAAAAAAAAGGAAGTTGAGGGCTGAATAGAGAAGGGTGAAAGATATAAAGAGGTAAAAACATTGAAGGCAAAAAGCCAATTCTGGCACCAAACTAGTAGGGAGAAAGAATCTGGAGGTGGTGAAGGAAGTCAATTTGATTCTGCGAACTCCACACTGCAGTGGAATCCTGCATTTTGCCACATATAATCATTATTTATTTTGAGAATGTGAAGCAAGGGTCCCAGAGGGCCCATTTAAACAAGAACAACACACTTCAAATGATGGTCCTGCTGTCTTGTCACTCTCCACAACCCCTGACTTTTCATCGGCCAGAAGAAACAGATTGTTCCCAGGACTGCAGTCTCAGGATCTGATGTAATAAGATCCTTAGAGTTCTAGGCCTGTTGGAGGTGGGATTCTCTAAGCCAGTTTCTCTCAAACTCTAACACACATCAGAATCATCTGGTTGGGGGGAGCTTGTTAAACAGCCAGCTGGTCCACAGTCCAGGTTTTCTGATTCAGCACCACTGGGTTAGGTCCCAAAATGAATGATTCTAACAAGTTCCCTGGTGTCCCTGAGGCTGCTTACAACTGGGACCCACTAAGCTCAGCCACCCATCAGGTAATGCAGAGACTGACAACAAGTGGTAATGTGCTCAGGGACAAGAAGTGTAACATTCCTCTATTTTCTAAAGCACAGTGAAACTCACTCAACCCAATGTCCCTTACTCTGAGGAAACCTGGTTCTTCTCTACAGAGTCACACATGTACCCTAGGATCTTTTGAGGGTTTGAAAAAGAATCTTTCCAGCTGTGTTTTCACTTTGCCCTTCTATGTAGGACTCAGCACAGGTACACTAGGCCTCTATGCTTGATCCCCCTAAGACAGTACGTGGCTTGAGGGACAGAGGACGCTTTGTGCAAAGAATGTGCCAGGGGTAGGTGCAACCCGCTCCAGGTCCCCAGCTGAATGAGTGGGCACCTGTTGAACCCTAGCCCCACTCTTGCCATCTATTGATCAGTTTAGTACATTACTCAAGCTGCACAAACAATCACATCAATTTTACTTCCCTGGAGCCAGCATGGTCCAGGTGAGGGCTGGTAGCTCCGTTTAGGACCTGGGTCTACAGCTCCAGAGTGCCAGATGCCATCAAGAAAGAGGTAGAGCCACATTTTAACAATGGGGTCCTGAGCTGAGGGATAAGGTGGGAGGCACTCCAGCTTGCAGGTGAGCAAGCAAATGGAATGAAAAGACACAGCTTTGGGCTATGTTATGTGTCTTGTCTCACTTTCAATCTGTTTTCTCTAACACAGTGGTTCTGGACAGCAGCATCAGAATCACCTGGGAAGTTTTTAGAAATGGACATTTTAGCTCCCTTTACTGTACCAAACTCTGAAGGTGGGGCCCAGTAACCTTTGTATTAGCAAACAATCCAGGTGATCTGGTGATTTTGATGATGCAGATTTTGAAACACATCAAACTAAAGTGTTGTATTTGTGTGTATGTGTGTGTGTTTTTAACAAATGCCAGGTCAACATATCTCCTTAAAATTTGTTGAAAGGGAATCAATGTGCCCCCTCCCTAGATGTTTCTGCTTCTTCAGATTCCCCTGGCAACCCATGTAAGAGTGGGGTACAGGACTCCACTGACCAGAAGACACCCCCTTTCCCAGCAATCTTACCAGCAGTTGGGATGTCCCTCTCTAAAACTGTCTCTCTTCACCTCAAACTCCTGCCTCTATCTTCTCCCCTATAAAGTCAGGCAAACTAACCCCTGAAAATGCCAGACCCTCCAAACTGAGACCTTAGCACTAAAATGCAGAAAGATCTGCACATCTGTGTGGAGAAAAAAAACACAGGCCCATGAACATAAGGGAAGAAGAAAATAAATTTGACTTCGATTTTTGTTCATGAGTCCCCTAGCCCCAAAATAAGACCTTTGAAATTGGGTTGGCCCTTCAAAAAGGTCCCCCATTGATAGCCACCCCGGATTAGTCATTGTATGTATTCTCTCCTCCCTCCAGACCATTTCGAGGGCAAGTCCCAGGAAGGAAATCAGCTGACAGCCTTCAACGGCAACACTCCAGCCACAAGGGAAGGAGGCTTCAGTCTCGAGGGGTAGTCATGGTGGTATGTGGCAAAACCCTCTTCAGAAGCCAAGGATGATCTGGAGAGAATAAAATCAATTTGTCATAAATGAAGAATTTCAGAGGCAGAACTTTTTACAGAGAATAAAAGTTTTTATTATTCCACTAGTTTTAATTATGCTTCTGCATTTTTACCCATCCTTTCAAGCTCTGTACAATTGTATAAGATGCTTTTCAAGTATAGGGAGATTTTGCCTCTCTCCTTCCTTGCCTCCCTCCATACTGTGTACAACCCAGTAAGGACAAGACATCATGCTTGCTATCTGTTATTAATCTTTTCAGCTTACCCAGGCTACACAGATACTAATGCTGACATCTGCTTTCTGTAATCTCAGAGAATTTCACATCCCTGCCTTATCTAAGGTTGACCTAGTTTTCTTCGTCTACTAAAATATTAGTGAACACATGCAGATGATTCTATCCACAAAATGCAACGCTGTGTACTGCTCTGCACATCCCAGGATCCAGGCCATCAAACCCCTTGCCTTCCCTCCTCCCCAGTCTTCCATTCTAGCTGATAGAACATTTGTGCCTTATTCATCAAGTTCCTCTGAATCCTACCCTGCTTTGTGGAAGAGTCTGCCACCCCCTTTTCCCTATTTAAAAACTGATTGTTCTCCAGTCTCTACTTTTCCTGTAGCATCTCAAACAGAGACTGTTTCCTTTTTTCTCTCTGCTCCATATCTCCTTGATCTCAGTGCATCGTATCTCCTGAGTCTATCTTCCTATCTGGCTGCAAAACCTTGCCTTCTTTTACACTGTACCACCGTCTTCATTTCATCTTGCTGTGCTTTGGGTCTGATGGCCTTTCTCTTCATCCGAATCCAGTGCCACTTAAAAGATTCATCCTACTCTCTGCTCTCTTCTTTCCATGGTCTCTTTGTTCCCAGTGACTCCCTCACCCCACCCCATCCCAGTCATCTCCACTATTGGCCGCAGCCTGCTTTCTGGGATCATGATACATTACAGGACAGTGAGATATTGGTTTCAGTTCAGCTCAGTCACTTAGTCGTGTCCAACTCTTTGCGACTCCATAAATCACAGCACGCCAGGCCTCCCTGTCCATCACCAACACCCGGAGTTCACTCAGACTCGCATCCATCGAGTCCGTGATGCCATCCAGCCATCTCATCCTCGGTCGTCCCCTTCTCCTCCTGCCCCCAATCCCTTCCAGCATCAGAGTCTTTTCCAATGAGTCAACTCTTCACATGAGATGGCCAAAGTACTGGAGTTTCAGCTTTAGCATCATTCCTTCCAAAGAAATCCTAGGGTTGATCTCCTTCAGAAGGGACTGGTTGGATCTCCTTGCAATCCAAGGGACTCTCAGGAGTCTTCTCCAACACCACAGCTCAAAAGCATCAATTCTTCGGCACTCAGCCTTCTTCACAGTCCAACTCTCACATCCATACATGACCACAGGAAAAACCATAGCCTTGACTAGATGGACCTTAGTTGGCAAAGTAATGTCTCTGCTTTTGAATATGCTATCTAGGTTGGTCATAACTTTTCTTCCAAGGAGTAAGTGTCTTTTAATTTCATGGCTGCAGTCACCATCTGCAGTGATTTTGGAGCCCCCCAAAATAAAGTCTGACACTGTTTCCACTGTTTCCCTATCTATTTCATGAAGTGATCAGACCGGATGCCATGATCTTCGTTTTCTGAATGTTGAGCTTTAAGCCAACTTTTCCACTCTCCTCTTTCACTTTCATGGAGAGGCTTTTTAGTTCCTCTTCACTTTCTGCCATAAGGGTGGTGTCATCATCCCCTTTTCTAGTCATTCCTCCTCCTGAACAGGCCAGTTTCTCTACTGTGCTCAGGATTACTTTCCTCCTAAGCATTTGTCTCTTTCATATCATCATTTCTCCCTTTTCTATCTGTATAATACATAGTTGAAACATGTATTTTGTTCCTCTCACTTTTGTCCCCTTTGAAAAGTCAAAAAGACTGAAGATATCATTGAATTACTCTGAGCTTCTAAGCTGTCTCCCTTCATCTATGCTTTTGATTTCCAATCTGTTCCACAAACAGCCAGGAAGATTGGAGCAAATACAGCCTAGAGGGGCATCCCAGAGTTTTTAGTATCAAGCCCAACATTTATGTTGGCTCATGAGGCTCTCATGATCCAGTGGCTTGCTGTGTTTCCAATTTCATTTCATGCCCTACATCCCACTGCTGTGAAGTGCCAGCCAAACTGGCCTTCTTTCAATTTCTCAAATACACTGAGGCTTTCCTCGCATTAAGGCTGCTGCATATATTCTGCATATCAGCTCCATGAGTTTAGTTTCCCATGGTCATTCCACTACATTCTTTGCCTCAAATCTAGTCCTAAATATGTTTAGAGAGAGATTTTCCTTGACTCTTCTGTTTAAACTTGTATCACCTCCTGTTGTGTGTTGAATTGTGCCCCTCCAAAAAGATATGTGACGTTCTAATTTCTAGTAACTCAAAATGTGACTTTCTTTGTAAATAGGTTTGTTGCCAGAATAACTGGTTAGGTTAAAATGAGGTCATACAAGAGCAGAGATAAAACCAGTGAATCTTAAAGGAAATCAACCCTGAAAACTCAGTGGAAGGACTGATGCTGAAGCTGAAGTTCCAATACTTTGGCCACCAGATGCAAACAGCCAACTTATTGGAAAAGACCCTGATGCTGGGAAAGATTGCAGGTAGAAGGAGAAGAGGGTGACAGAGGATGAGGTGGTTGGATGGCATCATAGATTCCATGGGCATGAACTTAGGTAAACTTCAGGAGATGGAGAGGGACAGGGAAACCTGGCGTGCTGCAGTCCATGGGGTTGTAAAGAGTTGGACACAACTTGGCAAGTGAACAACAACAACTAGAGTAGAATGGCCCTTACGTTAATATGGTTGGCATCCTTCTGAGAAGAGAAGAGATATACAGGGAGAAAACAGCTATGTGATGATGGAGATAGAGATTGGAGAGACATATATACAAGTCAAGGAATGTCATGGGTCAACAGAAAACANGATTTCTTTGGAAGGAATGATGCTAAAGCTGAAACTCCAGTACTTTGGCCACCTCATGCGAAGAGTTGACTCATTGGAAAAGACTCTGATGCTGGGAGGGATTGGGGGCAGGAGGAGAAGGGGATGACAGAGGATGAGATGACTGGATGGCATCATGGACTCGATGGACGTGAGTCTGAGTGAACTCCGAGAGATGGTGATGAACAGGGAGGCCTGGCGTGCTGAGATTTATGGGGTCGCATAGAGTTGGACACGACTGAGCAACTGAACTGAACTGAGTATCAGATCCTACAGTTAAAAACTCAGACTCACAAGACTGTCCCCATCCCACTTCAGACATCAATTGCAAGTAGCAACTCCTTGCATTACCCATAACCGCTGTCTAATATGGCTACAAATTGGAAGTTCCTGTGACTACCCCCTTTCCCTGGATTTGATTGTTTGCTAGAAAAGCTCACTGGGCTCAGGAAAATACTTGCAGTTACCAGATCATTATATAATAAAGGATATCATAATGGATACAGTTGAACAGTCAGATAAAGAGGCACATACAGTGAGGTCTGAAAGAGTTCTGGACATAGAAGTTTCTGTCCTGTGGAGTTGGGATATGCCTTCCTGGTACATGGATTTGTTCACAATTTGGAAGCTCTCTCAACTCTAAGCTTTGAGATTTTTATGGAGGCTTCACTGCATTAGCATGATCAATCGGCTCAACCCCAATCTTCATTCCCCATCTTAAAGAATGAGGGTGAGGCTGCAAGTTCCACACTTCTAAATGTGGCTTGATCTTCGGTGACCAGCTCCCAACCTGAAGTTATCTAGGAGCCACCTAGAGTCACCTCCTTAGAACAAAAGACACCCAAGGAATTCCGAGGAATTCAAGAACTCTGTCAGGAACTACAGTCAAAGACCAAATATTAGAACAAAAGACAGTTCTGGTACACTTATCATATAGGAAATTCTAAGGGTTTAGGGACCTCTGTGACAGGAACTGGGGACAGAAACTAATATATATATTTTTCTATCATTTCACACTCTTTGAGGGTGAAAGGCTCAGATATCTTCACAAGTAAATTTTTTCAAACTTCTAAGAAATATTAATGCTAACATTTAAATTTTTATGCTGAAAAATAAAACAGTATACAGATTTTATACAAATATTATTCACTTTCTAATATGATACAGATAGAATAAAAAATAATATGGGAAAATTACAGACAAATTTCACTTATGCATGTCTGTGTAAAAATATCAAGCAAAATATTCAAAATTGAAGATAATTGAATGAACACAATCATATTAACAGATCAAAGTAGTAAAATAATATGACAATTTTATTATACGCCTAAAAGGCACTGAACAAAATCCCACAGTATTTTGGAATAATAAATACACAAATAAAGTTTATTAGAAGAGTTCTCATAAGACAAGAATGCAAATCCTCAGTATTATTTTACATTTTTCTGGACTAGTTTACTCTGGTAGATGAGCAATGGATGCAAGGGATAAAACTATTAAAAATGGAAGCAAAACAATCACTAACGGTAAATAATATGATTGTTTATCCAGAAACCCATGGGGGTCAACTAAAAAACAAAAAAACAGAATGCAGTAAATTGGTTGGATTCAATATAAAAATACCATTAGCTTTCTTATATACAAATCATAAGAAAATTAAGAATTGCAGTGGAAGAAAATAATTACTATACAATATCATTTACAAAAAGAGTGAAGATCTTTTAAATCTCATATGCCTGAATTTATAGGTATTTGCAGGAAACAGGTGGCTCAAACTTCACCACTTTATTGGGAGCACGGAGAGGGAGGGAAGGAAGGAAGGAGAGCCTCAGGTAAAAAGATGCACTTAAAATAATTATTAATCTAATATAAAAACATTTATTTTCTCTAAGTTAATATAAAATTTGACAATTCCAACTTAATATACTTTTTAAGTTAATATGATTATAAAAAATTCTCATGGGCAATTGCTCTTTCTCTGGATTCACAAACCATTTTAATATAGAATCTGCCAGCTGTTTACTTCACTATGTAGTCTCCCCTCTTTCCTTAGTAATAAAACCTTCTATTTTATTCTGGGCAACAGTGTACATTGACAAATTAGGACATTTGCCAGCCTCTTTTGCAGCTTAGAATCCACAAGCAACATGTTCTGGAAAATGGCATCTCTAAAGTATTTTGTATGACTTTCCACCTTGGAAAACAGCCACCCCATGTACTGTCCACCCCATGTACTGTCCCTTCTTTGTCCTGCATCCTGCTGACCGGAACACGTGTATACTGTTGGGAACACTAGAGACCATGAAGATATGGACAATACTCTGGATGGCAGAATGCATAAGAGGAGTTCTGGGTCCCATATCATCAAAGAAAAAGCACTCAACTTAGGATAATCTTGCAGTTAAGGTTCATTTCGCATGTGTATTTGAAATAAACAAATTACTCTTTCTTTTAAGTTACTGTATTTTGATGTTTCTGTTGTACTCAGCCAAACCTAGTAATACTAACTGATACAGGATTCATGGAAACCAATAACAAATTGGAAAGTGAAATCAAATAATTCAAATAACAACATAGATAGTTTATTCAATTGTGTCTTAGAAAAAGTGCAGTAAAATACATGCAAAAAGATGTTCTTTGCAGTATTATTTGTAAAATCAAACACAACATCTGGAAAGAATCAAAATATCCATCAACAGGAAACTGGATATGCCATTGATAATTGTATATGACAGAACATTGCATAGAAGCTGAAAAAATGGATTATAAACATAGTGCTAATGTCAAAGGTTCCCTAAGATTTTTTTTTTCCATAAAAAATCAAGCTTTCAAAGTTTTTGTTGCATTGGAGGCAAAATCACAGAATCCATCCACTTGAGTAAGTGCTAGATGATATTAGATAAAATATTTTGTACCATCAATATTAAAATTGCATGAATGACATAGAAGAAAATTAAAGGAGCTCTTTGGAGTCAAGGAGCAAGAGGAAAGTGCAAATCTGTCACATAGATTTTCACTGGTGCTAGAACTAACAAGGGCTAGTGCTAATTCCTGCTGACTCTGAGCTGAGGTTTTATTGGGCATCTTTACTGCATTTAGGGGATGGGGAAAACCTTGAGCTCTCACAGCCTGATTAGGAATGCTCACCAACCAAAAACTTCTTGAAAACCGTTCCTGACTCAACATGAAATAAAACATCTTAAATAGAGAAATAATATGGATATGGACTAGTCTTAGAGTAGGAGATGAAAGAAATTTAAAAAATAAATAAAAGGATCTTATCTGAGAATTCTTAATGCTGTTGCACTATGTAAGTTTGGGGCTTGTCTTCATACTATGCTGCTGCTGCTAAGTCGCTTCAGTAGTGTCCAACCTTTCACGACCCCATGAACTGCAGCCTACCAGGCTCCTCCGTCCGTGGGATTTTCCAGGCAAGAGTACTGGAGTGGGTTGCCAAC
>SJYX01003279.1:55188-80664 GCA_006410675.1 Oreotragus oreotragus | reverse complement strand
GTGGTGTCATCTGCATATCTGAGGTGATTGATATTTCTCCCGGCAATCTTGATTCCAGCTTGTGCTTCATCCAGCCCAGCATTTCTCATGATGTACTCTGCATAGAAGTTAAACAAGCAGGGTGACAATATACAGCCATGACGTACTCCTTTTCCTGTTCGGAACCAGTCTGTTGTTCCATGTCCAGTTCTAACTGTTGCTTCCTGGCCTGCATACAGATTTCTCAAGAGGCAGGTTAGGTGGTCTGATATTCCCATCTCTTTCAGAATTTTCCACAGTTTATTGTGATCCACACAGTTAAAGGCTTTGGCATAGTCAATAAAGCAGAAATAGATGTTTTTTTCTGGAATTCTCTTGCTTTTAAACCCCTCTGGCAGAAAGGAGACCTTGATCCCAAGGTCTAAGGAATTTTTGTAGATGAAGTGCCATGTAACACAGAATGAAATGAGAAGAGATTAAGCACACATATAAACAGGGCTTCAAGAAGACGATTGAGCAGCAGCAACACTACAGAACTGTATCAGCAAAAATTGCTGATATTCAAATGATTAGATATGGAATATCCCAGGAAAAATATCAACAACCTCAGATATGCAGATGATACCATCCTAAAGGAACTTAAGAGCCTCTTAATGAAGGTGAAAGAGGAGAGTGAAAAAGCTGGCTTAAAACTCAGCATTCAAAAAGTGAAGGTGTTGACATCTGGTCCCATCACTTCATGGCCAATAGTTGGGGAAAACATGAAAATAGTGACAGATTTAATTTTCCTGTGCTCAAAAATCACTACAGATGGTGGCTGCAACAATGAAATTGAAAAACACCGGCTCCTTGGAAGAAAAGCTATGATGAACCTGTCTGCTGCTGCTGCTGGTGCTGAGTCGCTTCAGTCCAACTCTGTGCGACCCCATAGATGGCAGCCCACCAGGTTCCCCCGTCCCTGGGATTCTCCAGGCAAGAACACTGGAGTGGGTTGCCATTTCCTTCTCCAATGCATGAAAGTGAAAAGTGAAAGTGAAGTCACTCAGTCATATCCGACTCTTTGCGACCCCATGGACTGCAGCCTACCAGGCTCCTCCATCCATGGGATTTTCCAGGCAAGAACACTGGAGTGGGTTGCCATTTCCTTCTCCAATGCGTGAAAGTGAAGTCGCTCAGTCATATCCGACTCTTTGTGACCCCATGGACTGCAGCCTACCAGGCTCCTCCATCCATGGGATTTTCCAGGCAAGAGTACTGGAGTAGGGTGCCACCGCCTTCTCCAAACCAACAGATTAGATGAAGCCAAATGAAGCCAGAAAAAGATCAAGTGAGCTGAAGAAACCAGTTTTTCAGGATGATAGGAATGTACAAAGGAATGGGGAACAAAGAAAATAATAAACTTGAATAATCTAAACAGACATTGACTCTTTAACAACAACTTCTGTGCGGATTAAACAACAACTTCTTTATGTGGATTAAAAATTCAGCATAAAAGATAAAAATAACAGTAGTTTATAAATCAAGGGGAAAGATAATGAGAGTTAAATTTTCCAAGATTTTTACATTGTTTAGGATGATGGTCAATATAATGGTTAACTTTAGAACTTAAGAGAAAATTTCTAGGTAAATCACTGAAAAAAATAAAAGCACTGTTTATAAGTTGCAAATCAAAAGAGGGAGAAAAAAATAGAAAGAGAAGGAAAATGAAATCAATCTGAAAGGGGGAAAAAGGAAAGACTAGAAAAATAATGAGGTAAATAGGCAAAATATAAGTGAATCTAAACATATAACCACAATAAATAAAAATAGAACAAACTTTTGAGAACAAATTGGAAAAGCACATTGTGAGACTAGACATCACATTTTGATGAATAAGGCAAAAGAACTCAGAAATAGATGAGTGAAGTTTGGAAAGGAAGAAATGTATTATTATCTGTGAATAATATGACTATTTAAATAGAAAATCTAACAGATTCTGTGGATAAATTATTCATATTGTTTTGTGAGTTTACAATGATTTCAAAATATAAAATTAATGTGAAGAAATAAATTTAATATATTTTAGCCAAACACTTGGAGATGCCATGCTTGCAAAAATATCATTTACAGTAGAAAATCAATAAGTAGGAATAAATCTAGCACAATATGAGCAAGACATTTTTAGAGAAAAGAAATTGTTATCATTAAAGTATAAAGATAATTTATCATGCCAAATGTAATAGAAAAACATCTGCTCCTGCTTTATTGAATATGCCAAAGCCTTTGACTGTGTAGATCACAACAAACTGGAAAATTCCTCAAGAGATGGGAATACCAGGCCATCTGACCTGCCTCCTGAAAAATCTGTATGCAGGTCAAGAAGCAACAGTTAGAACTGGACATGGTACAGCAGACTGGTTCCAAATCAGGAAAGAAGTAGGTCAAGGTTGTATATCATCACCCTGCTTATTTAACTTCTATGCAGAGACATCATGTGAAATGCCAGGCTAGATGAAGCACAAACTGTAATCAAGATTGCCGGGAGAAATATCAGTAACATCCATCAGATACACAGATGACACCACACTTACGGCAGAAAGCAAAGAGGAAGTAAAGAACCTCTTGATGAAAGTGAAAGAGGAGAGTAAAAAAGTTGGCTTAAAACTCAGCATTCAGAAAACGAAGATCATGGCAGCTGGTCCCATCACTTCATGGCAAATAGATGGGGAAACAATGAAAACAGTGAAAGACTTTATTTGGGGGGCTCTGAAATCACTGCAGATGGTGACTGCAACCATGAAATCAAAAGTCGCTTGCTCCTTGGAAGAAAAGCTATGACCAACCTAGACAGCATATTAAAAAGCAGACCCATTACTTTGCCGACAAAGGTCCATCTAGTCAAAGCTATGGTTTTTCCAGTAGTCATGTATGGATGTAAGAGTTGGACTGTGAAGAAAGCTGAGCACTGAAGAATTGATGCTTTTGAACTGTGGTGTTGGAGAAGACTCTTGAGTGTCTCTCAGACTGCAAGATAATCAAGCCAGTAAGTAATAAAGGAATCAATCCTGAATATTCATTGGAAGGAGTGATGCTAAAGCTGAAGGTCCAATACTTTGGCCACCTGATGCAAAGAACTGAGTCATTAGGAAAAAAAACCTGATGCTGGGAAAGACTGAAGGCCAGAGGAGAAGGAGATGACAGGAGATGGTTGGATGGCATCATCAACTCGATGGACATGAGTTTAAGCAAGTTCTGGGAGTTGGCGATGGACAGGGAATCCTGGTGTGCTTCAGTCCATGGGGTCACAAAGAATTGGACATGACTAAGCAACTGAACTGAACTGAATATACATGTTATATTTTATATTAAATTGCTATTTATATCACTAAATTATTATTATACCATGAAATATTTGTATCACTAAATTATATAAACTAAAATATACATGTGAGCATGCTAAGTCACTTCAGTCGTGTCCAACTCTTTGCAACCCTAGGGACTGTAACCCACCAGGTTCCTCTGTCTATGGGAATCTCCTGGCAAGAGTACTGGAATGGGTTGCTATGCCCTCCTTCAGGGGATCTTGCCCACCAAGGGATCGAACCCATGTCTCTTAAGTCTCCTGCACTGGTAGGCAGGTTCTTTACCACTAGGATCACCTTCCTAGGTGAAACAAAAATTTTTGAAAGATAGTAAAGAAAAAAACACCTATAGCTTCACTGAAAGATAGTAAAGAAAAGCTATATAATTAATCATTGTTGGAAAGGAGTATTAGGTTGGTGCAAATAATTGCAGTTTTTACATTGTTGAAATTTGCCACTTGATATTGGGATACATTCTTAAGTAAATGTGGTTATATACACATTTACACATAAAATACATCATTTTAATGCACATTTCCCACTTTATATTTTTTTGCTAATGACATTACTTGCTGCTTATTTTATTTTTATTTAAACTATGGAAATGATGTTAGATAAAAAGCAAATTCGAGTGCTTTTCCTTAGTTTAAAATGTATCATCAAGCAGCACAGACAACTCATAACATCAACAACACGTTTGACTCAGAAACTGCTAAAGAACATTCAGTGCAATGGTGGTTCAAGAAATTTTGCAAAGTAGATAAGAGCCTGAAGCTGGAGAGAGTAGTGGCCGACATTGGAAGTTGACAATGGCCAACTGAGAGCCGTCATCGAAGCTGATCCTCTTACGACTATACAAGAAGTTGCTAAATAACTCAGTGTCGACCATTCTGTAATCATTCAGCATTTGAAGCAAACTGGAAAGGTGAAAAAGCTCAATAAGTGCTGACTGAAAAAAAAAAACCTGCCATTTTGAAGTACCATCTCTTATTCTAGACAACAACAACGAACCATTTCTTGATTGGATTGTGATGTCCCAGGAAAAGCGGATTTTATATGTCAACCAGAGATGACCAGCTCAGTGGTTGGACTGAAAAGAAGTTCCAAAGCACTTCCAAAGCCAAACTTGTGACAAAAATAAAAAGGTCATCATCACTATTTGGTGGTTGGCTCCCTGTCTGATCTACTACAGTGTTCTGAATCTCAGTGAAACCTTATATCTAAGAAGTAGGCTCAGCAAATTGATAAGTTGCACTGAATACCACAAAGCCTGCAACCAGCATTGGTCAACAGAAAGGATTAATTCTTCTTCATGACAACACCCAATCTTTTTCACACAACCAACACTTCAAAAGTTGAACCAATTGGGCTACGAAGTTTTGCCTCATCCTCCATATTTACCTGAACTCTCATCAACCAACTATCGCTCTTCAAGCCTCTCAACAACTTTTTGCAGGGAAAATGCTTCCACAACCAGCAGAATGCAGGAAAATGTTTTCTAAGAGTTCACAAAATCCTGAAGCATGGATTTTTATGCTACAGGAATAAACAAACTTATTTCTCATTGGCAAAAATGTGTTGATTGTAAAGGTCTTTATTTTGATTAATAAAAATGTGTGTGAGCCTAGTTATAATGACTTAAAATTTATGTTACGAAATAACAATTACATTTGCACTCTGACACTTTGCATGATACTTTGTTGGCTTAAAACCCAACATTCAAAAAACTAAGATCATGGCAGCTGGTCCCATCACTTCATGGCAAATAGACAGGGAAACAGTGGCTGACTTTATTTTTCTGGGCTCCAAAATCACTGCAGATAGTGACTGCAGCCATGAAATTAAAAGACACTTACTTCTTGGAAGAAAAGCTATGACCAACCTAGACAGCATATTAAAAAGCAGAGACATTACTTTGCCAGCAAATGTCCATCTAGTCAAAACTATGGTTTTTCCAGTAGTCATGTATGAATGCGGGAGTTGGACTATAAAGAAAACTGAACACCAAAGAATTGATGCTTTTGAAGACTCTTGAGAGTTCCTTGGACTTCAAGGAGATCAAACCAGTCAATTCTCAAGGAAATTAGTCCTGAATATTCATTGGAAGGACTGATGCTGAAGCTAAAGCTCCAATACTTTGGCCACCTGATGCAAAGAACTGACTCACTGGAAAAGACCTTGATGCTGTTAAAGATTGAAGGCAGGAGGAGAAGGAGATGACAGGATGAGATGGTTGAATGACATGACCAACTCAATGGACATGAGTTTGGGAGTTGGTGATGAACAGGGAAGCCTGGCATGCTGCAGTCCATGGGGTCACAGAGTCGGACATGATTGAGCAAATGAACTGGACTGAACATATTTAAAACTAAAGCCAAAACTCTTCTCCTTCACACAACCATTCTTCATACCCCACACTATTCTTTAATAATTCAAATTTCCCCTGATTCAGAACATCGTCCCTAAATTTTCTCAAATTTACTTTGATTCACTGTTAAAACTGTTTATCTGATTCTAGTAAGAAAATGAAAGGATAAAAAATACAAAGCCTATCTTCTTTACTGTCTGAGCCACAAGAGAAGCTGCACAAATCCAATGGGTTTTTCAGTTCAGTTCAGTTCAGTCACTCAGTTGTGTCCGACTCTTTGTGACCCCATGAATCACAGAACGCCAGGCCTCCCTGTCCATCACCAACTCCCGGAGTTCACTCAAACTCATGTCCATCGAGTCAGTGATGCCATCCAGCCATCTCATTGTCTGTCGTCCCCTTCTCCTCCTGCCCTCAGTCCCTCCCAGCATCAGAGTCTTTTCCAATGAGTCAACTCTTCGCATGAGGTGGCCAAAGTGCTGGAGTTTCAGCTTTAGCATCATTCCTTCCAAAGAAATCCCAGGGCTGATCTCCTTCATAATGGACTGGTTGGATGTCCTTGCAGTCCAAGGGACTCTCAAGAGTCTTCTCCAACATCACAGTTCAAAAGCATCAATTCTTCGGTGCTCAGCCTTTTTCACAGTCCAACTCTCACATCCATGCATGACCACAGGGAAAACGATAGCCTTGACTAGCCTTTTTACATGAAAATCAAATCATACCCAGTTACTCAGTGTGTTACATTCACAAAGCAAATTCCATTTTTAAATTTAATTTGCTCATTTTATTAGATATAGCTGGCAGGTATATTATTCTTATTTCTATTTTATAGATAAGGGAGGAGAAGCTCTGAAAAATTAGATGACTTTCTAGGAAATCTAGGCAGTGGGAGAAGCAGGGCTTCAGACTGGCTGAATTTAATAACTGTTTGATCCCAGGAAAGTCACCATTTTTTAGATCTGTTTCCTGACTTGTTTCTATGACCTTTATTGCTGCACACAGACAACAGAGTTAAGAATAGATTATCAAATCTCCTATGATTCAATTGGCCTGAGTAGATGAAATGAGGTCTGTTTCTGTGTCTGCTATCAACTGTGGCATAACCAAAACACCCAAAGGTGTTTGGCTTAAGACAGTGGCACATGGTTTCTGTGGGTTTCCTGGCCTTTCTGCTAATGGCCCTGACTGGTCACTTGTGTGGCTGCAGGTCACTGGAGCTCAGCTAGGGCTGCATTGGCTCAGATGAGCCAGTGGGGACCTGGTTGGATGGCTAGACCTCTCAACCACATGCTCTTCATCCTTGTCTTCTTCACATGCTGCTAGAAGTATTCTATAATACCTGAAGGATGACTGTGCAAGGCCACTTAAGTTCTACCTTAGGAGTCACCCATGGTCATTCCCATCAGATGCTACTGGTTAAGGCAAGGGTTAAGACTAGCTCAGAATTGAAAGTGGGAAATAGATGCCAGTCCTTATAGGAGTAATGGCAAAGTCACCTAGGAAAGACGTGAACACACGGAGGCAGGCATGATTTCCCCCCAGAACTACCAGACAGTGATCTTCTATAGTTCTTCTCAGGCCTCAATAATTCACAGCCTATTGAGACTCCCAAAGTCTCATCTCACTCCACCACCTGAGGTCAAGCCCACGATCTGTGATCTGCGTGAGGTCTGGGTGCAAATGAAATCATTCAGGTGCAGTTCCCTGGGCACTGCTTTCCTTGGGCTAGAAGGCTGAGGAGTGCAGTGTAGCCTGGAACAGTCTATTCAAACACTGAAGCAGACACTTGCCCATTCTCAGCAACCTCAGTACCTGCAGCCTTCCCCAACATACATTGGCAATGTCTAAGGAGAAAGCAAATGACAAGGACTCTCATCTGAATCCTCTTTGGGTTAGAGCATGGTTGCAGCTGTGATAGGCTATGGAAACTCAAACAAAATAACCCAGCTCAGATCAAAAGCACCTGCATCATGTGCATGTTGCTCTGAGTGTCCCATGTCACAGGATCTGTGCCACCTTTCAGTACACTAGAGATTTGCTTGGCCATTCTTCTATGCTATTGTCTGTGCAGCAATAAAGCCCAGGCTTCCCAAATCTACTTAGGAAGATGTAGTGGTAGTAGTGTTAGTTGCTCAGGGCTGACAGACTCATTGTGACCCCATGGACTGTAGCCTACTAGGCTCCTCTGTCGATGGTATTTCTCATGCAAAAGTACTGGATTGGGTTGTTATTTTCTTCTCCAGGAAATCTTCCTGACCCGAGGATTGAACCTGGGTCAATGTGGGAGCATTGCAGGCAGATTCTTTACTGTCTGAGCCACCAGGGAAGTTCCTGTTATCTAATTTGGCAGGGGGGTTCTAAAAATAAGTTTACAGTCATGCTCAGCATCTCAATGAGTGTGTCTTTAGTGCTTGGCCTCGAAACAACACAACACCTCACCTTCTGCCCAAGCAGCAGGGCTTTCCCTGATTAATGAGCAATATGATGAGTGCTCATTCATGTCCAACTCTAAAACCCCATGGACTATAGCCTGCCAGGCTCCTCTGTCCATGGAAATTTCCAGGCAAGAACACTGGAGTGGGTTGCCATTCCCTTCTCCAGGGGATCTTCCCAACCCAGGGATCAAATCTACATCACTTGCATCTCCTACATTGACAGGTAGATTCTCTACCACTAGCGCCACCTGATCGATGGTCTCCATTAAAGTCTTCTCCTTGCTTTCNTTCCAGGCAAGAACACTGGAGTGGGTTGCCATTCCCTTCTCCAGGGGATCTTCCCAACCCAGGGATCAAATCTACATCACTTGCATCTCCTACATTGACAGGTAGATTCTTTACCACTAGCGCCACCTGATCGATGGTCTCCATTAAAGTCTTCTCCTTGCTTTCTGACCCCAAAAGCTTAGAGCATGAGTGCCACATGTTCTTTGCACAGACTAAGAATGATGAATACTTTTACAGCCATTGGCATCATTTTCAAAAAGAATTTTATCCTGTAAACAGAAGCTCATGAGAAAATATGGGTGAGCAAAGTAATTTCCTATATTGGTGATATAAAAACACTTGTCCAGTTTCCAACCATTTTACCATGTGTAAAACTCTCAGTGCATCTGTATCAGAAAGACAATCCCTGGATTCATTCTACAAGTATGCACACTCAAATGCACACATATACACACATAATGATACACATACATGATACACATGTAATGAAGTACACATATACATATTGCTCTGGCTAAAATGTTCTGTTTCCTCCATAAGATGGCCCTAGTAGCATTTAGNACTGATGCTGAAGCTAAAGCTCCAATACTTTGGCCACCTGATGCAAAGAACTGACTCACTGGAAAAGACCTTGATGCTGTTAAAGATTGAAGGCAGGAGGAGAAGGAGATGACAGGATGAGATGGTTGAATGACATGACCAACTCAATGGACATGAGTTTGGGAGTTGGTGATGAACAGGGAAGCCTGGCATGCTGCAGTCCATGGGGTCACAAAGAGTCGGACATGATTGAGCAAATGAACTGGACTGAACATATTTAAAACTAAAGCCAAAACTCTTCTCCTTCACACAACCATTCTTCATACCCCACACTATTCTTTAATAATTCAAATTTCCCCTGATTCAGAACATCGTCCCTAAATTTTCTCAAATTTACTTTGATTCACTGTTAAAACTGTTTATCTGATTCTAGTAAGAAAATGAAAGGATAAAAAATACAAAGCCTATCTTCTTTACTGTCTGAGCCACAAGAGAAGCTGCACAAATCCAATGGGTTTTTCAGTTCAGTTCAGTTCAGTCACTCAGTTGTGTCCGACTCTTTGTGACCCCATGAATCACAGAACGCCAGGCCTCCCTGTCCATCACCAACTCCCGGAGTTCACTCAAACTCATGTCCATCGAGTCAGTGATGCCATCCAGCCATCTCATTGTCTGTCGTCCCCTTCTCCTCCTGCCCTCAGTCCCTCCCAGCATCAGAGTCTTTTCCAATGAGTCAACTCTTCGCATGAGGTGGCCAAAGTGCTGGAGTTTCAGCTTTAGCATCATTCCTTCCAAAGAAATCCCAGGGCTGATCTCCTTCATAATGGACTGGTTGGATGTCCTTGCAGTCCAAGGGACTCTCAAGAGTCTTCTCCAACANCCAATGAGTCAACTCTTCGCATGAGGTGGCCAAAGTGCTGGAGTTTCAGCTTTAGCATCATTCCTTCCAAAGAAATCCCAGGGCTGATCTCCTTCATAATGGACTGGTTGGATGTCCTTGCAGTCCAAGGGACTCTCAAGAGTCTTCTCCAACATCACAGTTCAAAAGCATCAATTCTTCGGTGCTCAGCCTTTTTCACAGTCCAACTCTCACATCCATGCATGACCACAGGGAAAACGATAGCCTTGACTAGCCTTTTTACATGAAAATCAAATCATACCCAGTTACTCAGTGTGTTACATTCACAAAGCAAATTCCATTTTTAAATTTAATTTGCTCATTTTATTAGATATAGCTGGCAGGTATATTATTCTTATTTCTATTTTATAGATAAGGGAGGAGAAGCTCTGAAAAATTAGATGACTTTCTAGGAAATCTAGGCAGTGGGAGAAGCAGGGCTTCAGACTGGCTGAATTTAATAACTGTTTGATCCCAGGAAAGTCACCATTTTTTAGATCTGTTTCCTGACTTGTTTCTATGACCTTTATTGCTGCACACAGACAACAGAGTTAAGAATAGATTATCAAATCTCCTATGATTCAATTGGCCTGAGTAGATGAAATGAGGTCTGTTTCTGTGTCTGCTATCAACCGTGGCATAACCAAAACACCCAAAGGTGTTTGGCTTAAGACAGTGGCACATGGTTTCTGTGGGTTTCCTGGCCTTTCTGCTAATGGCCCTGACTGGTCACTTGTGTGGCTGCAGGTCACTGGAGCTCAGCTAGGGCTGCATTGGCTCAGATGAGCCAGTGGGGACCTGGTTGGATGGCTAGACCTCTCAACCACATGCTCTTCATCCTTGTCTTCTTCACATGCTGCTAGAAGTATTCTATAATACCTGAAGGATGACTGTGCAAGGCCACTTAAGTTCTACCTTAGGAGTCACCCATGGTCATTCCCATCAGATGCTACTGGTTAAGGCAAGGGTTAAGACTAGCTCAGAATTGAAAGTGGGAAATAGATGCCAGTCCTTATAGGAGTAATGGCAAAGTCACCTAGGAAAGACGTGAACACACGGAGGCAGGCATGATTTCCCCCCAGAACTACCAGACAGTGATCTTCTATAGTTCTTCTCAGGCCTCAATAATTCACAGCCTATTGAGACTGCCAAAGTCTCATCTCACTCCACCACCTGAGGTCAAGCCCACGATCTGTGATCTGCGTGAGGTCTGGGTGCAAATGAAATCATTCAGGTGCAGCTCCCTGGGCACTGCTTTCCTTGGGCTAGAAGGCTGAGGAGTGCAGTGTAGCCTGGAACAGTCTATTCAAACACTGAAGCAGACACTTGCCCATTCTCAGCAACCTCAGTACCTGCAGCCTTCCCCAACATACATTGGCAATGTCTAAGGAGAAAGCAAATGACAAGGACTCTCATCTGAATCCTCTTTGGGTTAGAGCATGGTTGCAGCTGTGATAGGCTATGGAAACTCAAACAAAATAACCCAGCTCAGATCAAAAGCACCTGCATCATGTGCATGTTGCTCTGAGTGTCCCATGTCACAGGATCTGTGCCACCTTTCAGTACACTGGAGATTTGCTTGGCCATTCTTCTATGCTATTGTCTGTGCAGCAATAAAGCCCAGGCTTCCCAAATCTACTTAGGAAGATGTAGTGGTAGTAGTGTTAGCTGCTCAGGGCTGACAGACTCATTGTGACCCCATGGACTGTAGCCTACTAGGCTCCTCTGTCGATGGTATTTCTCATGCAAAAGTACTGGATTGGGTTGTTATTTTCTTCTCCAGGAAATCTTCCTGACCCGAGGATTGAACCTGGGTCAATGTGGGAGCATTGCAGGCAGATTCTTTACTGTCTGAGCCACCAGGGAAGTTCCTGTTATCTAATTTGGCAGGGGGGTTCTAAAAATAAGTTTACAGTCATGCTCAGCATCTCAATGAGTGTGTCTTTAGTGCTTGGCCTCGAAACAACACAACACCTCACCTTCTGCCCAAGCAGCAGGGCTTTCCCTGATTAATGAGCAATATGATGAGTGCTCATTCATGTCCAACTCTAAAACCCCATGGACTATAGCCTGCCAGGCTCCTCTGTCCATGGAAATTTCCAGGCAAGAACACTGGAGTGGGTTGCCATTCCCTTCTCCAGGGGATCTTCCCAACCCAGGGATCAAATCTACATCACTTGCATCTCCTACATTGACAGGTAGATTCTCTACCACTAGCGCCACCTGATCGATGGTCTCCATTAAAGTCTTCTCCTTGCTTTCTGACCCCAAAAGCTTAGAGCATGAGTGCCACATGTTCTTTGCACAGACTAAGAATGATGAATACTTTTACAGCCATTGGCATCATTTTCAAAAAGAATTTTATCCTGTAAACAGAAGCTCATGAGAAAATATGGGTGAGCAAAGTAATTTCCTATATTGGTGATATAAAAACACTTGTCCAGTTTCCAACCATTTTACCATGTGTAAAACTCTCAGTGCATCTGTATCAGAAAGACAATCCCTGGATTCATTCTACAAGTATGCACACTCAAATGCACACATATACACACATAATGATACACATACATGATACACATGTAATGAAGTACACATATACATATTGCTCTGGCTAAAATGTTCTGTTTCCTCCATAAGATGGCCCTAGTAGCATTTAGCTTGTATTGTGGCAGCCGTCATATCAGTATGCATTCAAAAATTATCAAAATTGTTGAATTTTTGTATAGCCACTTTAATATTGACGCTGAAAGAAAAAGGCAACATCGACTGCATATTATGCTTTTATTTCAAGAAAAGCAAAACTGCAGCTGAAACACAAAAAATGATTTGTGCACTGTGTGGAGAAGGTGCTGTGACCAAGTGAATGTGTCAAAAGTGGTTTCTGAAGTTTTGTGCTGGAAATCTCTTGCTGGATGATGCTCCATGGTTGGGTAGGCCAGTTGAAGTTGATAAGAATCAAATCAAGATATTAATCGAGAATAATCAACATTGTACTATCTAGGAGAGAGCCAAAATAATCAAAATAGCCAAATCAACCGTCAAAAATCATTTACTCCAGCTTAGTTATGCTAATAGCTTTTATGTTTGGGGTCCACATCAGTTCAGTGAAAAAACTTTTTTGACCATATTTCTGCATGTAGTTCTCTACTGAAACAATGAAACGCTCCATTTTTAAAGTAAACTGTAATGGGCGATGGAAAGGGAAGAGTATACAATAATGTGAAATGGAAGAGATCGTGAGGCAAGTGAAATGAACCACCAGCAACTATACCAAAGGTCAGCTTCATCCAAAGAAGGTGATGCTATGTACAAGGTGGGATTGGAAAGGAATCCTTTATTAGACATTCCTTCTGAAAAACCAAGGGCTTCCCTGATAGCTCATTTGGTAGAGAATCTGCCTGCAATGCAGAAGACCCTGGTTCAGTCCCTGAGTTGGGAAGATCTGCTGGAGAAGGGATAGGCTACCCACTCCAGTATTCTTGGGCTTCCTTTGTGTCTCAGCTGGTAAAGAATCTACCTGCAATGTGGGAGACATGGGTTTGATCTCTGGGTTGGGAAGATCCCTTGGAGAAGGGAAAGGCTACCCACTCCAGTATTCTGATCTAGAGAATTACATGGACTGTATAGTCCTGCTGCTGCTGCTGCTGCTGCTGCTGCTGCTGCTAAGTCACTTCAGTCGTGTCCGACTCTATGCGACCCCGTAGACGGCAGCCCACCAGGCTCCCCCGTCCCTGGGATTCTCCAGGCAAGAACACCGGAGTGGGTTGCCATTTCCTTCTCCACTGCATGAAAGTGAAAAGTGAAAGTGAAGTCGCTCAGTCGTGTCCGACTCTTCAAGATCTAATGGACTGCAGCTTACCAGGCTCCTCCATCCATGGGATTTTCCAGGCAAGAGTATTGGTGTGGGGTGCCATTGCCTTCTCCGCTGTATAGTCCATGGGGTCACAAAGAGTTGGACATGACTGAGCAACTTTCCAGAGAAGGCAATGGCACCCCACTCCAGTACTCTTGCCTGGAAAACCCCATGGATGGAGGAGACTGGTAGGCTGCNACCAGGCTCCCCCGTCCCTGGGATTCTCCAGGCAAGAACACCGGAGTGGGTTGCCATTTCCTTCTCCACTGCATGAAAGTGAAAAGTGAAAGTGAAGTCGCTCAGTCGTGTCCGACTCTTCAAGATCTAATGGACTGCAGCTTACCAGGCTCCTCCATCCATGGGATTTTCCAGGCAAGAGTATTGGTGTGGGGTGCCATTGCCTTCTCCGCTGTATAGTCCATGGGGTCACAAAGAGTTGGACATGACTGAGCAACTTTCCAGAGAAGGCAATGGCACCCCACTCCAGTACTCTTGCCTAGAAAACCCCATGGATGGAGGAGACTGGTAGGCTGCAGTCCATGGGGTCACTAGGAGTCGGACACGACTGAGCGACTTCACTTTTACTTTTCACTTGCATGCATTGAAGACGGAAATGGCAACCCATTCCAGTATTCTTGCCTGGAAAATTCCAGGGATGGGAGAGCTTGGTGGGCTGCCGTCTATGGGGTCGCACAGAGTCAGACACGACTGAAGCGACTTAGCAGCAGCAGCAGCAGAGCAAATTTCACTTTCTGGAAAACCAAATGATTAATTCCAATAATCACTGCTCCCAATTAGACCAACCTAAAGAAGCACTCGAAAAAAGCATCTGGAATTAGTCAACAGAGAATGCATAACCTTCCACTGGAATACCACAAAACCCTATGTTTCACTGATGACCAAGCAAAAATCATTATATTTTGGGAAGGAAGTTCTAATCACCGACTCTAGTTCACCAGACATTACACCTTTGAATTTCCATTTATTTTGGTCTTTCCAAAATTCTCTTAATGGAAAAAATTTCAATTCCCTGGAAGACTGAAAAGGCACCTAGAACAGTTCTTTGCTCACAAAGATAAAAAAAGTTTTTGGGAAGATGGAATTCTGAAATTGCCTGAAAAATGACAGAGGTAGCGGAACAAAATGCTGTATATGCTGCTCAGTAAAGTGGATGATGAAAATGAAAAGCATATCTTTTATTTCTACTTTAAATCTGAAGGAACTTTTTGGCCAACCCAGTGCATAATAATACATATGCACACATAATGATACACACATATACATATAGAATAATACATATACATACATTATGATTCACATACATACATAATGATGCACACACATATAATGCATAATGTCATACAATATATGCATATGTAATGATACACACAAACATAATGATATAAACACATATACATAATAACATACCCATATACATACATAATAGTATATATATTTAATGATACACATACATATTCACCCACATTTTGGCCTCCAGTATATTTCACTCTTAGATAGTCACCATTTCTAGAGAAACCTACACATCCATATGAACATATCCTGATGACTGTACTAATTTTATTTTCAGGACCAAAGACAAATCACATTTCAGCTGGCCAGCTACACCATCTTTCCAAGAGGCCAATATCTCCTAAGTGAATGCTTGAAAAGATTGCAAGCATTTAAAAATTGCACTATACATAGAAACAGAGTCATCCTTGCAGTAAAACAAATATAGAGATGAATTCCATAGGCACTGTGTAGACAGCAGGGAAATGTTGTTTCAGGAACAGTAACCAGCCTCCTTGGAGTTAGTTATTACTTCCCAGACTGTGGTCATCTAAGTCCACTGTCACTAACACAGAATTTTTGGCAGATCAGATCTACCATGCTAGTGGATTTCACCTGGTGGGTCAAGGCTCCTACCTCTACCTGTGGTGTTGGCTCATACCTGGTGGGACAGGGTGGGTTCTCACCTGGGAGGTCAGAGCTCATGGGAATACTGAACCCTTCTCACTATGCCACTTAATAGTCATCAACAAGAAAGATTTATTTTTAATAAAACTAAACCTACACATTGCTTGACAAACTATTACACTGCAAATTTTGGAATATGTATTGTATGGTCAGTGTAATTGAGAAAGCATCTTTTCTCTTGTATTTTTCAAGTGAACATCCAAAGAAAAAAAATCTGTAGCTTGTGGATCCTAGTCCATTGAATCAAAAGATATAGCTGCCTTCAAGAAATGGGTAGTAATAACCTGGAAAAAGTTCTTGACTAATTTCTAATCTTAAAGCTGATTTTCTTGAGTTTCTAGACAGATGATCATCTCAAAATTCAAGAATTGATTGGATTGTTTGTTTCGCTGTTGTTAAGTATCATGAGCTGTTTGTAAATTTTGGAGGCTAATCCCTTGTTGGTCACATTATTTGCAAATTATTTTCTCCCTGCAATCCCACAGCTGGGCACATATCTGGAGAAAAACATGATCCAAAGGATACACGCACCCCAATCTTCATCGCAGCACTGTTTACAATAGCCAAGACATGGAAGCAACCTGGATGTCCATCAACAGAGGAATGGATAAAGTGTGGTACCTGTATACAATGGAATATTACTCAGCCATTAAAGAGAATTAAGGAATGCCATTTGCAGTAACATGGATGGACCTAGAGAGTGTCATACTGAGTGAAGTCAGACAGAGAAAGAAAAATATTGTATGATATCCCGTACATGTGAAATCTAAAAAGAAATGATACAAATGAACGTATTTACAAAATAGAAACTTGCAGACTTAGAGAATGAACATACGGTTGCTGGGGGAAAGGAATAGTTAGGGAGTTTGGGATGGATATGTACACACCGCTACATTTAACCAACAAAGACCTACTGTACAGCGCAGGGAATCCTGCTCAAAGCTCTGTGGCAGCCTGGATGGGAAGGGGTTTGGGGGGGAGAATGGATACACGTATTATATCCATTATATGCGTATTATATCGGTATTTGGCTGAGCACTTCTGCTCTTCAACTGAAGCTACCACAACGTGGTCAATTGGCTCTTTGTTGACATTGTTGTTTAGTCACTAAGTCGTGTCCGACTGTTTGCCACCCCGTGGACCGTGACCCTCCAGGCTCCTCTGTCCTTGGAATGTCCCAGGCAGGAATATTGCAGTGGGTTGCCATTTCCTTCTTCGGGGGCTCTTCCTGACCCAGGGATCAAAACCACATCTCCTGCTTGGCAGGCAGATTCTTTACCACTGAGCCATCCAGGAAGACCCGTATTAAAAATAAAAAGGTTTTTTTTTTAAAAATCCAAGAATTGAGACAAAAAAGATTTCTAACTGTTAAAGTTATCTTTCATCTTGAAAGCACAGTTTGTAGGTCTGAGTTTAGAGCTTCTTATATGACTTCCTTCCCTGGGGAAAAAAGAACTCAGGATACAATATAAGGGAGCCTTCATGTTACAAGAAGTAAAATGGAACAGCTCTGATTCGAGGAGGTAAAGGAAGGGATGTAGAGAGAGGGAGAAAACCAAGGTGGAAAAAGCCAGATGGCTTTATGGATTTATGCAGGATCTTTTTGCAAGATGATGAATATAGGAAAAATCTAATGTTGATGGATTTGGGCAGACAGGCTCCTCTGGGAACATTCACATCCTCTTGACCTAATGGTGGTGCAGCAATTGAGGAGGGGCTGCATGGTATGACACAGGGAGCAGAGGATTTCAGGATGGTGAGCAAGAGTAGGGACGAAATCAGGGCTTGGAGAGAAAGGGTTGCTTTCTCGGTGACTTTAGCAGACTCCCTCCTCTTCAGCAAATATAAATGCAAATTTAAAAGATGTAATGGGTTGTGGGAAGACAACACAGGAATCCTGAGCAATGCAGCAATCTGAGCAAGCCTCCATTATCCCCACCCCTAGTTTTTAGGAAGTAGCTCAACACTAGGAGAATGTCAGCAGAGCCTGGAGGGAACCCAGGAGCCCTGAGGTCTCCTCTGTATGAAGGGGAGAGATTTGGGAAAGGCTTTATTCTCTCCTCTGTAAGGGGAGAGTTGCTGGGGGAGGGCATGATCATTTTCTCCCCGACCTAAGAAGGCTCTGACAGTAGGAGCCTGCCTGTCTGGCAGTCCCCTGTGATCTTTTCTCCACCCCCGTATCCCCTTCCATAGTGCTGGCAGGAGAAGCCATGCCCCCTCCTCAGCAGAGAGGACTGCACTTTCATCCCCACTGGTTCTCCCCAGCAGAAGGTTTCTGATCTGTCCACTGTTTCCAGCTTTGACACTGCTTGAGAAAACCTAACTGCATTAAAAGCCACAGACAGGCAAAGTAAGAAATTAAAAAAAAAAAAAAAAAAAACTTTGAGGGGAACTAGGAGGGTTGGATGAGAACGTTTATATTAATCCCAATCCTTCTCGGGGCCTATTCTTCTCTTTTTCCTCCTCCTCTCTTCCCTGAACCAATACTAAATTAACAACCTGGTAACCATCCTTTCATAATTTTCTCTTTATTATATGCAAACAAGTGTATGTAGATATATATGTATATATACAATATGTATATAATATTCGAAAAAATGAAAACATGTTAAGTGTCAGTGACCTATTATTGGTACTTGAATTTTGCCTGCTGGTTTTTGGTGGAGCTGAGCACCCTTCCAAGGTTAGCAGATCACCTTTTTTCTTCTGTGCCCACTGGTCCACTAGCCTGTCTCTCCATGCCACCTTCTCTGAGCTTCAACCACAGTGATCATCCTTTGGAGGGTTTTAAATAGAGGAGGTGTGTGATCTGCTCTATATCTTTTAGAGATGTCCCCAGCTGATGTGAAAAGAAAGAACTACACAGGCAAGAATAGAAACAAGGGCACCTATTCTGCAGGTTTGGTAGTTACACTTGCAGAAGGGAAGGTGGCCTGGACTAGAGCGAGGCTTTTAATGGAAATGTTAAACATTTCATGAAATCTAGCATTTGTCACTGGATTGTTTTCCTTGTTTTTCCTATAACTTTTACTAAGAATGATTGCCAAATTTTATCTTTCAGTGTCAACATGATCACATGGCTTTTATTTTTTAATTGGATGTCAAAAGTTGACTGTTATTGAACTATCCTTGAAGTTATTTTGAGTTGCTTTTAAAAGCACTGCTGCTGTTGCTGCTGCTAAGTCGCTTCAGTCGTGCCCGACTCTGTGCCACCCCATAGACGGCAGCCCGCCAGGCTCCCCCGTCCTTGGGATTCTCCAGGCAAGAACACTGGAGTGGGCTGCCATTTCCTTCTCCAATGCATGCAAGTGAAAAGTGAAAGTGAAGTCGCTTAGTCGTCTTCAACTCTTCAAGATCCCATGGACTGCAGCCCACCAGGCTCCTCCATCCGTGGGATTTTTCCAGGCAAGAGTACTGGAGTGGGGTGCCATTGCCTTCTTTAAAAACACTACAAGATTCTCTTTTCCAACATTTTATTCATAATTGGGATTGACTTATTTCTTTTTTAAATTGTATTATTGTAAAATAACTTATAACAATAGTTTCTCTGGCAAACTGAGTGACTTTACAACTTCTTTTCTCTTCTGTGGTCTGGAATACTTTAAAGATCACTGGAATAGTCAATTACTTAATGGTTAGGTAGAATTTAGTTGTGATGTCATATGTCCATAGTGTCTTTTTAAAAAAGCAATGTGCTTCAATCATATTTTCAATGTTTATATGAAAAATATTATGTTTTCTTCTCCTAATTTACATTTTGATAGAAACTTGTAAGTTGTATCACCAAGAAGTTGTATGTAGTATTCCCTTGTAATTGGTTTGATCATCTGTAACTATGACAACACTCCCTTCTCTAATCTTGTGCGATTTTTATACCTCCATCCTTTGTTCACTCATTAGGCCCATGAAAATTTTGTCTGGTTTGTTGGTCTTTTTAAAAAACTAGCTTTCAATGAAAACAACCAAAAAAAAAAAAAAAACCCATGGACTGCAGCCCACCAGGCTCCTCCATCCGTGGGATTTTTCCAGGCAAGAGTACTGGAGTGGGGTGCCATTGCCTTCTTTAAAAACACTACAAGATTCTCTTTTCCAACATTTTATTCATAATTGGGATTGACTTATTTCTTTTTTAAATTGTATTATTGTAAAATAACTTATAACAATAGTTTCTCTGGCAAACTGAGTGACTTTACAACTTCTTTTCTCTTCTGTGGTCTGGAATACTTTAAAGATCACTGGAATAGTCAATTACTTAATGGTTAGGTAGAATTTAGTTGTGATGTCATATGTCCATAGTGTCTTTTTAAAAAAGCAATGTGCTTCAATCATATTTTCAATGTTTATATGAAAAATATTATGTTTTCTTCTCCTAATTTACATTTTGATAGAAACTTGTAAGTTGTATCACCAAGAAGTTGTATGTAGTATTCCCTTGTAATTGGTTTGATCATCTGTAACTATGACAACACTCCCTTCTCTAATCTTGTGCGATTTTTATACCTCCATCCTTTGTTCACTCATTAGGCCCATGAAAATTTTGTCTGGTTTGTTGGTCTTTTTAAAAAACTAGCTTTCAATGAAAACAACCAAAAAAAAAAAAAAAGAAGGCATATCACCAGCATGTTGTATGGAAAGAAAAATACTAACTTTCAGAAGTATAGGTACCATTCACTGGGATATTCATTGGAAAGACTGATATTCTATGGAAGGACTGTTGCTGAAACTGAAACTCCAACACTTTGGCCACCTGATGCAAAGAACTGACATCACTGGAAAAGACCCTGATGCAGGGGAAGATTGAAGGCTAGAGGAGAAAGGGACGACAGAGGATGAGACGGATGGATGGCATCACCAACTCGATGGACATGTGTTTGAGTAAGCTCTTGGATTTGGTGATGGACAGGGAAGCCTAGCATGCTGCAGTCCATGAGGTTGGAAGGAGTTGGTCACAAGACTGAGCAACTGAACTGACTTAATAAACCATAGAGGAAAATAATATGAAAAAGAATATACATATATGTGTGTGTGTGTAATGAATCACTGCTGCTGCTAAGTCACTTCAGTCATGTCTGACTCTGTGTGACCCCATAGACGGCAGCCCACCAGGCTCCCCCATCCCTGGGATTCTCCAGGCAAGAATACTGGAGTGGGTTTTTCCAGGAAATCTTCCCGACCCAGGTATCAAACACGTCATCTCTTAAGTCTCTCGTGCATTGGCAGACATGGTCTTTACCACTAGTGCCACTTGGAAAGCCTGAAAATCAACTATACCTCAATAAAACAAATTTTGAAAATAATAAAAATTCTGAGCCTCAAGGAGAGGCACATGCAGAGTTGATGCTCTGTCTTTGTTATGGTTTTGCTCTCTTGCCTAACAGAAAATTTCTAACCTGACTTTATATATCAAAAAATAGGGAAAGAAATCTTCAGAGCTTCCCTGGTGGCTCAATGATAAAGAATCTGCCTGCCAATGCAGGAGACACGGGTTTGATCCCTGGTCTGGGAAGATTCCACATGCCGCAGAGCAACTAAGCTTGTGCACCACAACTACTGATCCTGTGCTGTAGAGGCCAGGAGCTGCAACTACTGAACCCATGTGCCACAGTTACTGAAGCCTGAGCGCCTGGACCCTGTGCTCCACGAGAGCAGCCACTGCAACGAGAAGCCTGTGCATTCCCACTAGAGAGTAGCCCCCACTCACCTCAACTAGACAAAAAGCAGGAATGAAGACCCAGCACACTCATCCATAAATAAATAAAAAGAAATTCTCGATTCACTAATCATTTTTGCTGAAATAACTAAGTTCAGGCTACCATTAACACAGTAATAGCAGAACAAAAGAATGATAAATGACTGTTACTGTTGAGCTGTACTCTTTCAAAAGGACAGTCTCCACAAGCTTCTCAATGTTGCATGCAGGAAAGGTTTCTAAAGAACAAAGAAGTGATACAGGACGCCAGCAGACATTTATTTAAATGTCACTTATGCACTGGGTAATGAGAATTGAAGGAGTTCCATTTGAGATAATAAACCAATTTTCGCAAGAGAAGATGAAATAATTAATTATTCAAGGGCAACGGCTTCTCCTTCAACTTCATTTTCACAGACCACATTTACCCTTAGCTGTTTAAATAAGAAAACAGGCTGCTCTCTACATTTGCAAGTGCCTGCTTAAAGAAGAAACCAACCTTAGTTAATGCGGGAACCCTGAGTGTCTGTGATTTTTCCATAAACTTTGCTAGTCTCGAGCACTATATCCAGGCAAGGCAAGATCCCTTCTCTCCCATTGTTAGGATGATGGTAGCCAGATGGGCTGTAGTTCCAGAAAGGTTTGGGTAACAGATAAACAGAGTTGGGCCCCTCAGATTCAGCAAAGGGAAGCTTCCCACCAGAGAGATTATAGGTTTGCTTTCAAATAGTCCCCTTAGGAAAATGTTGCTGAATGGGAGACTTCTTGGACTTGAACTTGGTAAAAATTCATTTTGGCTCTTGCAGCATCCTTCTGGGTTTTCTGGGAGCAAAGGGGAAACATTCATACACATATCTGGTGAAACCCTATGTTATAATGAGGATACCGTCAAACTTTAAGAAGCAGACGACGTCAAGTATATTCTACTTTGCCAGCTGGTCTTGCCATTTACCTCCTCTAGGTCTTAACGTTCCAAAGACTTATACTAGGTGGTTTCTGTGTTCTTTTTTAGTTATAAATTTAGGAATCTTGGATGATGGGATGATGTAAAATAGAGGACTTTCAGTTCAACATAACAGAATAGATGATTGTACTCTACATGTGTGTGCATATTTATTATAAGGAACTGGCTTATACGATTATGAAGGCTGACAAGTCTCAAGACATGAAAGTTGGCAGGTTCGAGACCCATGAGGAATCTCTGTTTTCACTTAAGTCAAAAGGCAGGGAAAAGTCAGTGTCCAATTTCAAAGACACTCAGGCAGGAAAAATTCCCTCTTAGTCGGGGGATGGTTGACCTTTTTGTTTTAGGTCGTCAGTTGATTAAGGTCCATCTATTACTGGGTGGGACAAATCTGCTTTGCTCAGTCTATCAATTTATGTGTTAATCTCATTTAAAAATATTCTCCCAGCAACATTTTTATTTGGTCAACAAAGCCTGACCAAATATCTGGGCACCTTGTGGCTCAGTCAAATTAAAAATTAAAATTAACTGTTACACCCATCAAAGGAATCAAGAAATTGTAAGAAAGGATGGGAGTGTGAGGAGTTAGGTATGGATGACCTAGGGCTGATAGAATTTCATAGGAGGAGACTGGAATAGAAGGAAGAGAAGGTTCTTTCTGTGGTGACCCCTAGGGTTAGGTGGCATGGAGAATATGAATGGAGAGAAATATCCTAAGCCAAAACAGTTAGTTTAAAACACACTCTCTTTAGAAGGGTTGAAAGGATAACTTCCTCCATATTGGGCTGAGTAGTGAGCTAAACCTAGAGATGAAAACAAATTAACAATCAATGCAGAAATGAAATTATTTTTATGGAAGGGGACTGGTGTCAGAGCACAGGGGACTCTGTGCTCCAGAGTAGCATCCTCCTGGACTCAGCACCTGGGGAGGAACCCGGGTTGCTTCTGTGGTCCTTCCTGATACCCAATACAGTAAAGCCTGGCAGTTAACTCTCCCTGCCCACAGCCATCCCTCATCCATGGAGGAAGCTGAGGAAGGTGGAGGAAACCCACAGGAAATACTTTTATTGATCAACCAAAGCTTCCATTAATGAAAATGATATCTTTGTAGAAAAAAAATTCAGTGGTCAACCTAGGGGCACTAGACACTGGAAGATGTGATACTGTGTTGTTTATGCCTTAATGAGGTATAGCACAGTCACCTAGGTGAGACATAAACATGCCCACCTCCATCCAAGGTGGAAAGTTAACTCTCAACACTCCCATTAACTCAAGGGATAAGATCTATAATAACACATTAGATTTGGGGGATTTCAGGCATTTGTGTTAATACAAGGAGAGCCGCTCACTGAACTCTCATTATATTTTTTCTTGTAAACTTTATTTTTTAATTAATTTTTTTTCACTTTCATGATATTTCACTTATTTTTCTGTTTACTGTGAGGGGAGAACAGAGAACCCTAGCACAAGGTCAGCCATCTCCTTTCGCTTTTAGTTCAGTTGAGCCACTTTTTCATCATCCCCTTTAGCACAGAGGTTATTTTCATTCCTGCCACTAAGGCTTTTAACTCTAGTTTACCTTGTGATCAATCCACATCCTTCTCATTCCTCAGAGCACTTTTCCTTGGATGCCATTTCTGACCATACCCATTCTGGTATACCCAACAGTCCTGAGCATCTCTGCACTGAACTATCTCAGATGTCCTTCTGTCCACCACGGAAAGTTCCCCATGCCTCCTGGACAACCAGATTCTCAAGGACAAGAGAAATGTTTCAGATTATTTGGTGTCCTTCCCAGATTGTCAACCTCAGCAGTCAATAGAAACTGATTAGAGGACAGGCAAGAAATTCAGGCAAGGTTTTACTGGGTCCCCTGCTGCACCAGTGGGGAATGAGAACAAGGAACACAGTCCCTTGCTTGCTTGTTCCCTGAGTGGGTACAAGCTGGCTTCTTATATAGAGTGAGGTTAAGTGTGGGTCCAGGGGTCAGACCAAAGGGATGGTTTAGGTGTTTTGCCCAGCCTTTGGTGGTGTTGAGTACAGGGGTCATGCGCAGTACTTTGCTTTTACTCCCAGCTCTCCAGAAGTGGCAGTTGAGCTTTTTTGGTCTTTTTGTGTCTTGTCCAGAATTTGCCCCAACTGCACATGTACACAGTTATTTTAGGTCCTTTATAGTTCCTTTGTATTTTGTTGCTCAAGGAGACTTTTTTCCACATGCAAGCCTTGAAACACTGCAGTGTCCTAGGTTCCTGCCTATCTAGGGCTGTTCACAGTCATGGCCAGTTCTTGGGAGGCCTTGATTCCACAGATAGAGTGAGAATGTCCCCTGAGCCCTTCTCTGTTCTCATATTCCTACCTGCTCAGGAATGACCACTCTCCTGAATTTGCCTAAAATTATCCTACTTTTCTTTATACTTCAACTATGTTAGTATCCCAAAATTATAGGATTCTTTCAACATCTTCAACATTCTATAATATCCTACCATTTATGTTCTTTTAAACTCTCTTTTCTCACATGCTATTAAAGTAATGCTCAAAATTCTCCAAGCCAGGCTTCAGCAATATGTGAACCATGAACTTCCTGATGTTCAAGTTGGTTTTAGAAAAGGCAGAGGAACCAGAGATCAAATTGCCAACATCTGCTGGATCATCAAAAAAGCAAGAGAACTCTGGAAAAACATCTATTTCTCCTTTATTGACTATGCCAAAGCCTTTGACTATGTGGATCACAGTGAACTGTGGAAAATTCTGAAAGAGATGGGAATACCAGAGAAACCAGTATGGAGGTCAGGAAACAACAGTTAGAATGGGACATGGAACAACAAACTGGTTCCAAATAGGAAAAGGAGCACGTCAAGGCTTTATATTGTCACCCTGCTTATTTAACTTATATGCAGAGTGCATCATGAGAAATGCTGGGCTGGAAGAAGCACAAGCTGGAATCAAGATTGCTGGGAGAAATATCAATAACCTCAGATATGCAGATGACACCACCCTTATGACAGAAAGTGAAGAAGGACTAAAGAGTCTCTTGATTAAAGTGAAAGAGGAGAGTGAGAAAGTTGGCTTAAAACTCGACATTCAGAAAACTAAGTGATGGCACCCTGTCCCATCACTTCATGGCAAATAGATGGGGAAACAGTG
>SJYX01003279.1:32202-55112 GCA_006410675.1 Oreotragus oreotragus | reverse complement strand
TTGGCTTAAAGCTCAACATTCAGAAAACGAAGATCATGGCATCTGGTCCCATCACTTCATGGCAAATAGATGGGGAAACAGTGGAAACAGTGGCTGACTTTATTTTTCTGGGCTCCAAAATCACTGGAGATGGTGATTGCAGCCATGAAATTAAGAAACACTTATTCCTTGGAAGGAAAGTTATGACAAACCTAGATAGCATATTAAAAAGCAGAGACATTACTTTGCCAACAAAGGTCCACCGAGGGAAGGCTGTGGTTTTTCCAGTGGTCATGTATGGATGTGAGAGTTGGACTATAAAGAAAGCTGAGCACCGAAGAATTGATGCTTTTGAACTGTGGTGTTGGAAAAAACTCTTGAGAGTCTCTTGGACTGCAAGGAGATCCAACCAGTCCATTCTGAAGGAAATCAGTCCTGGGTGTTCATTGGAAGGACTGATGTTGAAGCTGAAACTCCAATACTCTGGCAACCGGATGCGAAAAGTTGACTCATTTGAAATGACCTTGATGTTGGGAAAGATTGAGGACAGGAGGAGAAGGGGACAACAGAGGATGAGATGGTTGGATGGTATCACCGACTCAATGGACATGGGTTTGGGTGGACTCCAGAAGTTGGTGATGGGCAGGGAGGCCTGGCATGCTGTGGTATGGGGTTGCAAAGAGTCAGACACGACTGAGGGACTGAACTGAACTGAACTCCCTTTTCTCACTCATCATTGTAATTGTGAGATTTATCTGAAAATATTTTAGATAATTCAATTTTGCTTCTGAGTAATGTTAGTTTTTTCTACTTATATTGTTTCTATTTATTATTACTTTTCACATTATTATGTTTCAAACAATGACTATGTGAATATCTCTCTAAATTAAGCTATAATTCACATATGACATCATATCCAAGTTTATAATATAATGATTCCATATTTGCAAATATTGCCAATTAATCATGAAAAGCCTAGGTGACATCCATCCCCATACATAGTATCAAAATTTGTTTTTTGTGACAAGGACTTTTAATATTTACTCTCTTAGCAGCTTTCAAATATATAACAAAGTATCATTAGCTATAGTGAACATGCTGTATATTACCATACATGTTGTACATCTCCAGGACCTATTCAATTTATAACTGAAGGTTTGTACCTTTTAGCCACCTTCATCCAACTCTATCACCTCCCACCTCTGGCAATGACCAATATTTTCTCTGTATTCATTAATATAATAACAAGTCCTAATATCTAGATGGGAAAAAACACCCTTGTATTTTTATTATTTTTTCCCAAATTGCCTGAAGACTTCACTGTGCATTTTCCTTATTAATTTAAGAATCTGTCATGCAAGTTTTTTGTGGACTTTGAATTTATGGATGAATTTTGGGGAAAATCAGCTCCTGACAGTACCTCTATCTTTCAATATGGTATATTTATTGCTCAATGGTTTAGACCTTCTGAATGCTTTTTAAATAAAGACATTTTCTCTGTAGAGTTTCCTCAATGCTTTACATGCTTCAATGCTATAGTAAATGGCAACTTTTACATTAAAATTTCAGACAGTTGTTTATATATAGAAGTGCCCAGTTGCTTCAGTCATGTCTGACTCTTGGGAACCCCATGGACTGTAACCAAAAGAGACACATGTACCCCAATGAATGCTTTTTAAATAAAGACATTTTCTCTGTAGAGTTTCCTCAATGCTTTACATGCTTCAATGCTATAGTAAATGGCAACTTTTACATTAAAATTTCAGACAGTTGTTTATATATAGAAGTGCCCAGTTGCTTCAGTCATGTCTGACTCTTGGGAACCCCATGGACTGTAACCCACCAGGCTCCTCTGTCCATGGTATTCTCCAGGCAAGAATACTGGAGTGGGTTGCCATTTCCTCCTCCAATATATAGAAGTATATTCAGTCTATATTTACTGATTTTTGTATTCATTTTTTTAACTTTCCTTTGATTCTCATATATACAAATCATAATTTTATTTTGTATGATAATAATATATATATATAAAGTTGGCTGTAGATTTATATATGTTTTATAATTAAAGAAAAACATTTTTAAATTATTTTATATAAAGTGTGTTTTTGAATTGATTTCAAATATATGATTGCCAATTTTAACAAAAAATAAAAACAAATGTTACTGTCTATATCTGAAATGCATGCTTTTTTAACTGTTTTACACACACATACATGTAGATTTATTTTAAACTTTTAAACAGAAGATTCATAATCATCTCCCAGGAAAATAGTCAAGAAAAAAAGATAAAAGAAATGTCAAGATTTTTAAATGGTGCTCCTGGCTGAAGGGTTCTTGCTGTCTCCTTTGTTCCACCATCAAAGGCCAGGATTGATTCCTGGTAACTGTCAAAAGCAGTCAGAAGGGAAATCAGAGAAACTACTGGTGAAGTTTATGATTTTAACAAGATGATCTACAGTCACCGCCTTGTTGGAGCTCCTTGCGTCATTTTGTGCAATTTCTCTTCGGTGGAGGGTCATTGTCTACTTCATTCTCTAGACCTACTGGAGAGGGGCTCCAGAACCTGTCACCTGTGGAAAGTGTTCTTAACACAAGTTCTCTCTTTCCTTAAGAACACATACGGAAAGAACTTTCAATTCACTTAAAACTCCTCCTCTAAAAACAGATCACATTCGGAGATATTAGTGAGAGGGATTGTTGGGATTCCGTATCAAGACTATGCTGCATGCTAACAGGGAAAATGAAGGGAGTACTAAATTACTTGAAGACTATTTAAGGCCACAATGACAAAAATGTAAGTGTTTTCTGTCTAAGTTTAGTTCCTCTCTAGAATGTGTGTGAATATGAAAAGAGACACATGCCCTCTTCACAGCTGAACTGAGGAAAACATGCTGTTCCACAGATGCTATTTAAGCCAGCAGCACCCAGACCCATTTCTTTCTTTTCTTTTTTTTTTAATGTTTTTTTCTGCAAGTTTCTGTGTGAAACCAAGTTGGGTAAATTTTGAGCTGGAGAGGAAAAGCAAGTGGCCATTTTCTCTGAAGGTGTGCCCTGGTGCATGAAAGAGGGTCTTGGCAGGATATCCAGCTTGTGGTGTGACCTCATCCAGTGATCACTGCTGTGGAGTGACAGAAGTTCCTGGGCATACATCAGGGGGAGGAGAGAGGGTAGCGAGCCCCAGTCTGCTGGGATGCAAGGTCAGTGCTGGATCTCATATGGCCAGGGAGCCTGGGCAAGGTAAAAACGATGAGAAGGCTCTGCAGCCCCTCCTGTACTTGGGTTCCTCTTCCGGTCCCCTCAGCCACTGTGTGAAGGAGCAGAGGGCAAATGCAGGAACTTGCTGCAAGGCAGTAGTAGTGGCCAAGTGGAAGGAAGTCTTCCCTGCTTCTTATGACTCTTTAGTTCCCTGGACCAGCAGCCATCTCCACAACTGCCACCTATCAACCCACCCCACCCATCATCCAACTGGAATCTGGCTTCCTTCAGACTGTGATGTGACTTTACCCAAATTTGTTCACCTGCTATGAGCCTAACTCTCTTTACTGGGCCCCGTAGAAACTAGGAGGCTATATGATCATATATCTTTATTAATGTGTATAGAACTTTCTTGTAGCATTGAGGAGTTTTGTAAAAAGAAAGGTTCATAGATAAGAGTATAAGAAAATTATGTTTTTGAGGGTATTCATGTTCTTTTTTCTACCTGGATAGCCTTGATGGATTGTAGCAGTCCTCAACATTTTTGGCACCAGGAACTGGTTTTGTGGAAGACAATTTTCCACTGACCAGGTCAGTGAGGGGATGGCCTTGCGATGATTCAAGTGCATTACATTTATTGTGCATTTTATTTCTATTATGATTACATCAGCTCTACCTCAGTTCATCAGGCATTCAACTCCAGAGTTTGAGGACCCCAAAGCGATAGCACTCCACTCCAGTGTTCTTGCCTGGAAAATCCCATGGACAGAGGAGCCTGGTAGGCTGCAGTCCACGGGGTCACAAAGAGTTGGACACGACTGAGAGACTTCAATTTCACTTTTCACTTTCATGCATTGGAGAAGGAAATGACAACCCACTCCAGTGTTCTTGCCTGGAGAATCTCAGGGACAGGGAAGCCTGCTGGGCTGCCATCTATGGGGTCACACAGTGTTGAACACGACTGAAATGACTTAGCAGCAGCATAGAGAAATCACATATATAAACATTTGCCATGAGACACTCACTGTGTAACCTGCTTTGATGTGTTGATTGATTTAGTCCTTCCAAGAAGCTTGAGCAATTGTAATTTTGTTTGCATTTGAAAGTTAAAGAAAAGCACTGGTGGGTTGTTATGCATATAAAAGTATCATTCTCTTATCCAGAAATGACCTGGACTAACATTCAGCATACTTCCTTGCACATCATTCCTGTTGACCTTATAGGTCTGAAATGGTTATTCATGTGCTGGGGGGTAAATTACTGGTCCTCTTCCTTTCTCAGTCCACTCACGTGTTCTCCTGTCTGCTACGAGACACCATGAATTTACTGGAGGAGGAGACTTTCCATATGTGTGGCTCAGTGGAGATGACCTACTCTAAGGATAAGCAGGCACGGACACGTGACCCAGCCTACCCAGTCAGACCATGGATTCACTCTGGAGATGTCCTTAGACTACCTGTCAGATACACATCAGAAAGGCCAAGTTAGGACCCCCCCATCTTTACTTGAAGGTAACAGGTCAGTTCAGGTATGAGGAATACATGCCTTAAAACTGATTTCAAATAGGGATTCTTACATCCAGATGTAAGACTGGAGGTTTCCAGCCCTGTCCAGTATTGTTGGCTCTTTTTCCTACTTCCTTCCATTTGTAAAGTAGCTCCATGTCTAGGTGATTAATATTTATATAGGACAAATTGGACATTTAGAAGGGTTGATCTGATGATATGCTTTTGTATAAAATGCACACTCCATGTTCTAAACAAATAATACTAAAAGATGTAGGAATAGCTCCTGTGGATCATGTGATTTTTCAATAATTTTATAACATATATGCAGGCATTCAAAGTCTTTGGAATTATTTGATATTGATACAATTAACTTTAGGCTGGGGGCTATCCACCACTGTCTGTCCATCTATTTCATTTATTCTCATCACCTGTCATCTTTATCCTGATGACACTGTTGCCCAGATGTGCATAATTAAGGCTTTCACCTTCAAGTCTATGCTCTAATGTGATTTCAGTGAGACCCACCCTGCTTCTTGTTTAAAATTGCAATTGGATTTCCCTGGCAGTCCAGTGGTTGAGACTCTGTGCTTACAAGGCAGGGGGTGTAGATTCAATCTCTAATGGGGACACTAAGACCCCACACACTGAAGTGAAGTGAAGTGAAGTCGCTCAGTCGTGTCCGACTCCTTGCGACCCCAGGGACTACATGTAGCCTACCAGGCTCCTCCCTCCATGGGATTTTCCAGGCAATAGTACTGGAGTGGGTTGCCATTTCCTTCTCCAGGGGATCTTCCCAACCCAGGGATTGAACCCGGGTCTCCCGCATTGTAGACAGACGCTTAACCGTCTGAGCCAAAATAAATAAATGAAATTGCAACCTCTCCCTCTGTGCACCATCCCACAGATCCTACTGCACTTTTCCCTATGGCAATAATCACTGCCCACTATATTATGTTATTTATTTATTTATCACGGTATCATTTGTTATGTCTTTCTTCTCAAGAATATAAGCTCCTGTTCTGTATTATTCTGCAAGGTAAGCCAAGGGTTTAAATCAGTGTCTGGTGTATAACAGGTGCTTATTAAATGTCATACATTAATCTTTCAAGTTTTATTTATCTGCTGTCTCTTCTGTGCAAATGGCATTATATGTATGTTCAAGATTTAACAGTGGCCTTAATAGCTAGTTCCTGTGATGGCTGATTTTCACAAAGAGATTTTATGTAATGTAAGTGTTCTGAAATAAAAATTACCTATTGGATAAACATTCTCATAAGGAAACAAATGTGCTATATTATCTTTCAACTTAAAAAAGAAGTCCTTGACCTACTATCTCCTTTGGGTTACCATCTAATCTTTCCAATTTTTTTTTTTTTATAAACCAGAATTCTCAAAGCAGCTCTATATTCCTGCTGTCTCCACTCTCTCTCCTCTGTTCACTAGTCAGAAGTTTTAGTCTGGCTTTGCCCACCACCACAGCCTACACCCTGTCCTCCATGTGACTGTGTCTAATGGGTATTTCTCGGGTTCTCTTCCTCCCCAGATCCCAGTGCTTGCATCTTGGAAGGCTCTATCTTCTGATTCCCTGATGCTGCACTCTGTTAGTTTTCCATACCAGCTCATGGACTAACCCTGCTTCTCCATTGTCTGTGTTATCTCACCCTACCTTAGATGACCTCTCCATATTGCTCATGGACTAACCCCGCTTCTCCATTGTCTGTGTTATCTCACCCTACCTTACATGACCTCTCCATACCAGCTCATGGACTAACCCCGCTTCTCCATTATCTGTGTTATCTCACCCTACCTTACATGACCTCTCCATATCAGCTCATGGACTAACCCCGCTTCTCCATTGTCTGTGTTATCTCACCCTACCTTAGATGACCTCTCCATATTGCTCATGGCCTAACCCCGCTTCTCCATTGTCTGTGTTATCTCACCCTACCTTACATGACCGCTCCATATTCAGGCTCCTCACAATGTGATTCTGAGTCTTCTAATCTCTTTTCTGTACTCTATTTCTTGGTAATTTCCAAAGATTTAAGTGCCATCCTTATATCAATGACCCTAAAATATGTATCATTAAAGAGCTCTCGGCTGGAATCCATGCTAGCATTTCCTCTCCATATGCAGCACAATGTCGAAATATTTAACAAGAAGCTTTGAGTTTTGCTCCCCCATATTCATGCCCCCTCCTTCCTTAGCTCTTAAGCCCAAATGTGAAAGTGTAAGTCACTCAGTCATATCTGACTCTTTGCAACCCCATGGACTGTAGCTGGCCAGGCTCCTCTGTCCATGGAATTCTCCAGGCAAAAATATTTGAGTCAGTTGCCACTCCCTTCTCTAGGGTATCTTCCCAACCCAGGGACTGAATCTGGGTCTCCTGCATTGAAGGCAGCTTCTTTACTGTCTGAGCCACCAGGGAAGCCCTCTTAAGCCCAAAACCTAGTGTTAATACTTGTGAAAGTGAAAACCCCAGGCCCCAAATGGCATCAGTTGTGCTGGCACCCATGACACCAAACCAAGACTTAATACTTGATCTAATTACAGTTTTGATCTTCCTGATAAATGGAATTTTAATCAGTTAGCTTGGAATTTTCTGGTCAGTGATGTCATCTGCTTAATAAGAACCCTGGCATTCCTCCCCACCCGCCCCACCACAAACAAGATGCATTGACCTGAAACAATGCGTTCCTTTCTTTTGCTCTTCCTTGCCTCACCTTCCGTTGGACTATAGAAACCTTCCCTTTCCCACAACTCTTCAGAATATCTCTGTTCTTAATAGATGGGATACTGACCAATTTATGAATCTCTTAATAAAATCAAGCAGATCTCCAACTTTCCACGGCTGAACTTTTGTTCTCTAACATACCCATACCTAACACAGAGATAAGGACCTCAACTGTATTTCTAATAAACACTTGGATCTGCTCAGGTTCCTCTGTCTCCACCACCCCGCCTGAGTCTATATCACCCCCTCCTTCAGCTCTTCTGACATCCCTTCTTTAGTCCCTGCCTTTTTGCCTTTCTCCAATCCATATTCCATATTCCACCTCCAATCCATATTCCACCAGTTCCTTTAAAAATACACATCAGGTGAAATTAAAATACTTCTAAATACCAGCTTAAAACTAAATATTAAAAAAGCTTTAAAAATACTAAAAAAAATCTATGATCATGGCATCTGGCCCCATTACTTCATGACAAATAGAGGGGGAGAAGGTGGAAGCAGTGACATATTTCCTCTTGGGCTCTCAAATCACTGCGGATGGTGACGCAGCCATGAAATCAGAAGACATTTGCCTCTTGACAGGAAAGCTATGACAGACCTAGACAGTGTGTTAAAAAACAGAGACATTTCTCTGCCAACAAACGTCTCTCTAGTCGTGGCTATGGTCTTCCCAGTGGCCACAGATGGTTGTGAGAGCTGGACCTTAAAGAAGCGGAGTGCCCAACAATCAATGCCCTAGAATTGTGGTGCTGAAGACGACTCCTGAGAGTCCCTTGGACAGTAAGGAGATCAAACCAGTAAATCTTAAGGGAAATCAACCCTGAATACTCCTTGGAAGGACTGATACTGAAGCTGAAACTCCAGTATTTTGGTCATCTGATAGGAACAGCTGATTCATTGGAAAAGTGACCTAGGTTTAAATGCCACACCGCTTAGACCTAGATTTAAATACCACACCACTCCATGCAGGGTTTTCTATATCAGCAGGCATTTATGTCTCCCTTTTATTCCACAGATTACAATCTGTAATTGTTTCATCTGCTCATTGGTTTTGTAGTGCTAAGCTCCATCTCTGGAATGTCAACTCCGAAGGACCGGGGCAGAGTTCCTGTCATCTGTGTCTGCAGCTTCAGAACAGTGTCTTACACAGACAAGGCACTTGCTCAACATTTATCAAATGAGTACATTTTCCAAGCACATCACTGTCAGGATACTAATCAAAGTTCCATGCTGAACTTTGCATTTTAGAAATGGTCTGAAATGGTTTAATATTTTAAGAGATAGCTATAGCTGCAGCAATTATAATAGCTCTCCCTTTCCTGAAAGGACACTAAACTTTTAGATGGTGAAAAATAATGAACATAATTTAAGGTTAGAAAGGAAAAATAAATAAACACAGCCAAGCAACAAGCAATCGGTGAGTTGAGTTCAGTTACTTGTGGTGGGATTTGTGAGCATGCTATTCAGAACTGTCACTGTCTCCTACACTAGCCATGATTTATGACTTTCCACAAATACACAGAGTATGTTTCATAATTATTAAAATTATGTAAGCACTGAGGTTAAAATGCATGATATAAAAGAGATTGAAACCAGTCTCTTGGCTGGTATTAATATATTCATACAATGGAGTATTATTCAGCCTTAAGAAGGAAGAAAATTCTAACATAGGCTACAATGTAAATGAACTTTGAGGACATAATTCTAAGCAAAGAAGCCAAATAGCAAAAGACAAAAACAGTGTGATTCTACTTGTATGAGGTATGTATTCTAGACAAATTCATGGAGACAGAAAGGTTGTCGGGAACTGTGCGGAGGGGATCTGGGGAGCTGTTGTTCACTGGGGATAAAGTTTTAGTTTAGCCAAACTAAAACTGGTAAGGATGTTGGTATAACAGTGTGAAAATAATGTGGCTGAACTGTACACTGAAATATTGTAAGGAAGGTCAATTTTATTTTATATAAATTTTTATCATAGTTTCAAAAAGAAGTCTCTGACCTTATTCTTTGATTCATACTCTCATTTTCCCTTGTCTCCCTGCCCTCATTCCCTTAATCTTATTTGGCCTTATTGTATAATATATTTTTATGTGACTCAGCTTAAATCTTTTCTGGAACTAAGCATGGAATACTTTTTTTTTTTTTTAATTGCACCGATGTGATGTCAGACTTGATGGCATACAAAGTGTAAGTGCTATCTTTATGGGTGAAAATGAGCCACAGATTCTATAAAGAGAAGCCTTTACACTTGGGACTCATTTCTGTGACAAAGGTATGTTTGGTACAATTTCTGTGCTCTTTTTACCAAATTGTGAGCAGTCATAGGATGTGAACCAGAGGCGCCGGGGTCCGAGGGCCCTAGGACAAATGTGAGGATTGTGGTTCAGTTCAGTTCAATTGCTCAGTCTTGTCCGACTCTTGTGACCCTATGGACTGCCACACGCCAGGCTTCCCTGTCCATCACCAACTTCCAGAGCTTACTTAAACTCATGTCCATCGAGTTGGTGATGCCATCCAACAAAGCCTTTACACTTGGGACTCATTTCTGTGACAAAGGTATGTTTGGTACAATTTCTGTGCTCTTTTTACCAAATTGTGAGCAGTCATAGGATGTGAACCAGAGACGCCGGGGTCCGAGGGCCCTAGGACAAATGTGAGGATTGTGGTTCAGTTCATTTCAATTGCTCAGTCTTGTCCGACTCTTGTGACCCTATGGACTGCCACACACCAGGCTTCCCTGTCCATCACCAACTTCCAGAGCTTACTTAAACTCATGTCCATCGAGTTGGTGATGCCATCCAACTATCTCATCCTCTATCACCCCCTTCTTCTCTCGTCTTCAATTTTCCCCAACATCAGGGTCTTTTCAAATGAGTCAGTTCTTCACAACAGGTGGCCAAAGTGTTGGAACTTCAGCTTCAGCATCAGTGCTTTCAATGAATATTCAGGACTGATTTCCTTTAGGATGGACTAGTTGAATCTCTTTGCAGCTCAAGGGACTCTCAAGAGTCTTCTCCAGCACCACAGTTCAAAAGCATCAATTCTCAGATGCTCAGTTTTCTTTATAGTCCAACTCTACTTTCAATGAATATTCAGGACTGATTTCCTTTAGGATGGACTAGTTGAATCTCTTTGCAGCTCAAGGGACTCTCAAGAGTCTTCTCCAGCACCACAGTTCAAAAGCATCAATTCTCAGATGCTCAGTTTTCTTTATAGTCCAACTCTCACATCCATACATGGCTACTGGAAAAACCACAGCTTGGACTAGACAGACCTTTGTTGGCAAAGTAATGTCTTTGCTTTTTAATGCTGTCTAGGTTGGTCATAGCGTGTCTTCCAAGGAGCAAATGTCTTTTAATTATTTCCAATGAATATTCAGGACTGATTTCCTTTAGGATGGACTAGTTGAATCTCTTTGCAGTTCAAGGGACTCTCAAGAGTCTTCTCCAGCACCACAGTTCAAAAGCATCAATTCTTAGATGCTGTTTTCTTTATAGTCCAAGTCTCACATCCATACATGGCTACTGGAAAAACCACAGCTTGGACTAGACAAACCTTTGTTGGCAAAGTATTGTCTTTGCTTTTTAATGCTGTCTAGGTTGGTCATAGCGTGTCTTCCAAGGAGCAAATGTCTTTTAATTTTATGGCTGCAGTCACCATCTGCAGTCATTTTGGGGCCCCCCAAAAATAGTCTCTCACTGTTTCCATTGTTTCCCCATCTATTTGCCATGAAATGATGGGACTAGATGCCATGATCTTAGTTTTCTCAATGCTGAGTTTTAAGACAACTTTTTCACTCTCCTCTTTCACTTTCATCAAGAGGCTCTTTAGTTCTTCTTCTCTTTCTGCCATAAAGATGGTATCATTTGCATATCTGAGGTTGTTGATATTTCTCCTGGCAATCTTGATTCTAGCTTGTGCTTCATCCAGCCCAGCACTTCACATGATATCACAATGTGATTCTGAGTCTTCTAATCTCTTTTCTGTACTCTATTTCTTGGTAATTTCCAAAGATTTAGGTGCCATCCTTATATCAATGACCCTAAAATATGTATCATTAAAGAGCTCTCGGCTGGAATCCATGCTAGCATTTCCTCTCCATATGCAGCACAATGTCGAAATATTTAACAAGAAGCTTTGAGTTTTGCTCCCCCATATTCATGCCCCCTCCTTCCTTAGCTCTTAAGCCCAAATGTGAAAGTGTAAGTCACTCAGTCATATCTGACTCTTTGCAACCCCATGGACTGTAGCTGGCCAGGCTCCTCTGTCCATGGAATTCTCCAGGCAAAAATATTTGAGTCAGTTGCCACTCCCTTCTCCAGGGTATCTTCCCAACCCGGGGACTGAATCTGGGTCTCCTGCATTGAAGACAGCTTCTTTACTGTCTGAGCCACCAGGGAAGCCCTCTTAAGCCCAAACCCTAGTGTTAATACTTGTGAAAGTGAAAACCCCAGGCCCCAAATGGCATCAGTTGTGCTGGCACCCATGACACCAAACCAAGACTTAATACTTGATCTAATTACAGTTTTGATCTTCCTGATAAATGGAATTTTAATCAGTTAGCCTGGAATTTTCTGGTCAGTGATGTCATCTGCTTAATAAGAACCCTGGCATTCCTCCCCACCCGCCCCACCACAAACAAGATGCATTGACCTGAAACAATGCGTTCCTTTCTTTTGCTCTTCCTTGCCTCACCTTCCGTTGGACTATAGAAACCTTCCCTTTCCCACAACTCTTCAGAATATCTCTGTTCTTAATAGATGGGATACTGACCAATTTNTCCTCCCCACCCGCCCCACCACAAACAAGATGCATTGACCTGCAACAATGCGTTCCTTTCTTTTGCTCTTCCTTGCCTCACCTTCCGTTGGACTATAGAAACCTTCCCTTTCCCACAACTCTTCAGAATATCTCTGTTCTTAATAGATGGGATACTGACCAATTTATGAATCTCTTAATAAAATCAAGCAGATCTCCAACTTTCCACGGCTGAACTTTTGTTCTCTAACATACCCATACCTAACACAGAGATAAGGACCTCAACTGTATTTCTAATAAACACTTGGATCTGCTCAGGTTCCTCTGTCTCCACCACCCCGCCTGAGTCTATATCATCCCCTCCTTCAGCTCTTCTGACATCCCTTCTTTAGTCCCTGCCTTTTTGCCTTTCTCCAATCCATATTCCATATTCCACCTCCAATCCATATTCCACCAGTTCCTTTAAAAATACACATCAGGTGAAATTAAAATACTTCTAAATACCAGCTTAAAACTAAATATTAAAAAAGCTTTAAAAATACTAAAAAAAATCTATGATCATGGCATCTGGCCCCATTACTTCATGACAAATAGAGGGGGAGAAGGTGGAAGCAGTGACATATTTCCTCTTGGGCTCTCAAATCACTGTGGATGGTGACGCAGCCATGAAATCAGAAGACATTTGCCTCTTGACAGGAAAGCTATGACAGACCTAGAGAGTGTGTTAAAAAGCAGAGACATTTCTCTGCCAACAAACGTCTCTCTAGTCGTGGCTATGGTCTTCCCAGTGGCCACAGATGGTTGTGAGAGCTGGACCTTAAAGAAGCGGAGTGCCCAATAATCAATGCCTTAGAATTGTGGTGCTGAAGACGACTCCTGAGAGTCCCTTGGACAGTAAGGAGATCAAATCAGTAAATCTTAAGGGAAATCAACCCTGAATACTCCTTGGAAGGACTGATACTGAAGCTGAAACTCCAGTATTTTGGTCATCTGATAGGAACAGCTGATTCATTGGAAAAGTAACCTAGGTTTAAATGCCACACTGCTTAGACCTAGATTTAAATACCACACCACTCCATGCAGGGTTTTCTATATCAGCAGGCATTTATGTCTCCCTTTTATTCCACAGATTACAATCTGTAATTGTTTCATCTGTTCATTGGTTTTGTACTGCTAAGCTCCATCTCTGGAATGTCAACTCTGAAGGACTGGGGCAGAGTTCCTGTCATCTGTGTCTGCAGTTTCAGAACAGTGTCCTACACAGACAAGGCACTTGCTCAACATTTATCAAATGAGTACATTTTCCAAGCACATCACTGTCAGGATACTAATCAAAGTTCCATGCTGAACTTTGCATTTTAGAAATGGTCTGAAATGGTTTAATATTTTAAGAGATAGCTATAGCTGCAGCAATTATAATAGCTCTCCCTTTCCTGAAAGGACACTAAACTTTTAGATGGTGAAAAATAATGAACATAATTTAAGGTTAGAAAGGAAAAATAAGTAAACACAGCCAAGCAACAAGCAATCAGTGAGTTGAGTTCAGTTACTTGTGGTGGGATTTGTGAGCATGCTATTCAGAACTGTCACTGTCTCCTACACTAGCCATGATTTATGACTTTCCACAAATACACAGAGTATGTTTCATAATTATTAAAATTATGTAAGCACTGAGGTTAAAATGCATGATATAAAAGAGATTGAAACCAGTCTCTTGGCTGGTATTAATATATTCATACAATGGAGTATTATTCAGCCTTAAGAAGGAAGAAAATTCTAACATAGGCTACAATGTAAATGAACTTTGAGGACATAATTCTAAGCAAAGAAGCCAAATAGCAAAAGACAAAAACAGTGTGATTCTACTTGTATGAGGTATGTATTCTAGACAAATTCATGGAGACAGAAAGGTTGTCGGGAACTGTGCGGAGGGGATCTGGGGAGCTGTTGTTCACTGGGGATAAAGTTTTAGTTTAGCCAAACTAAAACTGGTAAGGATGTTGGTATAACAGTGTGAAAATAATGTGGCTGAACTGTACACTGAAATATTGTAAGGAAGGTCAATTTTATTTTATATAAATTTTTATCATAGTTTCAAAAAGAAGTCTCTGACCTCATTCTTTGATTCATACTCTCATTTTCCCTTGTCTCCCTGCCCTCATTCCCTTAATCTTATTTGGCCTTATTGTATAATATATTTTTATGTGACTCAGCTTAAATCTTTTCTGGAACTAAGCATGGAATACTTTTTTTTTTTTTTTAATTGCACCGATGTGATGTCAGACTTGATGGCATACAAAGTGTAAGTGCTATCTTTATGGGTGAAAATGAGCCACAGATTCTATAAAGAGAAGCCTTTACACTTGGGACTCATTTCTGTGACAAAGGTATGTTTGGTACAATTTCTGTGCTCTTTTTACCAAATTGTGAGCAGTCATAGGATGTGAACCAGAGACGCCGGGGTCCGAGGGCCCTAGGACAAATGTGAGGATTGTGGTTCAGTTCAGTTCAATTGCTCAGTCTTGTCCGACTCTTGTGACCCTATGGACTGCCACACGCCAGGCTTCCCTGTCCATCACCAACTTCCAGAGCTTACTTAAACTCATGTCCATCGAGTTGGTGATGCCATCCAACCATCTGATCCTCTATCACCCCCTTCTTCTCTCGTCTTCAATTTTCCCCAACATCAGGGTCTTTTCAAATGAGTCAGTTCTTCACAACAGGTGGCCAAAGTGTTGGAACTTCAGCTTCAGCATCAGTGTTTCCAATGAATATTCAGGACTGATTTCCTTTAGGATGGACTAGTTGAATCTCTTTGCAGTTCAAGGGACTCTCAAGAGTCTTCTCCAGCACCACAGTTCAAAAGCATCAATTCTTAGATGCTGTTTTCTTTATAGTCCAAGTCTCACATCCATACATGGCTACTGGAAAAACCACAGCTTGGACTAGACAAACCTTTGTTGGCAAAGTATTGTCTTTGCTTTTTAATGCTGTCTAGGTTGGTCATAGCGTGTCTTCCAAGGAGCAAATGTCTTTTAATTTTATGGCTGCAGTCACCATCTGCAGTCATTTTGGGGCCCCCCAAAAATAGTCTCTCACTGTTTCCATTGTTTCCCCATCTATTTGCCATGAAATGATGGGACTAGATGCCATGATCTTAGTTTTCTCAATGCTGAGTTTTAAGACAACTTTTTCACTCTCCTCTTTCACTTTCATCAAGAGGCTCTTTAGTTCTTCTTCTCTTTCTGCCATAAAGATGGTATCATTTGCATATCTGAGGTTGTTGATATTTCTCCTGGCAATCTTGATTCTAGCTTGTGCTTCATCCAGCCCAGCACTTCACATGATGTACTCTGCATATAATTTAAATAAGCAGGGTTCAGTGAAGCTGATTACAACAGCTGCCAGCCCCTCTGGAGGGGCTTTTTAACCTCTGTCATGCCAGCATCAGTCACTGTGTGTGTAGTTCAGACTAAACCTCAATACAGGTTTGTTGACTCATAAATTAATAGTAGGACAGTCTCTAAATGTCATAAATGCTGATTCGGAGATTCAGATGATTAGAAAAATATAGTAAGTAGTTAATACAGGTGATGGCAACTGAAGTTATTTTCCCATCATAAGTAACTAGGGCTGGACAGCTTCAGGTAGAGAGGGATGGCTGCAGAGAGTAAATGTTGCTACGGTGACTATGATGCCAAGACCCTGAGAGAGCCTCCCACCCTGATGCTCAGCCTGGCTTCTCCCTTAGCAGGGATCACTTCAACTTTTTCTCCTCTCTCAGGGCTGAGTACCACGCAGAAGCCAAAAAGCCCAACCATTGTTCTCAGTGTGAATACGGCCCCTTCCTGTGCATCAGGCCCCTCAGAACTCGGCATCTTCATAACAGTGTGTGCCCCTGATAATTTGGTTTCCTCCCTGTGTTTGCTCTGTGAACACTGAGAAGCCTCAGAAAAGAGTCACTGGTGCATAGAATGGCTTTTGTTGTTGCTCTCTAGTTACTAAGTCATGTACAAATCATTAGAGACCCCATGGACAGTAGCCCACCAGGCTTCCCTGTCCATGAAATTTCCCAGGCAAGAATGCTAGAGTGGGATGCCATTTCCTTCTCCAGGGGCTCCTCCCCAGTTAAGGATGGAATCTGCATCTCCTGCATTAGAAGGTAAATTCTTTACCACTGAGCCACCAAGGAAGCCCAGAATGGCTTTTACTTGGTATGAATGTGAGATCTGGATGTAAACATCATCCTTCATCCTTTTTTCATTAGTTCATGGCAATTTTGCAGTACTTGGCTAACAAATGCAATGATTAAATAAGAATGTGGGCAGTGAAGTTATGCAGCAGTTCTACATGGCTGCCCAGCTAATTCAGAAGATAAAGTACAACCTGAAAAATATTTTTATCTCCTTATTTAAATTTATTCCTATATATTTTACTGCTTTTGATCCTTGTATCTGAAGGAAAGTCTAAGCTAGAGGACTTGCCTTGGAGCCCAGGAGCTTCTGCCCATGGTTCACTCCCAACAACCTACATAAGGTGAAGGGTTCCCCCCCAGGAGAGCACGAGAGCAATCACAAGGAGGTCATAGCCTGACCTTTACAAGAGGCAAAATTGGGAAGTTTTCCAGTTGAAAATAAATAAGATGTTACTTAGCTGTCCTTGCTTTCTGCTCTTTCTGTTGGAAATTGATTAGAGATTAGTGGCTGTAAGCTCTCTGAATAGATTACTGAAAGACATCACTGGCACGTCCAAGTGGCCCCTCTGATTCGCACTTTCTTTTCAACTATGATATACCTCTGGTGACCATGCTATTGTTGCTGCCAAACTTCTGCCAAGCAAAAGAGATGTGAAAATGTTCAAGGCCTACATTCTTAGGGTATCAGTCATCAGCAAGCTAAACTAAGATACTTTAAAAGTGTGACATCCTCTTTAAGATGATGAACATGCAAATATAACGTGGGAAAACTAAGATATAGAGAAAACAATGGATACCAAGATAGGAAGTTACTCAGGGCTGGAGGGTGGAGGATGGAGCTAAGAGGAGAGTTGCACTAATTTTTCTTACAAATTTATTGAGGAATAATTGACATACACCACTGAATAAGTTTAAGGCATACAGCATGATGGTTTGATTTGCATATATTTTGAAATGATTACCACAATATGCTTACTTAACATTCATTCTCTCATAAAGCTACAGTAAAAGAAAAGAAAAAAATTTTTTCCTTGTGAGAATACTTGGGTTCTACTCTTGTAACAGCTTTCCTATATATCATACAGCAGTGTTAACTATAGCAATCATTGTGTACATTATATCCTTACCACTTATTTGTCTTATAACTGGAAGCTCATACCTTTTGACCACCTACCTCCAATTCCCCCGCTCTCCACCCTCATTTCTGGTAAACGTCAAACCTGTACGAGTTTGTTTTCTGTTTGTTTCGTTGTTTGTTTTTAGGTTCCACTTATAAAGGAGGTTATACAGTATTTGTCTTTTTCTAACTTTTTTCTCTTAGCATAATGTCCACAAGTTTCATCTATGGTCTCACAGTTGGCAAGACTGTATTCTGTTTTATGGATAAGTATTATTCCACTGTATGTATTTATACCACATCTTATTTATACATCCATCTCTTGATGAACACTTAGATTGGGTCCACATCTTCATTATTGTAAATAGTGCTGCAACAAACATGGTACAAATGTCTTTTCATGTTAGTGTTTTTGCTTTCTTTGAATATATTTCTAGAATTATTGCTGAATCATATGGTAGTTTCATTCTTAATTTTTTGAGGAACTTCTATATTATTTTCCATAGTGGCAGTGCCAATTCACAATTCCATCAATAGTACACAAGGGTTCCCTTCGTCTACATCCACACCGACATTTGTTATCACCTGTCTTTTTGATGATGGCCATTACAACTGTCATGAGGTAATATCTCATTATTGTTTCACTTTGAATGTCCCTAATGACTACTGATGCTCACGCTTAGGTACTTTAGTTGTGTCCACATCTTTGTGACCCCATGGACTGTACCCTTCCAGGCTCCTCTGTCCATGGGATTCTCCAGGCAAGAATACTGGAGTGGGTTGCCATTTTCTACTCCAAATGGCTATTGATATTGAGCATCATTTCATGTACCTATTGGCTATTTGTATATCTTCTTTGGAAAAATGTCTATTTGAATTCTGTGTCTATTTTCCAATTGGATTAGAGTTTCCCAGATGGTACAGTGGTAAAGAATCCACCTGTCAAAGTAGGAGATGCAAGAGATATGGGTTCGATCCCTGGGTCAGGAAGATGCCCTGTGTTTTCATGTTAAGCTCATTCCTGGAAGCCTGCTGGGCCCTGGTAGGAAGCAGAACATCTCCCTCATGGACACATTGGATATTCCCATACCAGAAAGCCCACAGTGTAAAGGAGTTCTCCCAATGGCAAGTATAAAGCTATAATTTGTGTCCATATTTGCTTCTCAAGAGAGGTGATAAGGAATAAAATTCATCATCAACTGTGATTTGGTATTCTAAGTTCTGGTTCTCAGATTGGCCAGCNTATTCCCATACCAGAAAGCCCACAGTGTAAAGGAGTTCTCCCAATGGCAAGTATAAAGCTATAATTTGTGTCCATTTTTGCTTCTCAAGAGAGGTGATAAGGAATAAAATTCATCATCAACTGTGATTTGGTATTCTAAGTTCTGGTTCTCAGATTGGCCAGCTGGGAAAACATTCATGGACTCTAGAAGCTCTCTTGACCTCAAGCTTCCTTTGTCTTCCTCAGAGAACTTTTATAAAGAAAGATATCAGCTCTTAGATAGTGAATTGAGAAATCTCCTGGCTTATCTGAGCTAGTGAGTGTTCAACAGCACAGGCCAGGTGTCTCACTGCCCTTCTTCCTGTAGGTATCCCCTCAACTCTTCTGGAAGGAGGCTCCTGGTACAACCCCAGGCCCAATCCACTGTGGGAGGTCCTCAGGATATCAAGAGGAGTTCTGTTGAAGCATTTCCTCTGCAGGCCCTGAAAGAGAAACCTGCTCTTTTCCACACCAGGAGCTTCCACAGGTCCCTTCGTGGTGGGAAGCTATGGTCGTGCATGTGACCTGCACCCACAGCATTACCAGCCTCTCATTGGAACTTGGTAGGAACACAAGTTCTCAGGCTTGCTCACATCTACTGAATCAGAAACTGAGAGAGTCAATTCCTAGGCAGACTCATAAGAAGTCCAGGGTCCCCAAGGAGCAGAAAGGGGTCTGAGGCTCTCGAAGTAGAAATTGGGGGTCTGGAATTCTCAAGGATGAGAAAAGGACAAACTTTTTTTTTCCTTCTACATTCCTTCAGTTCAGTTCAATTCAGTTGCTCAGTCGTGTCCGACTCTTTGCAACCCCATGAATCACAGCACACCAGGCCTCCCTGTCCATCACCAACTCCCAGAGTTCACTTAGATTCACGTCCATCGAGTCAGTGATGCCATCCAGCCATCTCATCCTCGGTCGTCCCCTTCTGCTCCTGCCCCCAATCCCTCCGAGCATCAGAGTCTTTTCCAATGAATCAGCTCTTCACATGAGGTGGCCAAAGTCCTAGAGTTTCAGATTTAGCATCATTCCTTCCAAAGAAATCTCAGAGCTGATCTCCTTCAGAATGGACTGGTTGGATCCCCTTGCAGTCCAAGAGACTCTCAAGAGTCTTCTCCAACACCACAGTTCAAAAGCATCAATTCTTTGGCACTCAGCCTTCTTCACAGTCCAACTCTCACATCCATACATGACTACTGGAAAAACCATAGCCTTGACTAGACGGACCTTTGTTAGCAAAGTAATGTCTCTGCTTTTGAATATGCTATCTAGGTTGGTCATAACTTTTCTTCCAAGGAGTAAGCATCTTTTAATTTCATGGCTGCAGTCACCATCTGCAGTGATTTTGGAGCCCNGTTCAAAAGCATCGATTCTTTGGCGCTCAGCTTTCTTCACAGTCCAACTCTCGCATCCATACATGACCACTGGAAAAACCATAGCCTTGACTAGACGGACCTTTGTTAGCAAAGTAATGTCTCTGTTTTTGAATATGCTATCTAGGTTGGTCATAACTTTTCTTCCAAGGAGTAAGCATCTTTTAATTTCATGGCTGCAGTCACCATCTGCAGTGATTTTGGGGCCCCTAAAAACAAAGTCTGACACTGTTTCCACTTGCACTTACTATTGTAATAATCATATTTTCTTAATTCATTTTTGTGTCTCTTGTTTGCAAATATTTGTTCAGGTTTTATTCCCTTATTTCCTTACCTGTTAACATCCATCCTTCACTTAAGCCTAGGGCTAAAGTTAATCATTATTTTTGTCATCCCCTTGGCTCTTAGAACATTCTAACTCTCATTCTTCTTCTCTCATCTTCCATGTTCTTGTTGATTTTTCATTTCAGAGAGACTGTGGATTTTTATGGATGTAGGCCTCAGAGCCAGACTGCCTGAGTTTGGAGCCCAGATCTGCCACGTGCTAGTTGTGTGACCTTAGGTAAGTTATATAACCTCCCTGTGCTACAGGTTTCTTACATGTAAAGTGGGGATGACAAGAGTACCTACTTTCCAGAGTTGTTGAAACGACTAAGTGAATTAATAGATGCAGAGCATTCAGAACAGTGCCTGGCATGTGAGAAGCATGCAGAAAGTGGTGGCTAATGGTTGCATTGTTCTTCACTTTTAGCCTCCCCTTCCCTATCCTCTTTTAAATAGCTGGTGTATTTTAGGTTTACCTACACATTTCTTAATTTCCTTTTTAATGAGATAGGATTAACACACAGTACCATGAATGCTACTTGAAGAGTTTTTGACCAATACCACTCTCTTTAACCACCACCCAAAATAAGACACAGAGCGTTTCCATTCGCTGAGAAGGCTGCCTTGCGTCTCTCTCTGTTTAATTCCCTTCCCGCACACCAGCCCCCAGCCTCTGCCACTGCTCTCTGCTGTCTGTCGATCAGTTTTGCCTCTACGTCTGTTTCCCATAGATTTGGTCGTAGCCCTTTTATGCCTGGCTTCTTTGATTTAACATACTATTTTTAGGGTTTATCCATGTCGTTACTAGGATCAGTGGTTAATCCTTTATTGTAGGAAACCTCCACACAGTTCTTCAACGCAGTTGTAACATTTTACGTCTGTTTCCCATAGATTTGGTCGTAGCCCTTTTATGCCTGGCTTCTTTGATTTAACATACTATTTTTAGGGTTTATCCATGTCGTTACTAGGATCAGTGGTTAATCCTTTATTGTAGGAAACCTCCACACAGTTCTTCAACGCAGTTGTAACATTTTGTACTTTCACCTGTAATGTATAGGAGTTTAGGCATTCCACAGCCTCACATATTCGGTGTTGTCAGTCTTTCTGATTTTAACTCTTTTAGCGGCTAAAGAATATGTTAAGCAGTTTCTTTGCTTCTTGGCGTTTTGTCTTAAATTCTGTCCCTTCTTTTGGGTGCAGTATCCTTCTTACAGTAATTCTTTCTCTGAGCCTTTTACCTTTGAAGGTGATTTTAGTTCAGTCTGTATATAGATACATGGTTAATTGTTATTTTCCTTAATATTTGAAACTGTTAACTCCATTTTATTCTGATATCTGTTNTTTGTCTTAAATTCTGTACCTTCTTTTGGGTGCAGTATCCTTCTTACAGTAATTCTTTCTCTGAGCCTTTTACCTTTGAAGGTGATTTTAGTTCAGTCTGTATATAAATACATGGTTAATTGTTATTTTCCTTAATATTTGAAACTGTTAACTCCATTTTATTCTGATATCTGTTGTTATTAATGAGAAGTCTCATCAGTAAACTTGTCACTCTCTTGTTAATAATCTTTTCTTTTGGTTTGCTTACAATTTCTTTTTCTCAGTGTTGTTGATATTTTCAAGTTTTTATTCCAAAGACTCATGTCTGACTTCAATTCTTGAACAGTTTCAGAAATTATACATTCAGATTGCTTCTCCCACGTGTTCTTCAGTATTTCTACCAGCAACACCTAATTAGATGCACGTGAAACCTTCGTATTCTGTTTTCCATGTCCTTTAGCCTCTTTCATATTTCTCTTTTTTGGTTGTTGGATTTTTTTTTTAACTCTGCTACCTTCTCAGTCATTTTCTCACGCTTCTTTTCTTAATCAGTAATTTTCTCTTTCAGTTCAGTTCACTTGCTCAGTCGTGTCCAACTCTTTGCAACCCCATGAATTGCAGCACACCAGGCCTCCCTGTCCATCACCATCTCCCGGAGTTCACTCAAACTCACGTCCATCGAGTCCGTGATGCCATCCAGCCATCTCATCCTCGGTCGTCCCCTTCTCCTCCTGCCCCCAATCCGCCCCCCAGCATCAGAGTCTTTTCCAATGAGTCATCTCTTTGCATGAGGTGGCCAAAGTACTGGAGTTTCAGCTTTAGCATCATTCCTTCCAAAGAAATCCCAGGACTGATCTCCAGAATGGACTGGTTGGATCTCCTTGCAGTCCAAGGGACTCTCAAGAGTTTTCCAACACCACAGTTCAAAGGCATCAATTCTTTGGCACTCAGCTTTCTTCACAGTCCAACTCTCACATCCACACATGACCACAGGAAAAGCCATAGCTTTGACTAGACGGACCTTTGTTGGCAAAGTAATGTCTCTGCTTTTGAATATGCTATCTAGGTTGGTCATAACTTTCCTTCCAAGGAGTAAGCGTCTTTTAATTTCATGGCTGCAGTCACCATCTGCAGTGATTTTGGAGCCCA
>SJYX01003279.1:13540-31837 GCA_006410675.1 Oreotragus oreotragus | reverse complement strand
CCATTTCCTTCTCCAGGGGATCTTCCCGACCCAGGGATCGAACCCAGGTCTCCCGCATGGGGGGCAGACGCTTTCACCTCTGAGCTGGTAGGTACTAATGGTATGCCTTTTTTTTTTTTTTTTTTACCCAATAATCTTGATTCCAGCTTGTGCTTCTTCCAGCCCAGCATTTCTCATGATGTACTCTGCATAGAAGTTCAACAAGCAGGGTGACAGTATACAGCCTTGACGTACTCCTTTTCCTATTTGGAACCAGTCTATTGTTCCATGTCCAGTTCTAACTGTTGCTTCCCGACCTGCATATAGATTTCTCAAGAGGCAGGTCAGGTGGTCTGGTATTCCCATCTCTCTCAGAATTGTCCACAGTTTATTGTGATCCACGCAGTCAATAGTCAATAAAGCAGAAATGGATGGTTTTCTGGAACTCTCATGCTTTTTCTATGATCCAGCGGATGTTGGCAATTTTCTCTTTAGCTTTATCTAATCTGTTTAATTCATTGATAGATGAATTTCAGTGACTTCTATTCCTAGAAGTTCTTTTCGTTCTTTTCCACATCTGCCTTTTCTTTTTTCATATTATCGTTTTCTTTCTTTATGACTTCCCTTCATTTTGCCTGTTTATTAAAACTAAACAATTGATAGTGTTTTCATAGTGTTCTGTAATTTTTAGGGTTTTCAGTTCTTGGGGGTGCCGTTTGGGCTCTTTCCTGCATCCGTTGTCTTTCCATGTGACAGTTCATCTCCTCATCTGACTTTTTGTTTTTACTGTTTGCCTTTTAGGAGTGTACAGAAATCCTCCTCGTCTGTGACACCCTGCATCTGTCTGTCTTGTAAGGCGCTTCGTGTTTGATCTTTTTTCCCCTCCCTAACCTCCAACCCCTACTCCCATTTCCTTCCCCCTTACAGCACCCACTGTAATGTATTTGATAAAATGTCTTTGGCTGCAGTGTACCTTTATCTTATTTATTGTTTTGATTATGTGTTTTTGACTCATGTACATGATATTACGCTCTAGGTCTTGTTCTGTTTGTCATTTTTTCCACTCAACGGGGTATTTATTCTGTCTAATAGCTAGCTGTTTGCTTCTTTCTAATGCTGTCTATTGCATAGTATATATTCTGCATGTGTGTGCACGCTAAGTCACTTCAGTCATGTCCGACTCTTTGTGACCCCATAGCCTGCCAGGCTCCTCTGTCCCTGAAATGGATTGTCATGCCTTCCTCCAGGGGATCTTCCCAATTCAGGGATCAAATCTACATCTCTTACGTCTCCTGTGTTGGCAGGCGGGTTCTTTACCACTAGCACCACCCGCAAAGCCCATATATTCTACGTATCTATCGGCATATCACCAAATTCTTTTAATGATTGACATCTAAATTACCTCCTATTTCCCTGCTACCAAAAACAATGGCTCCGTGGTCTTTCTGGCAATGTTTTCTTATGAACCTATATGAGAACTTTTGAAGGAAATGTATCCAGGAATGTATACAGAAATGTATCCCTTTCACTAAATATTAACAGCGTTTTTTTCCCGAATAGCTATATGAATTTATATACCACCAATTTTTACCCTGGGTTCAATTTTATGTTCTGCTATTTGTTACTGTAAGACCTTAGAGAAATTACTTGCCCTCTCTGGACCTTAGTCTCCTCATTAGTAAGGGGGAATAATAATAGCATCTGCATCATTAGGTTGTTAAGAGGATAAAATGAGTTAATATATGTAAAGCATATTCCTGAATATAATAAGTACTCCCTGAATGTACAATAAATATTACTGCCTGTACTGCTGTTATACCAACTACTATTACTTGTTGGCCAGTTAAGTAAGCTTCTCTTCTGAATTGCTCAGTTACATCATTTGCCCATTCTTCTCCCCACTGAATGTTTTTCACTGAAGGTTTCCAGGAATTTCTTATATATTCTAGTAATGAATTCCTTGTTGTCTTTAGGCTTTGCGAATATCTCCCGGTTCTAACATTTCTCCACTGTCTGTTAATTGTATCTGTAGACCAGAGTTCTTTGACAGAAACCTTTAATATCAGTATAGTCAAATTCATTTTTTTTTAAAGCTTTTGGGGTAATGTTTGAGAAGTTTCCCTATTCCTGCTTCAGAGATTCCCGTTTGATATCTTTTACTGTAGCTTTTATAAATTTCCCTTTCACATTCAGGCCTTCCTCATAGGGTTTGTGAGCTCTTTTCTGCCTATGTTTTTCTTTTTCCCTGTGTGTCTCTGTGCTTTGGGTTATGAAAGTATTCTGGTTTTTTTCTCCTGCATGTCAAAGACCAGATTTTATGTTAAATTTTCAGCTCAAGATTCGTGTGTGATACAGAATATAAACTTGGATCCTTCACCCTTTATGTCATAGGCCTACGTTTTAGATTTCTTGTAAGTGCCTTTTCCACTATTCAAGAACCAGATAATTAGCAACTTTTATTGGCGTTTCCCTGAGCCAGTGAGATTTTTCAGACTGCAAATCAAGGAGGAATAGGTATTTGAGGCTCTGGGCTTAGTGCAAGGGTCTCAGTTCCAACTCCCCTAAATTCTACCTGCCTGAAGCGATATTTCCAGTCTCCACGTGAGTGTTAGTGCTTTCTCCTCCAAGGCTGAGTTCTGATTTGGAGTTTAAACCCTACGGGCCACCGTGGTCTCAAATCCCACTTACTGTTCCAGCTTTGACTTTGATGTTACTTTCATTTCAGGTGCCTGGGGATTTCCTTTTTTTTTTTTTTTTTTTAAAGTTTGACTATATATGTTAAAAGCATTTTTGTTATGTTTTATCTAGCGTTTCTGTGTGTGAAGTGGGAGGAAAAGGTCCATTTACATCAGCTCAGTGTGCCATTTTGCCAAAAGTCTTTCCTTAATTAGTATTCCTATTAATCTCAGTCAACTTTCAACTTTACCAACTCATATTCATTAAGTAACCTTTGAGCACCCTTGAATTTATTCTGCCTTAACTATCCCCATTCTCCTTTTCTTGCTCAAGTTTATAACCATGTTTTTAGTGTCTACTAAAATAGACATCAATTGGTTCAATTCTTTAAACCCTGCTCAGTTGCTTTTTCTATTACAGTTATTTTATTATTTTCTTATCTAATTTAGTTGTTTACAAAAATATGATATAACTGGCCACAAAAATCCTGTAGTTAATCCTCAAAACACCTCCCTCTGGATCAGTGGTGGCTCTCTGTATTTTTTAAACTAATGAAAGATGACCAAAGATGACTGGAAGAATGACCTCCAAAGCAACATTTTGCATGGCTTAGTTTATCCTAAAAGTATAACCCTAGGAACTTTTCTTTAATAATGTGTTTGTTTAAAAAGGTTTATGTCTGCATTACTTTTGATGTATTATAATCCATAGAGCCTATTTCTTGCCTTGGGAAGAAAATCACATTCTCTTGATATCATTTGTTCGTTAGCAAAACCACATCATGTTTAGTAGTTTTTACTTTGTTTTATTTGCAGATCAAATTCTGTTTTGACTTTTTTTTCTCAGATATTAAAATAATGTGCAGATTTTCAGAATTAGCCGTCCCCCCCCTTTTTTTTTTTCCTAAAGATAGCTCCTACTTTTGCCTGTTTCAAGTCTTACAGGTTTTTTTTTTTTTTTTTTCCCCATTTTCCTCAAGAATCAGGAGACATTCTGGTCCTATTCCTGCTGCTACTACAATTTCAGCAAGTCAGTTAGCTCGTAGGCCACAGTTTATCTGTCTTTACAGAGTATGTGTTCCTATAATACAGATGTTCAGACAAGCTGTACACANCTTACAGGTTTTTTTTTTTTTTTTTTTTTCCCCATTTTCCTCAAGAATCAGGAGACATTCTGGTCCTATTCCTGCTGCTACTACAATTTCAGCAAGTCAGTTAGCTCGTAGGCCACAGTTTATCTGTCTTTACAGAGTATGTGTTCCTATAATACAGATGTTCAGACAAGCTGTACACAAGCAGTGTGGCTAGATGTTCTCAAGATGCTCTTTTGAATAAACTTTAAAAAAAATTATATGAATTCATGAATGTTCTACAGTGTTAGATACAAGATACAGTTTGGGGTGATTAATACTGAAAAACTTACATTCCTAACTGGAAAGTATTTTTTAAATAAAAGAGCTGTATTTTTTAGAGCAGTTTTTGGTTCACAGAAAAATTGAGAATAAACTGCAGAGAGTTCCCATATAACCCTGCCCCCACACAACTTCTCCCACTATCCTGAAACAGGGTGATGCATTTGTTACAATCAGTGACCCTACATGGATACATGATTATTACCAGAAGTCCTGAGTTTGCATTCGGTTCAGTTCAGCCGCTCACTCGTGTCGACTTTTTGCGACCCCATGAATCGCAGCACGCCAGGCCTCCCTGTCCATCACCAACTCCCAGAGTTCACTGAGACTCACGTCCATCGAGTCAGTGACGCCATCCAGCCATCTCATCCTCTGTCGTCCCCTTCTCCTCCTGCCCCTAATCCCTCCCAGCATCAGNTCTGCTGCATGCCCAGGGGCCAGTCACATTCACCACATCATCTGTAAAAATGAGAAGACACAGAAAGACCTCCCTCACAGGCTTTCAGGTGAATTAAGTGGATTCAAACAATACCTGTTACTCAATGCATATTGACTACACTTAAGAAATCCAAGCACTTGTCTTGTTTTCAAGGACTCTATTTTCCTGATTGCTCTTCTACTCTTATAGGAAAATCTACAAATTATCTGACTTTCTTCATCCATATGTATCTGTGTCTACAGAGGAGACAAAAGCACCACACTCACACACACACACTGTGTATGTCATTTGCATATACTTTATATGAACTATGTTTAGTTGTCAATTTTGGGGAAATACTTCATGGGTAGGAACTACACTGATGCCCTTGCCCTAAGTGTTACACTACAGATTAAATTAGTTTCTAGAGTTACGGAAAGTTTTAAAACTTTCTAATTCATCAGTTATGCTTTGTGTTGAGAGAACATTCTGAATTAATTGACCAACTATATTTTCAATAACCATGATCGATAACTGCCATCTAATTATTCTGCAAAAACCACAGGATTACAAAGTAAGAAAATAACTTCTCTACTCATATGCCTAAAGTTGTATAATCTTATCATATTAACCTGATGATGGGAAATTTTTTCCTTAAAGGACTGTTGTTTTGTTGTTGATTAATCACCAAGTCTTGTCCAAATCTTTGTGAGCCCATGTATTGTAGCCCACCAGTCTTCTCTGTCCATGAGATTTCCCAGGCAAAAATACTAGAGTAGATTGTCATTTCCTTCTCCAGGGAATTTTCCAAACCCGGGGATCCAACCCACATATCCTGCAGTGGCAGGTGGATTCTTTATTGCTAAGCCACCAGGGAAAGCCAATTTTAAGGACAATAAAAAGAAGTTGATGAATTTAATATGATGAATATTTATATTGAGTTGGAGTATAAATCTTAATTTAGCAGGGTAACCAAAAGGAATCAGTTCAGTTCAGTCACTCAGTCATGTCCGACTCTGCGACTCCATGAATCACAGCACGCCAGGCCTCCCTGTCCATCACCAACACCGGAGTTCACTCATACTCACGTCCATTGAGTCAGTGATGCCATCCGGCCATCTCATTCTCTTCATCCCCTTCTCCTCCTGCTCCCAGCATCAGAGTCTTTTCCAATGAGTCAACTCTTTGCATGAGGTGGCCAAAGTCCTGGAGTTTCAGCTTTAGCATCATTCCTTCCAAAGAATACCCAGGACTGATCTCCTTCAGGATGGACTGGTTGGATCTCCTTGCAGTCCAAGGGACTCTCAAGAGTCTTCTCCAACACCACAGTTCAAAAGCATCAATTCTTTGGCGCTCAGCCTTCTTCACGGTCCAACTCTCACATCCATACATGACCACTGGAAAAACCATAGCCTTGGCTAGACGGACCTTTGTTGGTAAAGTAATGTCTCTGCTTTTGAATATACTATCTAGGTTGGTCATAACTTTTTTCCCAAGGAGAATAAACTATTTCAAAATATTACAGAAGTAGATATATAATTTACTGATAATTTCTATGATGCTGTTGTTCATTCATTAAGTCATCTGTTTGTGACCACATGGACTATAGCTCACCAGGATCCCCTGTTCTCCACTATCTCCTGGAGTGTGCTCAGATTCATGTCCATTCAGTTCTTGATGCTATCTAACCATNTAGACGGACCTTTGTTGGTAAAGTAATGTCTCTGCTTTTGAATATACTATCTAGGTTGGTCATAACTTTTTTCCCAAGGAGAATAAACTATTTCAAAATATTACAGAAGTAGATATATAATTTACTGATAATTTCTATGATGCTGTTGTTCATTCATTAAGTCATCTGTTTGTGACCACATGGACTATAGCTCACCAGGATCCCCTGTTCTCCACTATCTCCTGGAGTGTGCTCAGATTCATGTCCATTCAGTTCTTGATGCTATCTAACCATCTCATCCTCTGCTGTCCCCTTCTCCTTTTGCCTTTAATCATTCCCTTCATCAAGGATTTTTCCAATGAGTCAGCTCTTTGCATCAGGTAGCCAAAGTATTGGAGCTTTAGCTTCAGCAGCAGTGCTTCCCATGAATATTTAGGGTTGATTTCCTTTAGGATTGACTGGTTTGATCTCCTTGCTGTCCAAGGGAGTCTCAAGAAGCTTCTCTAGCACCATAATTTGAAAGCATCAATTCTTTAGTTCCCAGCCCTCTCTATGGACCAACTCTCACATACACACATGACTACAGGAAAAATGAAAGCTTTTACTATATGACATTTACTATACAGCAAAGTGATGTCTCTGCTTTTTAATATGCTATCTATGTTTGTCATAGCTTTCCTTCCAAGGAGCAAGTGTCTTTTAATTTCATAGCTGTAGTCACCATCCACAGTGATTCTGGATTCCGAGAAAATAAAATATGTTACTGGTTCCACTTTTTCCCCTTCTATTTGCCATGAAGTGATGGGACCAAATGCCATTATCTTGTTTTCTTAACACTGAGTTTCAAGCCAGCTAGCTTTTTCACTCTCCTCTTCCACCCTCAAGAGGCTCTTTAGTTCCTCTTCAATTTCTGCCATTAGAGTGGTATTATCTCCATATCAGAGGGTTTTGATATTTCTCCTGACAATCTCGGTTCCAGCTTGTGATTTTTTCAGCCTGATATCTGGCATGATATACTCTGCATATAAGTTAATAAGCAGAGTGACAATGTAAAGCCTTGTTGTACTCCTTTCCCGAACTTGAACCAGTCAGTTATTTCATGTCCAGTTCTAACTATTGCTCCTTGACCTGCATACAGGTTTCTCAAAAGACAGATAAGATAGTCTGGTACTCCCATCTCTTTAAGAATTTTCCACAGTTTTTTGTGATTCACATAGTGAAAAGCTTTAGCATAGTCAATGAAGCGGAAGTAGATGTTTTTCTATAATCCCCTTGCTTTCTCTATGATCCAATGAGTGTTGGCAATTCGATCTCTGGTTCCTGTGCCTCTTCAAAGCCCAACTTGTACATCTGGAAGTTCTCAGTTCTCATACGGCTGAAGTCTAGCTTGAAGGATTTTGAGAATAACCTTGCTAGCATATGAAATGAGCACACTTGTGTGGTAAGGAGAACATTCTTTGACATTGCCCTTCTTTGGGACTGTAATGAAAAATGACTTTTTCTGGTCCTGTGGCCACTGCTGAGTTTTCCAAATTTGTTAGCATATTGAGTGCTGCACTTTAACAGCATCATCTTTTAGGATTATTTGAAATAGCTCAGCTGGAATTCCATCACCTCCACCAGCTTTCTTCATTAGAATGCTTCCTAAGACTCACTAGACTTCACACTCCAGGATGTCCAGCTCTAAGTAAGTGACCACACCATCCTGGTTATCCAGGTCGTTAAGACCTTTCTTTTACAGTTCTTCTGTGTATTCTTGCCACCTCTTCTTAATATCTTCTGCTTCTGTTAGGTCCTGACCACTTCNCTTGCTATTCTTAGGAACTCTGCATTCAGATGCTTATATCTTTCCTTTTCTCCTTTGCTTTTCACTTCTCTTCTTTTCACAGCTGTTTGTAAGGCCTTCCCAGACAGCGATTTTGCTTTTTTGCATTTCTTTTCCATGGGGATGGTCTTGATCCCTGTCTCCTGTATGTCAGGGTACAGTTTTGGTTTCATGCATTCTATGGATTTTGGCATGTGTCTGATACATGAATTCAGCATAGTTTTCATAGAGGATACTTTCTCTGCCCTAAAGACGCTCCATGCTTCACCTGTTTATCCCTCCCTACTCCTAACCACTGGCAACCGCTGATCTTCTGCTATCTCCATTGTTTTACGTTTTCCAGAATATCATATGGTTGTATACATACAGTAGCCTTTTTGTGTTGGATTCTTTCACTTACTAATATGCATTTTAAGTTTCCTCCACGTCTTTCCATTGCTTGATACCTCATTTCTTTTTGCACGGAATCATATTCCATTGTTGGGATGTACCACAGTTTATCCATTTACCTGATAAAAGATGTTTTGATTGATTCCAAGTTTTGGCAATTATGCATAAAGGTGCCGTAAACATCTGCGTGCAGGTTTTTTGTGTGGACATAAGTTTTCAGTTTGTTTGGGTGAATACCAAGGAGCACAACTGTAGGATCGTATGATAAGAGTTTGCTTAATTTTATAAGCAATTCCTAAACCGTTTACAAAGTGCTGTACCATTTTGTATTCTTGCCAGCAATGAATAGCGGTTCCTGTTGCCACCCAGCCTCACCTGCATTTGGTGGTGTCAGTGATTTGGGTTTTGGTGTTTCTAATAGGTTTTCTTTGCGATTCCCTTATAACATATGAAGTTAGACATCTTTTTATAGTCTTAGTTGCTATCTGTAGGTCTTTCTTGGTGGGATGTCTGTCAAGGTCTTCGATGTATTTTTTAATCAGGTTGGTTTTTTTAATTGTTGGGTTTTAAGAAGTCTTTGTATGTTTTGGATAATATCCTTTTAACAGATGCATCTTTTGCAGATATTTTCTCCTAGACTGTTGCTCTGTGGCTTGTCTTCTCATTCTCTTCACATAATCATTCACAGAGCAGAAGTTCTTTAAGTTTAATGAAATCCATCCTATCTGTGATTTCTTTCAGGGATCATGGCTTAGGCGGCACATCTAAAAAGTCGCTGCCATACTTGAGTTNCTGTTGCTCTGTGGCTTGTCTTCTCATTCTCTTCACATAATCATTCACAGAGCAGAAGTTCTTTAAGTTTAATGAAATCCATCCTATCTGTGATTTCTTTCAGGGATCATGGCTTAGGCGGCACATCTAAAAAGTCGCTGCCATACTTGAGTTTGCCTAGGTTTCCTGCTGCGCTATTTTCTAGGGGTTTGTAGTACTGTGTTTTGCTTTTAAGTCTGTGACTCGTTTCGAGCTACATTTGTGAAGGTTTTGAGGTCTGTGTCTATTTCATAGATTCTTCTTCTTTTATTTTTCCACGTGTAGATGTCGTTGTTCCAGCCCCGTTTGTTGAAAACACTGTCTTTTTGCATCGCACTGTCTTTGCTCCGTTGTCACAGATCACCTGGCTGCGTTTTTGCGGGTCTGCCTGCTCTTCCGCCGGCCGCACGGCGTTTAGCTTGCTGTGGCTCTGCAGCTGAGGACCGAAGCGGAGCGCGGGACCGTGTGAGCCCTCCTGCTCTGCCCTTCCACGCTGAGACTGAGTTGGCTTATCCACAAAATAACTTGCTGAGATTTTGATTAGGATTGTTTTGAATTTATAGATCAAGTTAGGAAGAATTGAAATCTTGACACTGAGTCTTCCTGTCCATGAACATGGAATATTTCCCCATTTACTCAGTTTTTCTTTGATATCTTTCCTCAGGGTTTTGTAGTTTTGTCATATACATGTTATATATATATTGTTAGACTTACTCTTACGTATTTCACTTTTTAAATTTTACTTTTTGGGGTGCAGCTGAAATGGGAGCGTTTTAGCTTCCAGTTCCACTTATTCATTGCTGATGAGGAAAGCAATTAACTTCTATATTTACCTTGTATCCTAAAGTCTTGCTGTTATTAATATTAACTTTTTTTATCAGTTCCTTCAGATTTTCTATATACCCTCTCATCAGACGCCATGTCATCTGTGAACAGGCTGTTTTGTGCCCTCCTTCCCATAAGTATACCTCTACTTTCTCCGGCATGATATTGAAAAGCCATGGTGAAATGAGACATCCCTGCCTTGTGACCGGTCTTAGGTAGAAAGCTTTAACTATAATCTATGTGCATCTTTCAGTGGGTTTCTTATAGACAACATGAGATGGGTCTTGTCTGTTGGTCCACTCTGACAGTCTGTTTTAACTGGCATATTTAGAACACTGAGGTGGTGAGGTGTGAGGAGGAGGAAGTGTGTTTTACAGGCAGTCGGTCTCAGTCTTTTGGCAAGCCTGTGCCTCAGACTACGAACTTCAGCAGTGCTTTACCCACCGCCTGCCACACCTTTAAGTGGCTCAGGATGACTAGAATGGGCTGAAGTTGGGTATTCCCCCTCCTCCAATTAGGTTAGACTCTGGGAAAATATTTTCTTCTGATTCTACACCTTGTTGAGAAGAACAGAATGCTTTGTCATATTTTAAAATGATTACGTTCTCCTTCCTCCTGCCAGAACAGAAGGGAATTTTTCTCCAGGATATGCTGTTAGAACTCAGTAGAACTCTTGGAGTTAAAACTCACAAAATTATGATTCTATCCCTCTGGGGTTTTTAACTCTCAGACTTGTCCACCCTGAGCCTCTTATCAGTTTGTCAGCTTAAGCTTGGTTTTCCTATCCGGGTGCTGTTTCCCATAGACTTCTGCTGGTGGTGTTCTCTCTGCGAAGCTGTGGCCCTGCATGTCTCTCCAGTTTGGGGACAGCGCTTTTGCTCACTGACTTCACTTCTCTGACACCTGCTGCTGCTGCTGCGTCACTTCAGTCGTGTCCGACTCTGTGCAACCCCATAGATGGCAGCCCACCAGGCTCCCCCGTCCCTGGGGTTCTCCAGGCAAGAACACTGGACTGGGTTGCCGTTTCCTTCTCCAATGCATGAAAGTGAAAAGTGAAAGTGAAGTCGCTCAGTCGTGTCCGACTCTTAGTGACCCCATGGACTGCAGCCTGCCAGGCTCCTACGTCCATGGGATTTTCCAGGCAAGAGTACTGGAGTGGGGTGCCATCGCCTTCTCCATCTGACAGCTGAGAAGCGTTGATTTTTCTATTTACCTTTTCACTTGTTGTCAGGATAGAATGATGACCTTTAATCTCCTTACATGCCAGACGAGAAACCTGGAAACCGGAAGTTGGAGATATTTTCATTTCTGTCAATTTTAAATGTGGGAAAATAAGGAAATAGTGGTAGAGTGATAAAGTAGTCATACTCCTTCTGACAAAGGCAACCGTTGTTATTTTGATAAATGTCTTTCCATCCTTTTGTAGTCTCTAAAAAAAATTTATACAAGTGAGATTATATAGTTTTGCTATCATCATAATATCCTCAAACCCAAAACAGAACTAGATGTCTCCTTCCCTAAACTATCTCTTTTGTGTTCTCTGCATCATTTCGGATAACTCACTCACCAAATGAGGAACCTGGGAGTTATCTCCAACTTCCCTCACATCTCTTCAGATCCTAAGTCATGACAGTTACAATTCTAAATATTTTTGGCTACCTCTCTCTCTCCCTTCTGTTACCACTTCTGCTGGTCAAAGCCCTCAATGATTTTTCCCTGAACTTCTGCAGTAATAGAGCCCGACTCTAGCATTATCCCCTTCATATTCTGCACAGGTGTCGCTTGGATGATATATTCCCAAATGCGTATCTGACCATGTGACTGTCCTAGTTAAAGTCCCTCAAAGCCGTTATTGACTCCTCACTGCCGTTAGGCTAAATCCAAGCCCCTGGGCATGGTCTGTGTGCCTCTCTGCGGGCGGAACCTTGGCCTGCCTCTCCAGATTCACGTCCTGGCACTCCCTGTCCCCTTCTTTATGTCCCACTATCACTGATCTCCTTGTGCTCCCGCCTCCTAAACCTCCTTCCTGCCACTGTGTGATGTGTTCTTATCTGTGCTTCCCGCAGGCTTCCCTGCTTGGAATGCCTTTTTCCTTTCACTCCTTTTACCTCATCAGTGCCTGCTCATTTATTTAGGCAGGTTGGCTGTTAGCTCCTCCTCAGAAACCTCACTCTGACTTTTGGATATCCCTGTTCCCCAGGCTGGGCTTCTAGGTACAAATCTCTGTCATTACATTTCCTCCCATTCATTTATTCATTCCACCAAGTAACCAACAGTGTTCGTGTTGGGCAGAATTTTACTCACTGGGATACAGCAGACAGTGAGGGAAAAAAGCTCATCTCCTAGTGGAGTTTATATACTAGTAAAGGGAGGTACATAATAAGTAAGTAATAAAAACATGTGTCAGTAGCTGTGATGAAAAATGGAATAAGAGGGATGGAATGTTCTGAGGTTGGAGAGGAGGCTACTATTTAAAGAACGTGGTCAGGGAAGGCCTCGCTGATCACGCGGCCTTTGAGCAGAGCCTTGATGGGAGCAGGAATGAGCCACACACACGTGTGAAGAGACCTGTGCACAAGTGTGGTTCTTGTGTCCCACGAGCAGCAAGTAAGGCCTGTGGGTGAGGGGGACGGGCCGGAAGGTGAGTTCGAGAGCTAGTGACAGCCAGACACAAATTCTGGCATCTGGCTTTTCCTCTGAGGCCAGGAACCTCGGATTCTTTTGTGCAAAGGGACGGTGCCTGACTGTGTGCTAAAAGATGACTCTGACTCCTGGGTTGGAAATAGAGTAGGGTAGAGAGAGGCAGGGCTTGGAAGGGGCAGAGGCGTGGAGACCAGTTAGGACGTCGTTGCAGTAACCCAGATAAAAGCTGATGATGGCGTGGGCTGACCAAAGTAGAGCCGGGGGGGTGGCGATTAGTGATTGGAGTTGGGATGTATTTTGAAGATAGAGCCAACAGGATTTATAAAGCCTTGGATAAGGGACATGAGAAGAAGCAGGAGTCCAGAATGATTTCCAGGTTTTGTATCTGAACAACAAGAAGGGATAGGGTTGCTGTGAAGTGGGGGGAAGATGGCAGGGGAGTTCGGATTTAAGTTTACGAAGCTGATTGGGCCTCCAGTTGGAGATGTTCAGTGGGTAGTTGCAAGTGTGCATCTGGAGTTCAGAGGAAGGGTCTGAGTGAAAGATATAAATCTGAAAGCTCTGAGCATTTAGATGTTTCAAAGGTGTGGAATCAGATGAGAGAGAAGATAAGATGTGAGATGACAGTCCTGGAGCAAAGAAAACTTTAGAGGCCAAAGTGGTGCAGAGGACCCTGCAGAGGAACCAGAGAGTGCAGGCGCAAGCGAGAAATGCATCTTAGAGGGCGGGGAATGATGACCTGTGTCCAGAGCTGCAGGCAGGTCGTTGTATTGTAGACCTGTTCACGTGTGTTTGTCTCCTCGGTTGCCTGAGGACTCGAGAGCAGACACGTTTGGCAGTGTTGTTACTGACAGCTTTGAAACCAGTGAGACATGGGCATGCCATTTAGTGGCTGTTTTTCCTTAGGCTGGTTCTCTCAGTCTCTGAGCTTCATCTCATCTGTGAAATGGGAAGGTTAGAGTATCTTGTAAGGATCGAATGGGATCATCCAGATGGCACACCAAGCAGAGTCCCTTTCATGCAGTCAAACCCATACCAGTTATCATAATGATTAATTCAGTGCACCCAGCCCTTCCTATTCAGCAGCATTTGCTGAATGAACCAGCGAACTGCATGTTCATTTTAATGTTTCATTTGGGGCATTTCCCTGTGTGCTTGTGAAGCGTTAACATGGCATTTCTGGGGGTTCCTCCAGGACCGCGTGCTGACCCTCACCAAGCGTTTCTGGGAGAAGAGAGGAAGGGGGCTCTTCGGACAGCGCTGACACGATGGAGCTCCCCAACTACAGCCGGCAGCTGCTGCAGCGGCTCTACACACTGTGCAAGGAGCAGCAGTTCTGCGACTGCACCATCTCCATCGGGACCATTTACTTCCGGGCCCACAAGCTGGTCCTGGCCGCTGCCAGCCTCCTCTTCAAAACCCTGCTGGACAACACAGACACCATCTCCATCGATGCATCCGTCGTGAGCCCCGAGGAGTTTGCCCTCTTGTTGGAAATGATGTACACCGGCAAACTGCCGGTGGGCAAGCACAACTTCTCCAAAATCATCTCCTTGGCCGACAGCCTACAGATGTTCGACGTGGCCGTTAGTTGTAAAAACCTTCTGGCCAGCCTCGTAAACTGCTCTGTCCAGGGTCAGGTGGTGAGGGACGTCTCCACACCATCAGAGCCGTCCAGGAAGGAGTCGGAGAAGCCTGAAACGGAAATCCTTTCCTCCGAGGGTGCTGGAGAGCAACACGCTTCCCTGGAGGTCTCCACTCCTCCAGGGGGCCCCGTGAGAGCGGAGGTGAAGCACGGGGTCCATATGGCGGTGCAAGAGATGAGAGCGGATCCTCCCGCTGCCCAGGAGGTTCAGGGGCACACGGACATCCCGGTGTCTCATTCAGCTGAAGTTTGTCCCTCCTCCCCTGTTGTACAAACCTTTAGGGAGGCAAAGGAAGCAGAACAAGGTAATATTCATTTAATCATTGTTTTGTAACCTATCCTTCTATTATGGACTCAGTGACCTTTATGAGTTTTTTTTGTTTCATTGATAAACTTGTCAAAGACCACTGTTAGATTGGAAACCAAGATCCAATGCAATAATCGTACTAGGGCATTCTTCTTTTAAGCACGTCTGTGGTTTTAAGTGCTGGAAGCCTGAAGGTGAACCACAGAGCAGAAAAGCGGTATTGTATTGAAATAACCATGTACCGTTGTTTATTTTTACCCATTATCTTAACTAGGATGAAAATGACACAAAGGAAGAAGCTGTAAGAAATGGTGTTTTCTGCTGCTCATAATTGATATGTTAGATACCATTTATAAATGCAGTGCATGACCTAAAAGTTCTCAGCTTACACTTGTAAAAATCATTTCAAGTAATCAGCCACTGATTTTTTAAATTTTGTTTTGTTTTGCATTCAGAGTATGAGGGGAAACATTACCAGCTGAATTTTCTTCTAGAAAATGAAAAAATCTTTTCAGACGCACTCTTGATTACCCGGGATGTTTTAAAAAGACTAGAAGAGTGTTCAGAAATTAAAGATGTGCAGAAGCAGGTAGGTACCATGAGTTTTATTTGTTTGCTGGTTTCATGTTCTCAGGATAGCAGATCAGGTATCAGGGTCTCAATTTTTTTCAAACCTTAAGCTTTTTTTTTGGCGGGGGCATTTACCCCCTAAAAGGCCAATCTTGCAAAAGTGCTAGGCAAGGTACTTTCAAAACAAAGACACGTTTTGATCACTAGGTGAATCCCCAGTTTTGAACCGGGATACTTAACTGACGTTACCATATCCTCCTGATTAATCGGGGATAAAATGAGGCAGAAGGTAGTCACAGATAACCCGAAATCATAGATCAAATAATAGAAACAAAAAGCAAAATAACCATAAATACTGAAAACATGATACAAAAAGGATTTAATATAAACTTACATAGTAAATTGCATCCAATTTTTAGGAATACGGTCGCTATTTTCAGACAATAATGGGAACTTTTATTGAATACTTTACCTGTGCTATGCTTGGTACGTATGTTAGTTATCTCATTTAATCCTCACAAAGATCATTGAAGTGGATACTATTTTATTATTTTATATCCCTGTTTTACGGATGAGAAAAAGTATCTCAAAGAAGTGATATGGCTTGGCCAAGGTTGCGGAGGTCATGAGACTAAACTCTGAGCAAAAAATCACACCTGAGTGCTCCGATGTTAGAGTTCTTGTGTTAGGTGCCGAGTTACTGCCTCCCAGTGGGGTGAAGCTGATACGTGTATGTCATGTATGTATAAATGTTCAGTGTTGCCTACAGAAGACTGGCAAATGCTTGTCATCTCTGTTACTTGGTTGATGTTTTCTGTTTTTTCGTCATCTCGGTGAGATGCGTCCCCACCAGTGGGCTCCCTCACTACCCAGCTCCTCACACCTGATGGTGCAGGAGTGACCACACGGCCACTCTAGGACTCTCTCGCGTCCCCTTTCTCGTGGCCTCGCCTGTTATTCTGAGGGCTGCTGGCAGTGAGTGGGCGCTGCCCTGCAGGCTTGCTCATCTGACTGGCGGGTCCGGTGGGGAGGCCTCCTCTGGTGCTGTAGGCGGTTTAGTGGCCGTTAGTTACTGCTGGTGACTGAGTTGGTTAAGAATCCGTCTGCACTGCAGGAGGCCCCGCTTTGATCCCTGGGTTGGGAGGATCCCCTGGAGAAGGAAATGGCAACCCACCCCAGTATTCTTGCCTGGAAAATCCCATGGACAGAGGAACTTGGTGGGCTACAGTCCATGAGGTCGCAAGAGTCTAACACGACTTAGCGACTAAATCACCAGTTACTATTCATCCAAGCAATGCATGCCTTCTACTATTTGAATAGTTCCCTAATTCATAGCAAGTTACTTTTTATTGTTTAATTTTTGATTGGAGGATAGTTGCTCGATAGTTGTGTTGATTTCTGCTGAACAGTGCGAATTGGCCCTAAGTGTGTGTGTGTGTGTGTGTGTGTGTGTGTCTGTCTGTCCCCTTCCTCTTGAGCCTCTCTCGCTCTGCCCCACCACAAGTTACTTTTTTGAAAAAACAAATTCAAGGTCAAGTGTTTATGGCAACCATGGTTTGCTGACAGTTGAATGTAAATTGTTTTCTTGAGAGAGAAACTGTTTACAAGACTGCTTGGACCCTGATTGACTCTCTTAGGGGAGGTTTCAGATTGTAAATCCTTGGTACTCTTTGTACTGATTATGCAGAAGGACATGATGGTTTTATATTTTTGCACTTGGATGTTCTCTTAACGGTCCAATCCATCATTTCTGTCGCAAGTTTGTTACCTAGTGTGTGTGTGTGTGTGTGTGTGTGTGTCTGTCTGTCCCCTTCCTCTTGAGCCTCTCTCGCTCTGCCCCACCACAAGTTACTTTTTTGAAAAAACAAATTCAAGGTCAAGTGTTTATGGCAACCATGGTTTGCTGACAGTTGAATGTAAATTGTTTTCTTGAGAGAGAAACTGTTTACAAGACTGCTTGGACCCTGATTGACTCTCTTAGGGGAGGTTTCAGATTGTAAATCCTTGGTACTCTTTGTACTGATTATGCAGAAGGACATGATGGTTTTATATTTTTGCACTTGGATGTTCTCTTAACGGTCCAATCCATCATTTCTGTCGCAAGTTTGTTACCTCGATAGCTTAGAGACACACCTCTTCGTTTTCTGTTATGACTTCCTGTCCACTAACTTGGATTACAGAGGGGCCTCACCACTCCTTATACCAGCAGGCCTCAAATTATTAGTGTCACCTGTGTACTCACTCAAACTGTGTCTTATGCATTTTTTTTTTTCTTAACACTGGTACCTAAAAGTGTCTGGCACATAACAGGTGCTCAAAAAATACTTGCTGTACAAGGATTCATTCAGCGTTTCCCCCCTTCTCCTTGCCCTAATCCTTTGATGGCAACAATGTTAATAGTACTTTGCAGCAATGCTGATTCTCTGTGGGGGATCTTTATAGGATTATGTTATTTCTTCCTGGGTTTTAGAGGTCAGAGTTAGAGCTCTACAAAACACTTGGTGGCTGCATTTAGAACGGATTCTGTTTTATTCTATAATAAATTGTTCAGCTACAGAAAGAAAAGGGGGAAAATACTGTAAGAACATAAGATTAAATTAAATTAAACATAGAGTTGGAGGAGGAATTCCTTGGTGGACTTGCCGCTTCCAGTGCAGGGGTCCCAGTTTCAGTCCTTGGTTGGGGAGCTAAGATCCGGCAAACTGCATGGCAGGGCCAAAAAAAAAATGTGTATATATGTAGAGCGAGCAAGCAGGAGAGAGTTAGGAGTCCCTGCCTTGTGCATAGGCCCTGGATACTTCTTTCTCTCACTTTCTCTCTCGCACTCTCACTTCTTTTAGACAGCTTGAGGTATGATTGACATACAGTAAATTGCACATATTTAAAGGTTGCAGTCTGCTTAGTTTCGAAACCTGAAATCATCATCACAGTCAAGATAGTGGCCATGTCCATCCCCCCCCCGCTAAAAATATTTTCACGTCCCTTGGCGATCCGGCCATTCTGCCCCTTCCCAGTCGCCCCTTGGCGATCCGGCCGTCCTGCCCCTTCCCACTCGCCCCTTGGCGATCCGGCCGTCCTGCCCCTTCCCACTCGCCCCTTGGCGATCCGGCCGTCCTGCCCCTTCCC
>SJYX01003279.1:0-12641 GCA_006410675.1 Oreotragus oreotragus | reverse complement strand
CTGTCTCTTATACCCATCTCCCCCCCCCCCCATTTACTAGCCTTGTGACCTTCATCAGCTTAATCTCTGTAAGTCTTGATTTCCTAATTTGTAAAATTTGGGAGTGTTGTCACCTACATCATAGGGTCACTGTGAATTAATTAAGATTCATGTAAAACTCGTACTAAAATGCCAGGCACATAGAAGGAGCTCTGACTGCTGTTGTTTGCTGATACATTAACTCAGTGTTTTTGGACTCAGTCAGCCTTGAAACTCCTTTTTCACTTAATGCCTTATAAAATCCTAGTAGTGTGGTCACTTCGTTTGACATGAGATGGTTTGCTGTTGATGTTTAAGCTTAATTTGCAAGTCATGCTTTCAAATGGGTGCCATTACCCTTGAAAGTAGTTTCCTGACCTGCTGGTGTAGTGTCTCACATGAAGCCATCAGTCTCTAGAATAACAATTCAGTGTATATAAAAATGATCTTGTTAAAATGTACGCCTCCAGACCACATTTCCAGAGTCTGAATCTTACATTCTGGTAGAGCTTGAGAATCTCCATCTTGAACAAGTTCCCCGTGGATGGCTTTTTTGGTACCTCTAGACTACATTTTGAGAAGCGTTGCTGGAGAAGTTGACGGCCTACAGAATTCTTAATGTGTGATGGCAGATGTCACAGCGTCTATGCTGACAGCTCTCATTGTTTTGAGGAGTTGCTGAATACCCATTTTCCCAAGTGTTATTCTTTGCTTTCCTCTTGATTCAGCAAATATTTACTAAGCAACTGGTATGTGCCAGGCATTGAGCTGGTTACTTGAAAAAAACATAAATAAGGCTGGATCCCTTTCCTTATAGAATGTCTTGACAACAAAGAAGTCCTGGCACATAGGCATTCTACATTTGAGCTACAGTTTTAAAGGTTGTTTGGGGAGTTTGTTTGCTGTTGTCGTTCTGTTTATGCATTTCTAGCTCCCAGACAGATTTGACTGTTTTTTCGTGGGTGGTGGTGGTTATTTGGTTAGTCATCATCACATTAAAAAAGAAAATTAGCTTGGGCCTCCCTGGTGGCTCGGTGGTAAAGAATCCGCCTGCCAACTCGGGGGACACAGGTTCGATACCTGGTCCAGGAAGATCCCACATGCTGCAGAGCGTGTAGCCCGGTGCGCGGCAGCTACCGAGTGTGTGCTCCAGAGCCCAGGAGCCGCAACTCCTGAAGCCTGTGCACCCTAGAGCCCATGTTCCACAAGAGAAGCCGCTGCAATGAGAAGCTCATGCACCACAGCTGGAGAGTGACCCCTGCTCGTTCCAGCTAGAGAAAAGCCCACTCAGCAACAAAGAGCCAACATGCTGCTGCTGCTGCTAAGTCACTTCAGTCGTGTCCGACTCTGTGTGACCCCATAGACGGCAGCCCACCAGGCTCCCCCATCCCTGGGATTCTCCAGGCAAGAATACTGGAGTGGGTTGCCATTTCCTTCTCCAATGCATGAAAGAGAAAAGTGAAAGTGAAGTCGCTCAGTCTGTCCGACTGTTAGCGACCCCATGGACTGCAGCCCACCAGGCTACTCCGTCCATTGGATTTTCCAGGCAAGAGTACTGGGGTGGGGTGCCATTGCCTTCCCCAAGAGCCAACATAGCCAAAAATAAATGAATAAAACTATATAAAGAAAAGATAGCTCAATGCTAAAAGTAATCTACACTTAAATGTGTAATTTCGAGGACTCTTAAGGTTATAAGTGATATTCTGATTGAGATGGACCAGTCTGTTCCTTTTTTTTTTTTCTCCCTAAAAAGCAGATGCGAGATGGGCAGTTGGCCTGGGTTGAGTTAAGGGAGGACGCATGAACCAGTGTTCTGACTGTTCTGTTTGCTGAGATGGGTGATGAAAGGTGGCAAGGCCATTGCCTGAGCAGTGATTGCGGCAACATGAGAAGAGGCTGGGTAGCTTGGACTGTGTGAGACCAAAGCCAAGACTGATCCAGGCGAAATCTCTGGGGTGCTGGGATGGGAAACTGTCTTCCGCTTGTCTTTGTCTCATTGTAGTGTCTCTGACCCGTTAGAAAAAGCAGGTACTGACCTAAAGGGCTTTTGGCTGAGCTGAGTAAAAGAAAAGTGTAAAAGTGTTCGTTGCTCAGTTGTGTCTGACACTTTGCAACCTCCAGGACTGTAGCCCCCCAGGCTCCTCTGTCTACGGGATTTCCCAGGCAAGAATACTGGAGTGGGTAGCCATTTCCTTCTCCAGGGGATCTTCCCAAGCAAGGGATCGAACCTCCGTCTCCTGCAAGGCAGACAGATTCTTTACCGCCTGGAACCACCAGAAACTTATACTTTCTTTCAGCTTTTATGCTAAAACTTGTAATTGTCTACTTTCTTTATTCCTAGCCATGGCCCTCCTTTTTAAATCATTGTGTATATAGCAGAGTGAGTCTGACTAGAATAAGGAGATATCTCTTTCTACTATTGATTTCCTTGCTGTTTGATCTACTTTTCACCTCAAGTTCTAGAAAGACTTCCCAAACCAAAGGCCTGGTAGCATCCTTTTTTTCCTTCACCTTTGTTTCAAAGGCAAATAACATTGAAGGCTCTTATGTGAACCTGATATTTTCAACTGTGTCATGACTTCAAGGGTTTGTTAAGAAGTGTAGGTCTGTGTTTTGTGGGCTGTGCTCACTGACAAAGTTAGGTAGCTTTCTTGAGAAGTGAAGGGGTACGATTCACTTTACAGATCTATGAGAGATAAACTTAAGTTGTTTTTTCAAATATCTTCTAATTATCAAGTCTAAGATATGCAGCTATAGCTCAAAGGGCTGGTGGTCTTATGGGAAGGGAATTTCATTCAGTTAAACAAATATTTATTAAGCACCTGTTTATACTGGTCTCCACACTAATCATTGAGACCAGGAGGAATGGTATAGATTGTCTGGAGGCTAACCAGTGTTCCATCTGATGTTGATCCTAATAAGTCCAATAAAATCCAGTGAAGTGGATTTGGTTACACTCAAAGTCTGGAAGATGAGCCTTGCGACAGAGGCGCCAGGTCAGTGAAGTGAGCTGGCGTTTCATCCTGGTATTCTGCTCACCAGCCATGCAACCCTGGGCAAGTTACTTCGCCTCTCTGACTCTCCTCTAGGTAGTCGTGGTAAGGCCTGCAGGCTCTGGTGTGAAGAGTAGAGTAGATGGCACGTATTGCACAGCGTCTGGGGTGGCGCTGAGCTGTCGTGGTCTGTCTCGTTGTTACCCTTGTCTGGCCCTCAGCATTCAGGGAAGGCCTGAGCAAACAAGAGTATGGTGTAACCCAGACAAGCCCAAAGGCAGTAGGCAGGCAGTTGGGAAAATAAGTAAATGCCATTAAAAGATCTGAGTGTAAGGGAAACATTTTTTTCACAGACAGCAGAGGAAAAGAAAACTGTTCCATCTTGAAATATATTGACCCGTATTTCACTCATAGATAAAAGTACTTTGAGTACTTGTGTGACCATGAATTGGTACGAATTTATTGAAGTACTTTTAACTGTAAGAATCAAAGGGGTTCTAAATGTCTGGTTGAAGAATAAAAGTCTGTTTTGGTTCATTTTCCTAGAGTTCTGTTCTGTGATCGCAATCAGTGAGTTCCAGCCTGTTGCAATATGTGACACCCTTCTGTTTAGGCAGATTCCCTATTTCCAGAAAAGGGCTTATTCTGCTGTGGAGCCCCAGGCAGCCTAGGGCGCTGATGGAGCTAACAGTTAACTGCGCTGGCTCTGATGCAGGTCCGCAGTAGGTTCTGGAAGAAAGAGAAGGGAGCAGGGCCGTCCCGGCAGCTGACTGCTCACTCCTGGCCCTGTCATCAGCCCAGCCCCGCCTCTCTTCCCAGATGGCCACCCTGGTGTCACTGCTGAGCAATGAAGTCAACAAATGTTTTAATTTCACTGCTGAGCAACTCGGCAGAGGAGGAAACGGTGGTGAGGATAATGAGCAGCACGTCAGATCCCACCGTTGATGAAAGCTTCTCCTCCCCACCGGGTTGAATGATAATGCAGACAAATTGGATGCTGAGAGAGGCGGACCTGGGATATCCGGAGATCTTCGGGTGAACGAAAAGTGGCCTAGGATACAATGAGATAGCTGTAGGCTGTTATCAACTACGTGTGCCAGTCGGTCCGAGGGAGGGAGGGAGGAAGTGGAAAATAAAGAGGAAGAAGCCGGTTTAAAACTAAGGGTATGCGCAATCGTGGGTCTTTAGTAGGAGATACCTATTCCCATGTTCCTATGTTGAACGGATTTCTCTTAAACTTTAGCAGCTTTAAAGAATAAGCATCTATGCCCTCATGGTTTCTGGGGGTCAGAAATCCAGGCACAGCTCAGCTGAGTCCCTGGCTCAGGGTCCCTCCAGGCAGAGCTCAGCTGAGTCCCTGGCTCAGGGTCCCTCACAGAGCTGCACTCAGGGTGTGAGCCTGGGCTGGGGGCGTCTCTTCCTAAGCTCACTCATTTGTTTGTTGGCCAGGGACTGACTTCCTTGCCACGAGAGCCTCTCTCTTGGGCACCTCCTAGCATGGCAGCTTGCATCCCCCAGAGCAAAGACGCTGAGAGAGTCCACACAGGGGCGAGATGGCAGCTACAGTGGCCCAGCCTCACACTTGCCTGCTCACTACCTGTCCCCTATTCTTTTTCTTAGAAGTGAGTCACGAGGCTCAGCCAAGGGTGTGAAAACCTGGAGGCGGGCATACTAGGAGCCATTCAGAGGCTGCCTGCCGCAGGTCCCTGCTGCTGTCAAGGAAGAGGCGTTCTAAAGAGACTGTAGGCCAACTGCTGAAAGCCAGAAGGCCTGAATAAATGAGACCAAAGAGAATTAGGCATTCAACTGGTATCTTTATCATATTTATTATTTTTAAAATAGAGACAAAACGATTTATATTTTGTTCATGAAAGTTGCTTATTCCAGTAAAATCTTAGTGTGGATTATGTATTTTATCTCTGTTTACTTTTGGAGATGGCCGAAAAACATAGAAACCCTTTTTTTTTTTTTTTTTTTANATTTATTATTTTTAAAATAGAGACAAAACGATTTATATTTTGTTCATGAAAGTTGCTTATTCCAGTAAAATCTTAGTGTGGATTATGTATTTTATCTCTGTTTACTTTTGGAGATGGCCGAAAAACATAGAAACCCTTTTTTTTTTTTTTTTTTTAAGTCAGCTTTATGCTGTCCTTTCTGATCAGGAAACAAGCTCGAGCAAACTCAAGAAACAGAGTCTGACTCATTTATAATCCTGTTTATTTGGGAGGCAAGGAGATCAAGTCTCTCTAAACAATAATTTTAAACATGTAATTACTGTCAGAATATGTAATAACTGGGTGAACTTTGCCAGTGTACATATTCATGAGATCCTTTTGTGTTGTGTATATTGCTGTGTGTGTGTGTCTAGAAAACCTTAGATTTTTGTTCTCTAAAGGCTCTCCTTAGAAAACTATTTTCTTTTGTAGTATCAATACGAAAAAGCATCAGAGGTAGGTTGCAGTTCTGCCAAGTAGGAATATAAAGATTATACATAATGCTATCCACATGAAATTAAGTTTTGATTACCACATTTTTCATTACTGCTGAGATAGAAATATTAATTCTGCCTTCCAGTTGGCCTTCCTCCCAGCTGCCTGAGATGCTCAGTCGAATGCTAACGTTGCTTGTTTCAGCCCTGGAGTCGTTGGCATTGTGATGCTCTAGATTTAGAGAGTCGTGGAGGTGAGCTGGGTGTTAGGCATGTAGTGCTGAGACCCCTAGAGGATCCGGCACATCCTGCGGACACCGTGCCTCTGGACTGAACCAGTTCAGGACCAGCACGCTGGTTTTCAGGGTTGTCTACATAAAGCGACACGTGTGAGAGCTTCTCAAAAGGAGAGCGTGTCAGGGAGAAAGCCAGAGCTGAGACCAGTCTCGGGTACTGCGTTGGTTACGGATTTGAAAGAAGAGCCGTCGGGGGAGGTAGAGAAAGAGCAGCCAGAAAGGCACTGGACTTGGGCTTCCCCGTGGCCCGGAGGTTAAAGCGTCTGCCCGGAGTGCGGGAGACCCGGGTTCAATCCCCGGGTCAGGAAGAGCCCCTGGAGAAGGGAATGGCCACCCACTCCAGTATTCTTGCCTGGAAAACCCTATGGACAGAGGAACCTGGTAGGCTACAGTCCACGGGGTCGCAAAGAGTCGGACACAACTGAGCAACTTCACTTCAGTTCAGAAAGGCAAGTTCTTACCGAAACACTTCCGTGTCAGGAAGTCAGAGAATTGTGTCGCAGAAGCGATAGTAACTTCAAATGTCATAGAAAGGTCATGTCAGCTGGGATCATACTGTTGAGGGCCTGCTTGCCCAATCCAAGAAGCATAGGATTCCAGACTCATCGCTTTCTGGGCACTTGTGTTCCGCAGACCATAATGGGATGCCTTGAGGGTGAAGGACAATCAGCATTTCAGAGAATCCTGGATAAAGTAAGAAGTGAGAGCCTGGATGTTCAGACCGTTGTGTCCCTGTTGCGGCTGTACCAGGATTCCAATCCTGCAGTCAAGACAGCACTGTCAGACAGAAAGCCAGAGGCTGTAGGAGCAGTGCAGGCAAAAGGTAGGAGAAACCCCACCCACCCGAGTGACTGCGTTTTGTTCTGGGAAGATGGTACAAAGCTTGCTCGAGTGATCCCATTTTTTCAGTGGCTTATTATTAAGTGATTTGCACATAAATTTCTACCAGTAGTTCCAGAGGCTGCGTGTTAACATATACAAACTGAATTTGAGTCTTCCTTTCTGCCCCCTAGTTAGCTAAATCTGACACCTTGAAGTTGCAGAATATCATCCGTGTTCTCCTGCCCTTCAAAAGCCACGCGTCCAAATCAGTGTTCGGCGTGCCCAGAGTAGATTGGTTTGCTGACAGCACGTAAGGCTGAGGTTTCTCTCGTTTGGGTTAGGTACAAAGCAGTGGCCTTGCCAACCAGACGTTAACCTCTGGCTGGCTCTACCGCTTTGTGTTTCGACAGATAAATGAAACATTTTCCCTTTCATAGAAGAGTTTAAACGGAATAATAAAGTATTTTCCTCTCCAAAAAGAGATTCTGTGTTCGGGTGCTCAGAACAGGCTGAGAACCACTTTACTATTCTGTTAGATCTCTCTTGACAAACCACACTGTCATTTTCTTCAAATTGACTAGCTTCCCTTGTCCGTCTCCCACTCTTTCTCCCCCAGGGAGCACAGAGGAGGGAAGGACCTTGTCTGTTCTGTTACTGGAACACAAAGAGGACCTGATCCGGTGTGTAACACAGCTGAGACCCATTTTGGAGTTCCTGGAAACAGTGGAAGAGGAATTCCTGCCTGGCTCTGAGAAAAGGGTAACTGTCCAGTGTCTCTTGCTCCCTCCTGAACTCATGTGACACTTACATTTAAGCCTCTCTTGTGGCACAGAGCACCTTTCCCCTCGCAGTATTTCTTCACATGCTACATGGTAAGCGCCTCCAAGCTCGGGCCCTTACTTCACGCCTCCTGTATCCCCTGCGTCTTTAGATGCACGGACGGATGGCTCTTCCTGCTCTGACTCCGTAACTCTTTTAGGTATGTGTGTGTTTAGGCACATTTCTAAATTATTATGACACTTTTTACAGACATGGTAACACTGTTCATCTTTAGTGATGAAGTCACTAAAGTAAGTAGTCACTTACTAAAGCAAGTAAGTAAGTACTGAAGTAAAGAAGTCCCAACTGGGAAGGTAAGCAGAAAGGAAACAACCTAGACCTCCCAGCATCCCAGCGCTCAGAGATCGTCACTGCCAACATTTTGGAGCCTGTGCTCCCGTTTTTCTTGTCTAAATCACCCTGGGACGGGAGTATCATACAGTTCTGTGAGTTTATGTTTTAACTGAATATATTGTGAATGTATTTCCGTACCTACAATATGGATTGCGGTAGCTGTATGCTGTTCTAATGGCTGTACCGTGATTCTTGAATGCTTTCCTGTTGGGCATTCTTTTCTTATTTTTTGCTGTTCCAGTATTTTGCTATCATAAATGATGCTGCGGGGATCATTTTGCACATAGGTCTTTGCATACATCTCAGATTATTTTCTCAGAGGAATTTCTAAGAAGTGAGATTTTGGAAGAGAGAGTGTCAAGCTTTTCAAGTGTTTGATCTATATTGCCAAATTGCCCTTCAGGAAAGTTGTACCAATTTGCTCTCCCACCAGCCAGCTGCTAAAATCCTCATAAAACTGCTAGCATGACTTCTCAAGCCAGCTAGATCACTGTATTTGTGGGCGTTATCGATTTCAGCTTTGTGCTAAAAATATTTTGATATTGGGAAGGAAGAAATAGGGAGATAGAGCTTTCGTGCCATCAAACTGTGGGAATGGTTTAACTGTTCAGGAGAAAAAATGTTTATGAACCTTGGTGTGATGGCTGAGTATTGGATTGACGGTGAGGGAATGGATCCTAGATTTTCTGATTCTTGACAATATTGCATTGCCGTTTTTTTCATATACAATGGGAAAACTTTTCATCTCAAAATTGTATTTTGAAAATTGTATTTTTAAAAATTTAACTCCTTTGAACTTCTTGAGAAAGGTGATATACACACAGGATAAGATTAAACCCCTATTTTCTCCTTAGACTTCAGATTAAGTGTAATTTTAGGCTCTTGGTTTAAGTAAATTGCTTCTAGCTCTAGAAGTACCCCATTCCTTGTTTAGTGATTTGATTCAATCACTCATTCAAACTTTTCCCTCATTAGCTAGATTGAATGTGTCCTCTGAGCTGTTTCATTATCTTGGTAAAGTAGCATTTACAGGTAGAGCCCAACCTCAGCCTCGCTCTCCGCAGCCCGGCAGGCCACACTGTCACTTTCTGCTGTCACTTTCAGTTTGCTTGACAGAAAGGGCTGAAGCAGAAGAACTTAAATTAGTTATAAGTCACAAAAACACTTCTTAGGATTGGGGTTCCACCAGAGCTTCATTAAGCTACTCTTTCTCGCGAAAATTGAAGGAGCGTAATAAGGCAGGAGTGCAGAGGCGGATATCGATCACATGGGCACAGTGTTTTCATACCATCTGGAACGTGCTGTTCCGCGCCTTTGAAACTTCCTCCCTTCTGGAGCGATGCTAATCACAAGTACCACGGCCCTTCTGCAGACACGCCGTGGGCTCTGTAAGAAGGGGTAAATAGGCATTTCTTTACTTCAGGCTTGGAGACAGAACAGAAATAGTGATTACTATAGCTGCCACGCATTTATTGCTTCCTATGTGCCAAGCAACGTGCTGAGGACCTTTCAAGCCTTACTGAATTCTACCCTTGCAGTAACTTGATGGGGAAAAAGAAAGTGAAAGTGAAGTTGCTCAGTCGTGTCCGACTCTTTGCGACCCCATGGACAATAGCCTACCAGGCTCCTCCATCCACAGGATTTTTCAGGCGAGGGAACTGGAGTGGGTTGCCATTTCCCATATTACCCTAATTTAAAGATGAAGAAACAGAAGCTTTAGAAGTGTGAGCGGCGTACCCGAAGGCACACTTGCCTGGGGCCAGCACGGGAAGCCAGACTTCTAAACAAAGCACGTCTGGGGCTTCCCTGCTGGTCCAGTGGCTAACATTTCACCTTCAATGCAAGGGGTGCCGGTTCGATACCTGGTTGTGGAGCTAAGATCCTACATGACCCGTGGCCAAGAAACCAAAACATAAAACAGAAACAAGATTGTAGCAAATTCAATAAAGACTTTAAAAATGGTCCACATTTAAAAAAAAATTTTTTTTTTAAATTTATTGCTTCCTATGTGCCAAGCAACGTGCTGAGGACCTTTCAAGCCTTACTGAATTCTACCCTTGCAGTAACTTGATGGGGAAAAAGAAAGTGAAAGTGAAGTTGCTCAGTCGTGTCCGACTCTTTGCGACCCCATGGACAATAGCCTACCAGGCTCCTCCATCCACAGGATTTTTCAGGCGAGGGAACTGGAGTGGGTTGCCATTTCCCATATTACCCTAATTTAAAGATGAAGAAACAGAAGCTTTAGAAGTGTGAGCGGCGTACCCGAAGGCACACTTGCCTGGGGCCAGCACGGGAAGCCAGACTTCTAAACAAAGCACGTCTGGGGCTTCCCTGCTGGTCCAGTAGCTAACATTTCACCTTCAATGCAAGGGGTGCCGGTTCGATACCTGGTTGTGGAGCTAAGATCCTACATGCCCCGTGGCCAAGAAACCAAAACATAAAACAGAAACAAGATTGTAGCAAATTCAATAAAGACTTTTAAAATGGTCCACATTTTTAAAAAAAATTTTTTTTAAATAAGTGAACAAAGCACATCCCTTAACCCCTGTGCATCTTGGTTCCTATTAATATTGGTAACCACTGTCATTTACTAGCAATCACTTGTCCTAGGAATTAGGCTTGGCTCTACAAATGGGAACTTCATTTTAGAGAATCCTCATAACAACTGTGCAAGAGTTGGTATTGTTATTTTCTTTTGCAGATGAGAAAATTAAGGTTTAAAGACTTAAATAACTTGCCCAAGGTCACAGAGGCCATACATTTTAAAACTTGGTTTCAAACTAGGCCTGTCTGGCTTAGCAGTTCCTTCTTACTCTTAACAGTATCCACACGCCTCATTTTGGATCAGGTTATCACTTAGGATCTAAGAGGTAACATGGAAATCAGAATAGCTTTTAGATACAAGCCCTTATTTTAAATTATGTCTCCTTTAGTAGATAGAAATCTGATATATATGAGACCTTAAAGAGAATGACTGTGTCCTATACGGACAAGAAATATGACAACTTAATTTATTAATATATATACATGCCTTTCAAAGATCCTTTTACATATATAAAACCAATTTGGTTTTATACCTGAATTTATTATTTTTAAAATGGGAGTAATTTAATAGTGGCATCCTCTGACATGCAACAATGACTGATCTGCCTAACTCTTTCCCCTGAGAGCCGGCATTCTCCCGAAGGAAACCTCAGGATTCAGTTACTGTGAACCTATAGACTACATGTACTGAAATAATCCCCAAAGTCATCCACAAGAACCAAGTTATATAGAGTGAGTTGCAGCCCATGAAGGATTAGTTCTATAGCTGTAAAGTCACTGTCAGGGATTTGACTTTTCACCCTTTTGCTGGAGCCCTGTGCCCTGCTGACTCAGAGAACCCTCTAGCACACCAGGGGAGAACCAGTGGGTAGAACCATGGGGTGATGCCTGGAACTGGTACCTGTGGCCACTGGGGAGGAGAGGGCCAATGAGGAACCCACAGGGAAAATAATCCAGAAGTGCACTTTAGATCTGTTATTTTGGAGACCACAGACAAACGAAGTATCTGGATATTCAGATTGCTGTATCAGCAAAGGAAGGAAAGTAGTAGAATTGCTCTGAACTTGCAACTTCTGGCCACTTTATCGAATAAAACGGGAAAACACTGTAACCATGTTTATTAACTGCTAGTCCATTTCTCAATCTTAGTGTCTGAACAGACTCAGTCTAAAGCTTTAATGTAAACTGCTCGCCCTGTCACATGGGCCTAGCGTAAGAATATTTTCGCAAAATGCAGTGAGGTAAAGAATATGCACAGACCTGCAGCTGAAAGAGAAGGGTTTTCACAGAGCTGTTTATTTGGAGAATGCTTTGGATTTTATTGAAACAGAATAAGGAAGAGACTGTGACAGCTGGCTCTAGAGATGAGCAGGGGACTCGGGGACAGGGCAGCCTGTCATGCGGTCTTGCTGGGCTCTCCAGTGGTGTGTCAGATACACTGAGAATTGCCAGTAACTGGTGTCGGTTTGATTGCTTGCCACTGCAGGTGATTCTGAATTGCTGTGAGGGCCGAACACCCAAGGAGACGATAGAAAATTTGTTGCACAGAATGTCTGAAGAGAAGACCCCGAGTGCTGAGAGTCTGGTAAAACTGCTGCAGGCTGTGAAGATGACGTTCCCAGACTTGGGCCTTCTGCTGGAGAACTTGCAGAAATTAGCCGCTTTGCCGAGCACCACAGGTATAAGTTCATTATTGACTCTCTGGACTGGGATCACTGTTACAGAAAACGATAGCTTAAAACTCCCCATTTGGCTCCTCACTGGGGAGATAAGACAGTGTTAGGAAAGGCCATTGTGAAAGAGAAACTTGCCATCTCCCATCAGTGATTCTCAGCGTTTCTGGAGTTAGGATTGGAAATCCGAGAATTTCTTCTCCATTAAACTCCCCTATGATGTTCCCCTGGTTCAGGGTTTACGAAAATACGGCTTTCCCGGCGCTGAACGCCTGTGGAGCAGATGGGCTCACAGACATGAGCAGCAGGAACTCACTTCCCGACGCCCTCACGCCCACTGGAGTGCTGTCTGCTTCCAGCAGTGCCCAGAATGGACCACCCCTTGTGTCCAGCCAGTTTGGGTTAATGGGCCCACATCCCATCCCTTAGAAACACAACTCAGCTCTAGCCAATCCCACTACCCTGCGCCCCACCCCCCCACCCCAATCCCAGAGCATTTGAGACTGCGGTGGGTTTCAGAAAAACGTATTTGGGAAGTGAGACAACTTTTTTACTAGCTGATAGAAATAACATATCCTTATACAAACCTGAACCATTCAAAAAATAAATAAGGAAAGAACCTCAAATCCCACTTGATTATGTCAGTATTAACACATTCTGTCACATTATTTTTACAGTGTTGAGATACTCT
>SJYX01003278.1:238889-256225 GCA_006410675.1 Oreotragus oreotragus | reverse complement strand
TCTGAAGGAGATCAACCCTGGGATTTCTTTGGAAGGAATGATGCTAAAGCTGAAACTCCAGTACTTTGGCCACCTCATGCGAAGAGTTGACTCATTGGAAAAGACTCTGATGCTGGGAGGGATTGGGGGCGGGAGGAGAAGGGGACGACCGAGGATGAGATGGGTGGATGGCATCACGGACTCGATGGACTTGAGTCTGAGTGAACTCCGAGAGATGGTGATGAACAGGGAGGCCTGGCGTGATTTGATTCATGGGGTTGCAAAGAGTCAGACATGACTGAGCGACTGAACTGAACTGAACTGAGCATTTACTGAACACAGGCTACTTGACTGACGGTGGGCTGAGCACTATGTATTCATTATGGTATTTATTACTCCCAAAGACAACTCCATACGTAAATACTATTATATTATCCCCTTTCTACCAACAAGAAAACTCAAACTCAGAGGTTAAATAGCTTGCTTAAGAAGGCATACTTAGCATGTGGCAGAGCTGAGATTGGAACATAGCTGTATTTGATTCCAAATGTATGTAGTTAACCACTACCTTTAACTGCTTCTTGAGTCTGTCCAACATCCCCACAAATCTTATATCTATAGGTAATAGTGGAATAGATATGGCCTATATACTGGGTGGAAGGAAGCACAAGCTGGAATCAAGATTGCCGGGAGAAATATCAATAACCTCAGATATACAGATGACACCAACCTTAAGGCAGAAAGTAAAGAGGAACTAAAGAGTCTCTTGATGAAAGTAAACGAGGAGAGTGAAAAAGTTGGCTTAAAGCTCAACATTTAGAAAACGAAGATCATGGCATCCGGTCCCATCACTTCATAGCAGACAGATGGGGAAACAGTGGAAACAGGGGCTGACTTCATTTTTCTGAGCTCCAAAATCACTGCAGATGGTGACTACAGCCATGAAATTAAAAGATGCTTACTCCTTGGAAGGAAAGTTATGACCAACCTAGATAGCATATTAAAAAGCAGAGACATTACTTTGTCAACAAAGGTCCATCTAGTCAAGGCCATGGTTTTTCCAGTAGTCATGTATGGATGTGAGAGTTGGAGTGTGAAGAAAGCTGAGAATAGAAGAATTGATGCTTTTGAACTGTGGTGTTGGAGAAGACTCTTGAGAGTCCCTTGGACTGTAAGGAGATCCAACCAGTTCATCTTAAAGGAGATCAGTCCTGGGTGTTCATTGAAAGGACTGATGTTGAAGCTGAAACTCCAATTTTTTGGCCACCTGATGTGAAGAGCTGACTCACTTGAAAAGACCCTGATGCTGGGAAAGATTGAGAGCAGGAGGAGAAGGGGACAACAGGATGAGATGATTGGACAGCATCATTGCCTTGATGGACATGGGTTTGGGTGGACTCCAGGAGTTGGTGATGGACAGGGTGGCCTGGCGTGCTGCGGTTCATGAGGTTGCAAAGAGTTGGACATGACCTAGTGATTGAACTGAACTGAACTGAAAGTTCAAAATTGGGCTGAACTGAACTGAACTGATATACTGGACTATTTTTATTTTCTTAAGTTCTTATTCATGCACATAGGTAGCCCCCACTATGCCATTCTGTGGAGTCCACTTGCTGTCTATTGTGTACTTTTCTCCCAATGCATGCTTTTAATGATACTGTATTTAAGTCTCGATATTACAGACTCAGGATGACAAATTCCTTCACGTTAAACTTTCACAAAGAATCTTCTTTTAGATCGTTTAAGACAGCTGGCATTTAATGTCTGAAGTTACATGGAGTTGAATTCTGAGGTTCCAAGGAGCCAGAGATGAGAAGGGGAGGTACACATGCTGAGAGCTTTGATGTGCCAGCAACTAAACACAAATGTTGTCAAGCCTCAGTTTCTTTCCCAATGGTATTTTCAGTCAATATTATCACTCTTATTTTACTGGTGGGGAAACTGAAGCTCAGAATAAAGAAGAAATTCACCCAAGGTCCCTCAGCAAATATGTAGTAGGTCCATGACTTAGACCCTTGCTTCTTTTTAATTTTTCCCTCTTGACTTACATTGGGCTTCTGCCTGAATTAGAAAAAGAATGCTGACTGTAATTCCTCAAGGTGTTTATTGCCAGAGGAGTGGCAGCATTTTGTAGGCAGCTTTCCAAGCATTTTGAAAGATTTATCTGTTTTCTGAGATGAGAGAACATTAGGACCTAGATGTGCTTTTAAGACTGGCCCAAATAGGATGGAAAAACATGCTGTCTAAATGGAAGAAGCAAAATGGGCCAGTAGTCAGATGGTGACTACAGCCATGAAATTAAAAGATGCTTACTCCTTGGAAGGAAAGTTATGACCAACCTAGATAGCATATTAAAAAGCAGAGACATTACTTTGTCAACAAAGGTCCATCTAGTCAAGGCCATGGTTTTTCCAGTAGTCATGTATGGATGTGAGAGTTGGAGTGTGAAGAAAGCTGAGAATAGAAGAATTGATGCTTTTGAACTGTGGTGTTGGAGAAGACTCTTGAGAGTCCCTTGGACTGTAAGGAGATCCAACCAGTTCATCTTAAAGGAGATCAGTCCTGGGTGTTCATTGAAAGGACTGATGTTGAAGCTGAAACTCCAATTTTTTGGCCACCTGATGTGAAGAGCTGACTCACTTGAAAAGACCCTGATGCTGGGAAAGATTGAGAGCAGGAGGAGAAGGGGACAACAGGATGAGATGATTGGACAGCATCATTGCCTTGATGGACATGGGTTTGGGTGGACTCCAGGAGTTGGTGATGGACAGGGTGGCCTGGCGTGCTGCGGTTCATGGGGTTGCAAAGAGTTGGACATGACTGAGTGATTGAACTGAACTGAACTGAAAGTTCAAAATTGGGCTGAACTGAACTGAACTGATATACTGGACTATTTTTATTTTCTTAAGTTCTTATTCATGCACATAGGTAGCCCCCACTATGCCATTCTGTGGAGTCCACTTGCTGTCTATTGTGTACTTTTCTCCCAATGCATGCTTTTAATGATACTGTATTTAAGTCTCGATATTACAGACTCAGGATGACAAATTCCTTCAGGTTAAACTTTCACAAAGAATCTTCTTTTAGATCGTTTAAGACAGCTGGCATTTAATGTCTGAAGTTACATGGAGTTGAATTCTGAGGTTCCAAGGAGCCAGAGATGAGAAGGGGAGGTACACATGCTGAGAGCTTTGATGTGCCAGCAACTAAACACAAATGTTGTCAAGCCTCAGTTTCTTTCCCAATGGTATTTTCAGTCAATATTATCACTCTTATTTTACTGGTGGGGAAACTGAAGCTCAGAATAAAGAAGAAATTCACCCAAGGTCCCTCAGCAAATATGTAGTAGGTCCATGACTTAGACCCTTGCTTCTTTTTAATTTTTCCCTCTTGACTTACATTGGGCTTCTGCCTGAATTAGAAAAAGAATGCTGACTGTAATTCCTCAAGGTGTTTATTGCCAGAGGAGTGGCAGCATTTTGTAGGCAGCTTTCCAAGCATTTTGAAAGATTTATCTGTTTTCTGAGATGAGAGAACATTAGGACCTAGATGTGCTTTTAAGACTGGCCCAAATAGGATGGAAAAACATGCTGTCTAAATGGAAGAAGCAAAATGGGCCAGTAGAAGGCAGATGGGCTTGAGTAAATCGAGATGTGTCCAGGCGGCATCACTCCTATTTTATCATGACAAAATTTCATCTGGAAGTCTACATTTTGCGTGTGGATTAGGTTCTAAAACTAACTAGTAAAAGACAAAATTGCAGGAGCCCTAAATTATCCTTAAAAATTCCTGAGGAAGGAAAAATGGTTACTGAACAATCACCTTGGGTTCCTTTAGCTTGCTATGCTCCAGGATTAGAACAAATTGCTCTTCTTTGAAGGCAGTACAAGGCAGAGAAGCAGGTCTGTGTGAAGGGGCTCTGTTGCATGAACACTGCTTCTCTGAGTGGCTGTAAGAAGTGCACACCTGGAGAGATGCCTGTGGGTGTATCCCAGTCGAAACTCCTGCTGAGGCAGCACCACCTAGAGGGAGGCATCTTCCCTCCTGCTGTGCCCCATTACCTTCTTTGACAGGCTGCGGTCTAGGTGCTGAGTCACAACTGCAGAACCTGTATCTGTGTGGGGCGGCAATGACAGAATGAGTGGAAATTGACTTCCATAAAAGCAGTGATGAGGACTTTTAGCAACCTGGATGGTAGAAAGAGTGTAGACAGCAGAACATGACTTTTCTCTCTTAAGTGGGTGGTACTGATTAGAAGAGACTTTCTATTTGCAACCAGAGATTGCAGAAGGGAAGGAGATGGAAGAAAAAAAACCCCAAAGCAGGTATTTTCAAAGTCATTTTCTTAATATTCTCTTGTTTAAAGGAAAAAAACTCCTTAACAAAGAACAGAAAACTTATAATGAATACATAAAAACTTCAAGGGGTTATTTTGTAGTAATGAAGGAAACCATTTACATGGCACATGGATAATGAGAACATTAAACTTCATTGGGTGTTATTTTTAGAGTTTATTGCACTGATTAGCATTATTCAGAGAAGGTATGTGCTACTGAGACTCCTGAATTAGACTGTCTTTTTGGTGATCTTTATATTACCTGTTAATGTTGGGATCAAATGCTGTGTCAGGAGTTTGTGTAAGTTGTTTTATAAGCCCCAGATGGCATATTTCAAGAGAAGGTGGGCTGAGAGTCAACACCACTGACCTCCTAGCTATGTTATCCCTACAACTGTGTGGCTTTGGTGCTGTCTCTGGCTACCTATGCCTTAGTTTGTGTGTGTGTGTGTGTGTGTGTGTATATGTGTGTGTTAGTTGTAATTCTCCAGGTAAGAATACTGGAGTGGGTAGTCATTCCCTTCTCCAGGGGATCTTCCCAACCCAGGGANGTTATCCCTACAACTGTGTGGCTTTGGTGCTGTCTCTGGCTACCTATGCCTTAGTTTGTGTGTGTGTGTGTGTGTGTGTGTATATGTGTGTGTTAGTTGTAATTCTCCAGGTAAGAATACTGGAGTGGGTAGTCATTCCCTTCTCCAGGGGATCTTCCCAACCCAGGGATCGAACCCAGATCTCCTGCATTGCAGGCAGATTCTTTACCACCGTGCCAACTGGGAAGCCCAATGCCTTAGTTTATTTATGAGCAAAATGAGCATTTTGTACCAAATGACTCCTTGAATCCTTACCAGGTATAGCGTTATTTGCCTTTGCAATGAAGGCCAACATTTTGAAGTTTGGAGCTACCCATTTCAAATGGCACCTGAACCTACCATTTGAGAAAAGTATTAGAATTCCTTTGGTTCAGACATTTTTTCTCCTACCCTCTGCTTGTAAAATTGCTTGAGGGCAGATTCCTCAAGGGAAGCTCAGATGGGAGAAAACAAAGGAAAGGAGATCTGAGCTTCACAGGTTGTCTGCAGCTTTTCCCCAGCAGGCTACTCAGGGAAGAGAGTAACAGCACAACAAGCTTTCAACTAAGAATTGGGTAGAATTTCCTGGTTTCAAAAGTGGGTTGATAGCATGAAAATATTTTTTTTTTAATCTCTCTGCATGTCCAAAAGTGCATGTATTAGGCTTGTAACAGGTAGGCTTGTCATATATTCCTGGTTTTTGTTTGATCTAGGGGTACTGCATGATCAAACATATTTGGGAATTCAGGTTCAACTCTTTCTTTACTGTAGAACTTTCCAGAGACTTCAACATGTTAATACCCATTATGACTCTGCAACAGGAAACACAGAGGAGCTTAGTATTTCCAAATCTTCTTGGACCATGGAACACTTTTAAAATGTGTTCTCAGAACTAGTGTTCCATGGAACACCATTTGGAAACAGGTTTTAGGTGTCCAATATTATTGAACACAGAAAGCATGATTCCTATAATCCGGCGTAGCTGGAGGAATACACTGATTTATCTGGGTAGCTGTTTTGAAAGGTCAGTGATTTGTAATGTTGTCTAACTAACTCTCACATATTTCCAATACATTTAATGAAAAAAAAGTTCAGGTGGCCATAAAAGCACACTGGTTCTCACACAGTACCCAGTCATTATCACCTCACTGCTCCAAACGCATATTCAACTCAAAAAGAAAGGCCCTTAAATGTTATCTTCCAGGTCCTGTGTGCTCTGGCCTGATGTGAACTCCAACTGGTTAAACACCAGTCTTATTTCATATGCTGGTTTCCTGGGGCTGGCCATAACAAACCACCACAAACTAAGAGGGTTAAACCAACATAAATCTATTTCCTCACACTTCTGGACGCTACAAGTCTGAAATCAAAGTGCTGGCAGGGCCACCACTCTCCCTCTAAGGCCTGTAGGGGAGGATCCTCCCTGCTTTTTCACCTTCTGGGGTGTCCAGGTGTTCCTTGCCTCATGGTAGCATAACTCTAATTTCCAGCTCTGTTTTGACATGGCCATTTTCTCTGTGTGTCTGTTTCCTCATCTGATAATGACAACAATTTCACTGGATTAACTAACAACAGTTAGTCGACGTGTTTGACAGTTTAACAGCTTGGCCTGTTTAATAGTCCAGTTTGACCTGATCTCAGCCAGTTACATCTGCAGTCACCCTATTTTCAAATAAGGTCACATTTTAAAGGTATTAGGGGTTAGGACTTCAGTGTATCTCTTTGAGGGGGGGACACAATTCAACCCACAACAACATCTTTCTTTCGCCTCTGTGAGGAGTCTTCATCAACTTCTTGAATTATCTAGACATCTCCCCCACACCCCGCATCCCAACACCTTTTCAAAGGATCATTTCTCCATTTCCTAGCCTCCCACAACACTGTCCTTTTCATTACTGTCATTTTCTATCTGTGATGACTGTCTTCACATCATCTTTTTCACCTTCCTTCCTCACTGACAAGGGCCATCCTTCTCACCTTCCTTCCTCACTGACAGAGGCTATGTCAATTTTGCATCCAGGTGTTTCCCTAGCATGAACACAGTTTCTGGCACAGCTTAGTGAAAACTGTGCCTTCATATGCTTACAGTAATGTATCTGGATAGACAAATGAATCACTGAAATCAATGCAACTGGAGCCTCACTGAACAAACATTTCAGAAAGAAGTCTCTTCTATCTTTTCATGTACCACCTGGTATCTAAAATGAAAGAGACAGAACTGCCCTCGATGTGGTGTGTTTCTTCTCATTCACAGTGGTGGAGGGTATGCCTCTGGAATTTTGGAGTTGCTGTTAAGCTCCAGTCATTGTTACAGCCGATTCTTACAAAACGGTGAAATAATTGTCACACTTCTGTCTCTTGAATGCACACTACTGTCTGTAGCCCCTTTGTGGAGCATTTGTATGTTCTTCCCTTGACAGATGCTTGAAAAGAGAAGTTGTATCATATTCATTCAGTGGATCTCTGAGGAAAAGTGAGGTCTGTCTGATTGCAAAAGCTGGCTTTGTATTTACAGACTGTATGAGCAATAGCTCTGTTTCCTGCCTGGCAGGAGTACATAATGTACTATCTACTGCAGTCAGAAACTCATCTGAAATAAGATGCTGCACATCCTTTCAGAAGAATAACGGGACAAATCAGACCACAAGTGCCAAAAGCATGTTAAATATGGTCGTGACAACCCACTGGAAAGTTTGGGTCGGGAATAAAGGTTTTAGGGTTCTCCTGATGGTTGAGAACGTTTATATCAAGGGAAGGATTTGCCAGAAACAATACATGAGTGGTTTTCTTCTGTCCTCCCTGCCACTGAAGACCCTTCTCTTAAATTCGTAGCCCCTGATTCATTTTTTTTAAACTATAGATTCCTGGTTTTTTCAAACTGTGGCCCATATACAATTGAATCACCTAGTGAGAGCATGTATAAATCTTAATTCCACAAGTACATTAGTTTTCAGAAGACAAGAGATGGTTGTTTTAATTAGCCTCACATCTAGAGTGATAGTCTTCTTTGAATAAAAACTGCATCCAAATAGATGTCATACCAGGATCTAATTATTGCAAAACTGCCATGGGGTTTAAATTACTTGGAAAACATTAATTGACTTATCTCCAGAGTTGGTGTGAGGAAAGACATGGGTTTCTACATTTACATCAAGAACTCCCTAATGCTGTTCTCAAATCCAGCAGAGAAGGGGTTACCATTTCTCACTCTGGGGCACATAAGGTCTTCTTCGTTAGTTAGAAGAGGCATCCTCCCACATGTCATCTAGTTTGTCCTCCTAAAAACAAGGACTTGCCTGGCATTTTTAAAAGTATCTTTAAAAAAAAAACTCAATCTAAGTATTTGAGGAATGACTAGTACTGATTCTTCTAGACAAGACCAGCAAGTTATTTCTCAAACAATGTCCTGGGATGCTCTGCTGAAAACGTATTCTGTACTCAAGTAATCCTGGGAAGTCCTATAAAGGCTATTTTCCTCTTGCAGGATTACAGTCCAGGTTGGCTACATGAGGTCAGGGACTACGTCTTTCATAGTCATTCTATACCCCTTGGATCAGTCTGAGATTGATATGCAGTAGTTTGGTAAGAAATATGGATTCAACAGAATAATAAACGCTCAGAAAGTAGTTAGCCTACTATTTCCCCCAAAAGTTTGACCGAAGAATTTTCTTTAAAGGGAACACTGCAACAGCGGAAGAGCAGAACTAATACCATGTTGAAACTGCCTCCCTCATTCTTTAGGGGATCTGTTCCATTACTTGAGCCCTACATGTCAAGAGTCAAATGTCAGAAAACAGTAGAGAAATGTTCCTTGTGCTCAAGGAGCTCTTAAGACAGTTCCCACCCCATGGTCCCAAGTTTACTGTTGCTGTTGTTCAGTTGCTAAGCTGTGTCCAACTCTCTGCAACCCCAGGGACAATAGCCTGCCAGGATCCTCTGTCCATGAGATTGTCCTGGCAAGAATACTGGAGTGAGTTGTCATTTTCTCCTCCAAGGGATCTTTCTAACCCAGGGATTGAACCCACATCTACCACATCTCCTGCAATGGCAGGTGGGTTCTTTACCACTGAGCCACCTGGGAAGCCCTAACTGAATAATTATTTCTTTGCTTAATATCCCTCTTTTCTGTAGACTAGAAGCTCCACAAGACATGGATGGTATTGATCTTGCTCAGTGTGGTCTAAAAAGCTGTGCTTGATGTTTGTTAGACATTTGTTGGATTCATTCTGATTTTGCAATTCAATGGGGCTTAGAAAATTCCACAGAACTCATGGTAGCTAACAAATGTTTTTTTTTCCCCCTAACAGGACACTGTTTTTACTGAGGAAGAAAGAAGAAGTCAAACATCATTGTGGAAACCATTTTACTAATTAAAATAGGTTCAGTTCAGGTGCACCTGATTCACTGAAGAAAATTATTTTCTGTATGCGCCTCTGGTCAGCACTGGTTGTTGAGTACTGTAACCACCCACACTAACTATACACTGGGTGCTGAGAATAAAGCAAAGACTATTTTTAGTGATCACTTTCCTTCAGGAGCAAGTAATCTAGCTGAAAGCTAAGTCCTCATGGAAATTAAGACTGATCGGGGCCAAGAGAAATTTCATTCTGTCTAAGGGAAACAGATTGCTGATGAAAATCATCTTATACGAGTTCTCTCCTTTGAATTCCTTATTTTCTCTGTATCTCAGGATCAGTTTTGAAGGTTGCTCTAAATCATGTTTGCTGTGACTAAGTAGATTGATTGGTCTGGGTTCCTACAAACCTGACTTATTTTTCACCCTCTTTTCCTTCCTTTTTAGTCATTTTCACAATCACCATTGTTGTCCCTTTAATCAGCTGTTCAGAACACTGAACAACATGAGGTGGCTGAATAATGATGGAGAGAGGAAGGTGAAACCACTTAGGTTTTTGTTAAAAAGCCATTTGTCCTGATTTTCTGTAAGTTGTTTATTATTCCTTTCCCGTCTTCCCCCTCTTCCTTTTATTCCTTTTTAACCTTTGATTCTTTCCCTTTTTCTGTATGTGCTTCCTTTGAATTTTCTTAGTAAATATCTGAAAGGTATTTTAGCTGGTGCCTCTCCCCAACAATGTACTATTTTGTGGATTTTCAAGTGTTTATATGCCCAACACATGATCCCAACAAAAATTCAATGTTAAAGATGAATCATTAGCTAATTCATTAAACTAGAGTTTTGTTTACATTTCATCTGACAAATCCCATGTAAGATTCTCTCTCTTCACTAGACTTTTTTTTAATAGAAAAATTTCTACCTATTACTGAAAGCTGTAATCAAGTCAATAGATCATCTGTTGTTGTTCACTTACTAAGTGATGTCTGACTCTTTGCGACATCATGGACTACAGCTGGCCGGGCTCCCCTTTCTTTCAGCATCTCCTAGAGTTTGTTCAAATTCATGTCAATTGAGTTGGTGATGCTATCTAACCACCACATCCTCTGCCATCCCCTTCTCCTTTTGCTGTCAATCTTTCCCAGCTTCAGGGTCTTTTCCAATGAGCAGGCTCTTTGCATCAGGTGGCCAAAGTACTGGAGCTTCAGCTTCAGCATCAGTCCTTTCAATGAATCTTCAGTGTTGATTTCCTTTAGGACTGATTGGTTTGATCTCCTTGCTAGCCAAGGGACACTCAAGATCTTCTCCAGCACCACAGTTCAAAAGCATGAATTCTTCTGCACTCAGCCTTCTTTATGGTCCATCTCTCAGATCAGTACATGACTGGAAAAACCACAGCTTTGAGTAAGTGAAAAGTGAAAGTGAAAGTCACTCAGTCATGTCCGACCCTTTGGGATCCCATGGAGTATATAGTTCATGGAATTCTCCAGGCCAAAATACTGGAATGGGTAGTCTTTCCTTTCTCCAGGGGATCGTCCCCACCCAGGGATCAAACCCAGGGCTCTCACATTGCAGGTGGATTCTTTATCAGCTGAGCCAAAGGGAAGCCCAAGAATACTGGAGTGGGTAACCTGTCCCTTCTCCAGCGGGTCTTCCCGACCCAGGAATCGAACTAGGGTTTCCTGTATTGCAGGCAGATTCTTTACCAACTGAGATATCAGGGAAGTCCTAGCTTTGACTAAACGGCCTTTTATCAGCAAAGTCAAGTATCTGCTTTTTAATAAGTTGTCTAGGTTTGTCATAGTTTTTCTTCCAAGAAGCATGCATCTTTTAATTTCATGGCTACAGTCTCTGTCAGCAGTGATTTTGAAGACCAAGAAAATAAAATCTGTCACTTTTCCCCCATCTATTTGCCATGAAGAGAAGGGATCAGATGCCATGATCTTATTTTTTCAATGTTGAGTTTTAAGCCAGCTTTTTCACACTCTCCTTTCACTCTCATCAAGATGCTCTTCAGTTCCTTTTCACTTTCTGCCATTAGAGTAGTATCATTTGCATATCTGTGATTGTTGATATTTCTCCCTGCCATCTTGATTCCAGGTTGTGATTTATCCATCCTGGCGTTTTGCATGATGACAGGCTCAGTAATATGTGCCATGATCTTGGGAGGATGCATAGAAGTTAAATAAGCAGAATGACAATATACAGTCTTGTCGTACTCTTTTCCCAATTTTGAACCCTTCCACTGTTCCATGTCTGGTTTTAACTGCTGTTTCTGAATCTGTATACAGGTTTCTCAGGAGACAGGTAAGGTAGTCTGGTATTCCCATCTCTTTAAGTATTTTCCACAGCTTATTGTGATCCACACAGTCAAACCACTCCAGTATTCTTGCCTGGAGAACCATGGACAGAGGAGCCTCATGGGCTACAGTCCATGGGGTTGCAAAGAGTCAGGCGTGATGGAGCAACCCTGAACAACACAGTCAAAAGCTTTAGCACGGGCAATGAAGCAGAAGCAAATGTTTTTTCTGGAATTCTCTTGCTTTCCCTATGATCCAACAAATGTTGGCAATTCGATCTCTGGTTCCTCTGCCTTTTTAAAACCCAGCTTGTACATCTGGAAGTTTTCAGTTCACATACGGCTAAAGTCTAGCTTGAAGGATTTTGAGCATTATCTTGCTAGCATGTGAAATGAGCTCAAGTGTATGGTAGTTTGAGCATTCTTTGGCATTGCCCTTCTTTGGGATTGGAATAAAATTGATTACATTCTTTGCATTTGAAGATGGAAAAACTATAAATCACAGGAAATCTGTAGTCAGCAATAGATCATAGGAAAGTTGAGAAATTCAAAATGGAGAAAAAATGCTACCTCATATAAGAAAAACTATAATACCAGAAGGGAACCACCTGAGGGGAACTTTAGCCAGAGTTTGTTTTGTACTGGAAATACTCCCAGTTCTATAAATTCAGTTAGATTCTGGAGAATCCTCAAATCACCTAATTTTGTAACTTCGTCTTTTTAAAGCAGTGGAACACATTTTTCAGAGACAGAATTAAGAGTAAGAAAACAGACTAAAGCTGCTTGGGCAAGGAGACGGGTACAGGACATCTGATATGCCCATTCTCCTTCCTCCGTGTCCCCTTGGGAAATTATAAAGTTCAGCAGAACTCATTTAAAAAACTTCAACTTTGTCCTACTTGCAGATGAAATCACTTTTGGTAACCTAACTTCAGATTTAATATCTTCCTAGTATTTTACTGATACCTCATACTCGGTATGCAACAAACTCTTACTGTTACCCTTCAGCCTCTTCCCCAGACTCTCATCTCTTTTACTTTCACAAATTAGGCTTGTGGGGCGGGAACCACAGTGCCTTCCTGCAGTTCCCATCTTTCTCCAAGGAAACCCAAGGTGACAGCCTTTTGCAGAATTAGTATTCTGCTGAATTCCCACCAGTCTTATGTCTCCACAGATGAGTCCTGCTCTGATTTTGTTCTCTTTAGTTTTCAACTGCCTTGGTAGAAGACAGAGACTTTCGAGTGTTCAAGCAATTTTCAGTTTTGGTGAAGAAGAAAAAGTGGCCTGACACTTGGGCTTCCCAGTATGACTGAACTAGCTTTGTTTTGTCCAGAGCTCAGCAAACCCAAAAGCTCAGACCCTGAGGTTTGCAACAAAAAGGAGATTTAAGAGGACAGTGAAGAAAGAAGGCAGAAGAACAAATTTCAAACCCACCACCTGCCTGGAAGGCCAAAGGCTGGAAGTGGGTCAGGGTGGGGTATTTATGGGCAGGCAGAAGTATGGGGGCATGAGAAGTGTTTCTCCATAGCATCTTTTGAAAAAACGTGAATAACCTTTTTGGTCAACCTAATAGTTTGGATCTTTCTTTAGTTGGGGCTTTTATGCTGACAGACTCCATAACACGTGTCATGATCTTGGTAGAACACATTGTTAAACCAAAACTTCACTTTATTTGGGGTAGATTTCCCCAGCTCCATCCAAAAGCATTTATTAAATTGCTCAGTATAGGAGGCTCCCTAAGAGGAACCGTAGATCCATGCCTTCATGAGAGAACCTCAGATTTTTCCATTCTTACACTTCCTCTCTTATAAATCTTATTTCCTACTAGCATCTTTATCTTTTTAGTTATTTCGTTTGGCTTAGTTGTTTTTCTCCAGTTAACTTTAAAATTCTCAAGGGCAGGACCATGTCTTCAATTTACTCTAGAGCTGAACAAATTGTAGAGGTAAAAAATTACAAAAATGCATCACCTGATAATCCTGTCCACTAGTAGTTAATAAAATGCGTGCCAAGATTATGCTGTCTGTATCTCTTCAGTATTCTCTGCAGACTGTTAGCTAAGTATTTCTCCAATAGATGGACAAAAGGGGATAGGTGAAAATGTGAGAGTTAATATTTATTGTGAACCTACTCTGTGCCACATGTCATATCAGATGTTTTGTGTGTTTTATTTCATCATATCTTCCAACAATTCTGAAATGTCAGAATTGTAATCTTCACTTCAATTGTAATCTCACTTCACAGATGAGAATTGGCATTGGAATCCAATCTTTTTTAGAATTCAGTGATCTTAGTATTATCTCCAACTTAGGATGCTTCCTGGGGTCTCATAAAAAAAGGACCCATAAATCCTTTTTTCTTTGCATTTTGAGAGAATAAAACTTGATTCTAAACACTCTGTGGCTAAAAAATGTTTTTACTAGAGTTGAACATGAAGCCAGAGAAGATCTGACTGAAAGTATGTGTTCCTCGATCTGTATTAACAAAATCAAGTTCTTAAGGAGTGTTGAGAGGTATTATGTGAAGAATGATTCTGTGGACAAATAAGATTGGGTACTGTTGGATTAAACAATATTAAACTGACTTCTTAGGGGTGGTCCTAAGATGGTGGAGGAACAGGACGGGGAGACCACTTTCTCCCCAACAAATTCATCAAAAGAACATTTGAACGCTGAGTAAATTCCACAAAACAACTTCTGAATGCCAGCAGAGAACATCAGGCACCCAGAAAAGCAGCCTATTGTCTTCAAAAGGAGGTAGGAAAAAATATAAAAGACAAAAAGAGAGACAAAAGAGGTAGGGATGGAGCTCCATACCGGGAAGGGAGTCTTTAAAAAAGAGAGAAGTTTCCAAACACCAGGAAACATTCTCACTGCCGAGTCTGTGGTGAGCCTTTGAACCACAGAGGGCAACAAAACCAGGAGGAAAAATAAATAAATAATCAAAATCCACAGATTATGTGCCCAATGGTAACTCCTCCAGCAGAGAAGCAGCACAGATGCCTGCATCCGCAACTAGCAAGCGGGGGCTGGGCAGGGAGGCATGGGCTGTATTGCTTAGAGTAAGGACCGGGCCTGAACGCCCTGAGGGCAATCTGAGGGAACTAACTTGGGCTACCAAACCGGACTGTGGGATAGCTACCACGCGAAAAGCCCTAACCTAAGACACTGCCAGGACTGCGTACAGAACAAAGGACTGAACAGAACTAGCTGGCTGCAGACCATCCCCCTCTGGTGAAAGGAAGCCAGAGCCGGAAGGGNAACTTGGGCTACCAAACCGGACTGTGGGATAGCTACCACGCGAAAAGCCCTAACCTAAGACACTGCCAGGACTGCGTACAGAACAAAGGACTGAACAGAACTAGCTGGCTGCAGACCATCCCCCTCTGGTGAAAGGAAGCCAGAGCCGGAAGGGGGCAATCATAGCCCCAGAGAGACATTATCTACCAAACTGCAAGCAGGCTTCTTTGCTAACTAAGACTTCTTGGGATTCTGGACATTCAACATCTGCCTGAGAAGGTGCGCTGGTTGTACACCCAGAAAACCGAGTGGCAGGGACAGGGGAGGCGATAAGTCGCAGCGACCGTGCTCACCAAACACCTGGTCACCTGAGCTGCTTGGATCTGGGAAGGGCACAAAACACAGGCCCAACCAAGTCTGAGTCTCTGAGGACTACCCGAGTGCCTGAACCTGAGTGGCTTAGACCTAGGAAGTACATACAACCCAGGGCTGGCCTCAGATAGTTCTCTACTGGGAACTGTGTATAGGAAGGGGCCTATAGATCTTGAGAAATATAAGCCGAATCAAGGAACTATCCGAAAATGAACTGACCCCACATTGCCCACAACAACACCAGAGAAAGTCCTAGATATATTTTTACTATTTTTACTATTATTCTTTATTTTTTTAATTAAAAAAATTAAGTCCTCTATTACTCCTTTAATTTTCATTTTTATAATCTACTATTACTTTGCAAAAAAAATAATCAAGGAACTATCCGAAAATGAACTGACCCCACATTGCCCACAACAACACCAGAGAAAGTCCTAGATATATTTTTACTATTTTTACTATTATTCTTTATTTTTTTAATTAAAAAAATTAAGTCCTCTATTACTCCTTTAATTTTCATTTTTATAATCTACTATTACTTTGCAAAAAAAAAAAGAGAGAAAGAGACCCTATTTTTTTAAGCAAACTTCATATATATATATATTATAATTTTTGTGACTTTTTTTCCTTTAATATTGTATTTTTGAAAATCCAACCTCTAGTCTAGATTTTTAATCTTTGCTTTTTGGTATTTGTTATCAATTTTGTACCTTTAAGAACTAAATAAAATTGACAAACCATTAGCCAGACTCATCAAGAAACAAAGGGAGAAAAACCAAATTAATAAAATTAGAAATGAAAATGGAGAGATCACAAGAGTCAACACAGAAATACAAAGGATCATAAGAGACCACTATCAGCAATTACATGCCAATAAAAGGGACAGCTTGGAAGATATGGACAAATTCTTAGAAAAGTACAACTTTCTAAAACTAAACCAGGAAGAAATAGAAAATCTTAACAGACCCATCACAAGCACAGAAATTGAAACTGTAATCAGAAATCTTCCAGCAAACAAAAGCCCACGTCCAGACGGCTTCACAGATGAATTCTACCAAAAATTTAAAGAAGACCTAACACCTATCCTACTCAAACTCTTCCAGAAAATTGCAGAGGAAGGTAAACTTCCAAACTCATTCTATGAGGCCACCATCACCCTAATACCAAAACCTGACAAAGATGCCACAAAAAAAGAAAACTACAGGCCAATATCACTGATGAACATAGATGCAAAAATCCTTAACAAAATTCTAGCAATCAGAATCCAACAACACATTAAAAAGATCATACACCATGACCAAGTGGGCTTTATCCCAGGGATGCAAGGATTCTTCAATATTCGCAAATCAATCAATGTAATTCACCACATTAACAAATTGAAAAATAAATGCCATATGATTATCTCAATAGATGCAGAGAAGGCCTTTGATAAAATTCAACATCCATTTATGATAAAAACTCTCCAGAAAGCAGGAATAGAAGGAACATACCTCAACATAATAAAAGCTATATATGACAAACCCACAGCAAACATTATCCTCAATGGTGAAAAATTGAAAGCATTTCCCCTAAAGTCAGGAACAAGACAAGGATGTCCACTTTCACCGCTACTATTCAACATAGTTCTGGAAGTTTTGGCCACAGCAATCAGAGCAGAAAAAGAAATAAAAGGAATCCAAATTGGAAAAGAAGAAGTAAAACTCTCACTGTTTGCAGATGACATGATCCTCTACATAGAAAACCCTAAAGACTCCACCAGAAAATTACTAGAGCTAATCAATGAATATAGTAAAGTTGCAGGATATAAAATCAACACACAGAAATCCCTTGCATTCCTATACACTAATAATGAGAAAGTAGAAAACGAAATTAAGGAAACAATTCCATTCACCATTGCAACGAAAAGAATAAAATACTTAGGAATATATCTACCTAAAGAAACTAAAGACTTATATATAGAAAACTATAAAACACTGATGAAAGAAATCAAAGAGGACACTAATAGATGGAGAAATATACCATGTTCATGGATTGGAAGAATCAATATAGTGAAAATGAATATATTACCCAAAGCAATCTACAGATTCAATGCAATCCCTATCAAGCTACCAGCGGTATTTTTCACAGAACTAGAACAAATAATTTCAAGATTTGTATGGAAATACAAAAAACCTCGAATAGCCAAAGCAAT
>SJYX01003278.1:194441-235884 GCA_006410675.1 Oreotragus oreotragus | reverse complement strand
TATATATAGAAAACTATAAAACACTGATGAAAGAAATCAAAGAGGACATTAATAGATGGAGAAATATACCATGTTCATGGATTGGAAGAATCAATATAGTGAGAATGAGTATACTACCCAAAGCAATCTATAGATTCAATGCAATCCTTATCAAGCTACCAACAGTATTTTCATAGAGCTAGAACAAATGATTTCACAATTTGTATGGAAATACAAAAAACCTCCAATAGCCAAAGAAAATTTTGAGAAAGAAGAATGGAACTGGAAGAATCAACCTGCCTGACTTCAGGCTCTACTACAAAGCCACAGTCATCAAGACAGTATGGTACTGGCACAAAGACAGAAATATAGATCAATGGAACAAAATAGAAAGCCCAGAGATAAATCCACACACCTACTGACACCTTATCTTTGACAAAGGAGGCAAGAAATACAATGGAGAAAAGACAATCTCTTTAACAAGTGGTGCTGGGAAAAGTGATCAACCACTTGTAAAAGAATGAAACTAGAACACTTTCTAACACCATACACAAAAATAAACTCAAAATGGATTAAAGAACTAAACATAAGACCAGAAACTATAAAACTCCTCGAGGAGAACATAGGCAAAACACTCTTGGACATAAATCACAACAGGCTCCTCTATGACCCACCTCCCAGAATATTGGAAATAAAAGCAAAAATAAACAGATTTGCAGAGGATCATGTCATCTGCAAATTTGGGACCTAATTAAAATTAAAAGTTTCTGCACAACAAAGGAATCTATAAGCAAGGTGAAAAGACAGCCTTCTGAATGGGAGAAAATAATAGCAAATGAAGCAACTGACAAAGAATTAATCTCAAAAATATACAAGCAACTCCTGCAGCTCAATTTCAGAAAAATAAACAACCCAATCAAAAAATGGGCCAAAGAACTAAACAGATATTTCTCCAAAGAAGACATACAGATGGCTAACAAACACATGAAAAGATGTTCAGCATCACTCATTATCAGAGAAATGCAAATCAAAATCACAATGAGGTACCATTTCACACCAGTTGGAATGGCTGCAGTCCAAAAGTCTACAAGCAATAAATGCTGGAGAGGGTGTGGAGAAAAGGGAACCCTCTTACACTGTTGGTGGGAATGCAAACTAGAATAGCCACTATGGAGAACAGTGTGGAGATTCCTTAAAAAACTGGAAACAGAACTGTCATATGAGCCAGCAATCCCACTGCTGGGCATACACACTGAGGAAACCAGAATTGAGACACGTGTACCCCAATGTTCATCGCAGCACTGTTTATAATAGCCAGGACATGGAAGCAATCTAGATGTCCATCAGCAGATGAATGGATAAGAAAGCTGTGGTACATATACACAATGGAGTATTACTCAGCCATTAAAAAGAATACATTTGAATCAGTTCTAAAGAGGTGGATGAAACTGGAGCCTATTATACAGAGTGAAGTAAGCCAGAAAGAAAAACACCAATACAGTATACTAACACATATATATGGAATTTAGAAAGATGGTAACAATAACCCTGTACACAAGACAGCAAAAGAGACACAGATATATAGAACAGTCTTTTGGACTCTGTGGGAGAGGGCAAGGGTGGGATGATTTGGGAGAATGGCATTGAAACATGTATATCATATCAGAAATGAACCGCCAGTCCAGGATAGATGCATGATACAGTATGCTCGGTGTTGGTGCACTGGATTGACCCAGAGGGATGGTACGGGGAGGGAGGAGGGAGAGGGGTTCAGGATGGGGAACATGTGTATACCCATGGTGGATTCATGTTGATGTATGGCAAAACCAATACAATATTATAAAGTAATTCAGTTCAGTTCAGTTCAGTCGCTCAGTCATGTTCGACTCATTGTGACCCCATGAATTGCAGGACGCCAGGCCTCCCTGTCAGTCACCAACTCCCGGAGTTCACTCAGACTCACGTCCATCGAGTCCGTGATGCCATCCAGCCATCTCATCCTCGGTTGTCCCCTTCTCCTCCTGCCCCCAATCCCATTCAGCATCAGAGTCTTTTCCAATGAGTCAACTCTTCGCAGGAAGTGGCTAAAGTACTGGAGTTTCAGCTTTAGCATCATTTTAGCCTCCAATTAAAATAAATAAATTTATAATTAAAAAAATAAACCAACTTCTTGGACCTTTTAATTGATTAATTCATTCTACAAATATTTATAGATTATCTGGCAGTGCATTATTTGTTAGAATACAGACACCAATCCTGCTCTTATGAAACTTATAGTCCAGTAGGGGAGACATATGTCTAACAAGGAATACACTTACTTAAAATTCTGGTCTGTCCAAGAAACTGAAATTTGGTCAATGTGTCCAGAGGGACACAAAGTGTCCAAAGGGACAGCACAGAGTCTACAGAGGTGGGAAGTCATTCCATCATACTAGGCTTTATACTTCCTAGAGAGAGTTTGGCTTTTGTTCTATTTGAAACAGAGAAGCTTCTGAAGGGTTTTAAGCAGCTACCCAATGTAAAGTCTATTTTAATAGAACCATCTTGCTACTTTGTGTCAACAAGAGTGAATAAAATAAAGCTCTATTAGGACAGGTTTCATTTGGTTTGTTCACTATTACAATCAAAGTGCCTGGGTCAGTGCCTGGTGCATAAAAGATGCTGCACAAACCTTTCTTGAATGAATAAGTATCAGTAATTTGGAAGAAAGCCGGAATGAAATTCAGAAAACCAGTTAGACAGATACTGCCAAAGTCCAGGTGAGAAGTTATAGAACCTTAGATCAACTTTACATTGAGAAAGAAGGAAAAAAGTCAACAAAATTAAGGACTTGTTTAGGGAGAGCAATATTATGTCTTCCTGGTGGATCTGCTGCTGTAGTTAAACAGAAAGAAAGAACAAAGGATAATTGAATCATTGTGTGGCTAATAACTGATAGTTTGATTATTCAGCAATTGTCTCTCAGCTTGAAGGTCGCCCTTCTACACTCTGCCATATGGTTCTGGGGCTGAGACTGAACAAAGCACTTTTCTACTTTCCCAACTGTTCCATCAAATTCTGCCAATAGCAAGTGTGACAGAAAGACTGAAAGGCAGGAAGAAAGAGAAGGGCCTGGGTCCTTCCTGTAGGTTTTCTGCTCCCATAAGTCATTGCAGCCTCCACCTGCTTGACCCCAGAAGCTCTTCCTGCCCATGGCAGAGGCTAAGCCAAGTGGCAGCTTTTGAATACTCACAGAACCCGCCTCATCGCCCTCCCCTTGGAGTCACCACACCAGCTGGCACTCCTTTCTCTGGTGTCTGATCTTTAACTCTAATTTAATGAACTCCTTATGGTAAAAACTTGTTTAATGGACATTGTATGTCAAGCTTCTACCATTTTACAGAAAACCCTTTAAGTAAAATATTATTCCTAATAAAGGAACTAACAAGGAACAGTTGTAAGCATGGCCTTGGCTTTTCTAGATCAAAGAGCTCAACTCCTAATACAGTGTACTGCAAAGTCTTCAGATGATTCATGGCTCAGCCAAACCCCAAAAGAAGGTGATAAATGACAGGATCCAAGAATAGAACAACATCATGAAAATTTAGAAAGACTGATCCAGAGGAAGGAAGAACTGATGGTATGCCTTGAGTTTGAGGAAAACGGTCTATTTCAAATTTCAAAATGATTTTCTTCTCAAAGGCCTCTTCAACTTCTGTCTTGTGACTTTTAACTAAAGGGGTCAGGGGAGTCTACAGGTGGCTAATAAGAGACCAATCACATTCTTTTTATCTTGATGAGCAAAAGACATTTCAAAATGAATACCGGAAAGTTTTTGTTGCATTTGTGTGGTCAAAACCCTGGGTAGGGCAGGCTAGCTTTAGGCATTGGTAATAACTCCCAAAGCTCAGTGGTTAACACATAAAAATGTATCTCTTGATGACACAAAATTTGCTGTAGATCAAGCACTTCCTCAGGCCGCTGAACCCGTGTGATGACTCAGTGATCTTGTGTCTCCACTTTCTGAAACTTAGGCGCCACACAGAAAGGGAAGAGGCTCCAGACAAGCACAGGGAGGATTTACTGCTTGAGCCTGGAGGAGACACAGGTCCTTTGAAAGTGAGACTCCCTAAGAAGATTCTTAGATGGTGATCAAAATGCAATAGGATTAACAAAATATGCAAAAAGCTTTCCCGAAAGACCTCACCAGAAGTCTTCCCCTTATATTTCATTATCCATAAATAGGTTGTCTGGCTACTCCTAATTCACATGAGTCCAGGGAGTTGAGAATTTGTGATGAGCTCATGCTGTCACTGATAGCATCAGATTTCTGCTCATAAGAAAGAAGAGCCCATTGATAACAGCACTGGATAGTCAACCAGCATTGTATGTCACGGGCAGGGAGACACCAGATCATGGAGGACCTTAGCATCCACAGAAAGGAGTTTTGATTTTTTTACTCTGAATGCAAAGGGTAACCACTGATGGATTTGAAGAACAGTGCACGATTTAGTTTACAGGGGCAGTTGGAGAGAAAGAGAGGGAGAGGGGAGGCTATCAAGAAGGCCTAAGGTCTTAGGTCACAAGGACATTAGATGGCTCAGGTGAATGGCTCAACAGTGCACATGGGGTTTATGATGAGTCTCTGAACTTGAACATGTGACTGCCACCTTGGGCAGATAAACTCATTTTGCTTAGAATCTTCCTCCTGTGGGGAGAGAAAGGATCTTAATATGTAAACAGGGTGCCAATTTGATCAGTCCCTTTAACAGAAACCTGAGGTCTGGAGCTGGAAGCTAGCCTAAGTCATCATGCCCCGCTTTCTTCCAGGCAGATAAGGAATCATTATCTTCATCTTATAGATGAGAGAGTTGAAGCTGTGAGCGACCATTGTTGTTCTTGTTTAACTCATTAAGTCGTGTCTGACCCTTTTGCAACCCCATGGACAATAGTTACCATGGGGTTGCAAAGAGTCGGACACAACTGAGCGACTGAAATGAACTGAACTGGACCATAGCCAACCAAGTTCCTCTGTCCATGAGATTTCCCAGGCAAGAATACTGGAGTGAGTTGCCATTTCTTTCTCCAGGGCAATCTTCCCGACCCAGAGGTCAATCCATATCTCCTGTATTGGCAGCCAGAATTCTTTACCACTAAGGCAATGGCAACCCACTCCAGTACTCTTGCCTGGAGAATCCCAGGGATGGAGGAGCCTGGTGGGCTGCCGTCTACGGGGTCGCACAGAGTCGGACACGACTGAAGCAGCAAGCCACCAACAGAAGCCCAAGAGTGGCCATACCACCTCTTTAACTTATGATCAAAGGCAATTCCAATGGTGGGGGCGGTATGTGAGTTCAATCCCTGGTTGGGGAACTAAGATCCCACATGCGACAGGGCACTTGAGCCCGTTCCACAACTAGAGAGAAGCCTGTGAGCCGCAACGAAGGTCTCCTCTGCCACAACTAAGACCCGATGCAGCTGAATATTTTTTTAAAAACCAATTACTTGAGTTTGTTTCTGAACCTGAGGTTTGTGACACTTTGCTGGGTATCACATTTGTTCCCTCCCTCTACTTTTCTCCTTATTTCCTTTCTCCTTTATTTTCTCCTCAGTTTACTACACTCTCAGGATTTTCAGATTTCCCATTCAGTACCTTTTTATGGATTAAACCCTGACTGAAAATATTTATAAACAGCAAAGAGGAGAAAACTCCCTGGTAACCTTGTAAATATAGAAAAGAAAAAAAAGTTCCTGAAGTTTTTCCAGTTGAAAATAAACAAACGTAGGCCATCTGGCACCACCAAGTGGCGATTCGTGGAATTGCATGGGTAAAAGTAAAACATTTTTTTGCTTCCTGCCCACCTGAGACCCTGCTGAGTGTGTTAGTTGTTCAGTCTGTGTCTGACTCTTTGCAACTTCATGGACTGTAGTCCACCAGGCTCCACTGCCCATGGAATTGTCCAGGAAAGAATACTGGAGTGGGTAGCCATTCCTTTCTCCAGTGGATCTTCCCGACCCAGGGACGATACACTGGTCTCCTGCACTGCAGACAGACTACTGTCTGAGCCCTCAGGGAAGCCCAAGACCCTGCTAGGATACCAGATAATAGCTTGACTGCATACATCTTGGAGTGATGATACTTCATGAGTCTCCCTGAACCCTGGGATTCTCTCATGTAGATTTGGAGGAGAGGAAATAGTCTTTATAAGATGGAGGAAAGGATCATTGCTTTAGATTTTTTCTTTGACTTGAAATATTCTTATTTCCATACATGCTGAATCCCAGAGAGCTTCTTTGATTTATCAAAGGTCCAATATCTGGTAAGCAGGGACATTAGGATTTTATCACTCCTTCCTGGCTCTTTATCCTGCGATCTAATAACTAAGTTACCATAAATGATTGTTAAACATAGACAACATTGGGCAGAAAAAATTATGCACTTTGAATCATAAAATCAGTCCTGACAATAGGTTAGGGATAAAGATTGGGACTTCTCTGATTCCTATATCATTCACTGGCATTCTTTAGTAATTAGTAACCTCTACATGATAGGAACTCTTCAAAATGTATTTTGAATAAATGGATGAATGAGTCTCCTTTCTTTTCCATTCACTGTAGCTGGAGGGCAAGCAAACGACATTCCGCTATTCTGCAGATGATCATGTCCCAGAATATTATTTAACTCTGTTTCCACTGGGCTTGTCTCATGGGTGTTTCCTTGACATAGGAGAACAACTGTGGAAATACCATGATTACAATGTTTGATTCAAGCAGTCAAAAGCTTTCAATACCAGTCTAGTACCTCAAACTGCCAGGTTGTTGGATGATGTCAATGGATGTTGCAGAAAATAAGTCTGAACAGTTCTGTAAGTATGGGGATGGCCATCAGAATCCTGTCATTATCTCAGTAGCTTAACTTTTAAGAAAGCCTTTTCAATAACTGGCAGGAGATTCAGTAATGGGACCTTAGCTGTGAAAATTTAATACTCAGTCTCAATTCTGGCCTAATCCTAACATGGCCCACCAATAAGTCTTATATGATTGCATCATCTTTTGTTTTAACCTCAGAGCCTTTATCTTTCTTCAAAGAAAATTCTGCTGACTTACCTTTCTCCTATGCCTATATGTCTGTTTAGAGTTCTCCACTTTCATTATATCAGAAAACAGGGTAGCATAGTAGAAATAGGTGACATTTAGAACCAAAGAGTTTTGGATCTGAATCCTGGTGTTGGGACCTTATGGATTTGTGTGTTAGTTGCTCAGTCGTGTCCGACTCTGTGTGACTCCCTGGACTGTAGCCCGCCACCAGGCTCCTCTGTCCATGGGATTCTCCAGGCAAGAATACTGGAGTGGGTTGCCATTCCCTTCTCCAGGGGATCTTCCCAACCCAGGGACTGAACCTGGGTCTCCTGCATTGTAGGCAGATGCTTTACCATCTGAGCCACCAGGGAACCTTATGGATTTGTAGCTTTGGGCAAAAACCTCAACCTATCTGACTTCAACAACAAATTCAGTTTAGTTCAGTTTAGTCTCTCAGTCATATCCGACTCTTTGTGACCCCATGGACTGCAGCACACCAGGCTACCCTGTCCATCACCAACTCTGGAGCCTGCTCAAACTCATGTCCACAGAGTCAGTGATGACATCCAACCATCTCATCCTCTGTCATCCCCTTCTCCTCCTGCCTTCAATCTTTCCCAGCATCAGGGTCTTTTCAAATGAGTTCTTTACATCAAATGGCCAAACTATTAGAACTTCAGCTTCAGCATCAGTCCTTCCAATGAATATTTAGGACTGATTTTCTTTAGGACTGACTGGTTTGATCTCCTTGCAATCTGAGGGACTCTCTAGAGTCTTCTCCAGCACCACAATTTGAAAGCATCAATTCTTTGGCACTCAGCTTTCTTTATAGTCCAACTCTCACATCCATACATGACTACTGGAAAAACCATCACTTTGACTAGACGGACCTTTGTCAGCAAAGTAATGTAAAACAAATTAGTAGTATTCATACACTGAAAGAAAAAACAACAAATTAGGAGTATTCATACACTGAAAGATTAAATATGCATAATGTATCAAGCACAACATCTGATGTATACATACATGCATACATTACATACCAAATACACGGGTGTAATTTAATCATTATTACCATTGACTAGACGGACCTTTGTCAGCAAAGTAATGTAAAACAAATTAGTAGTATTCATACACTGAAAGAAAAAACAACAAATTAGGAGTATTCATACACTGAAAGATTAAATATGCATAATGTATCAAGCACAACATCTGATGTATACATACATGCATACATTACATACCAAATACACGGGTGTAATTTAATCATTATTACCATGTTATCATTAAGGTAATTTCCATCAAAAAGAGTTATCTACAAATCTACTTTTTTGAAATTGGCCTAGGTGCATCAGGTCACTAAAGTATGTCTCTTCTGTGTGCAGATATTTTAGGTCAGGTAAAAGATCAAGAGAGGGTATTTTCCCCTCAGTACTATCATGTAACAGGGGAACTACTTAGCTTCTATTTGTGATCTCTTGGGTCACCTTTCCGTGTTGGGCACAGTTGTAATTCTTCCACACTGTGGAAGCTTAGACTACATTAACAGGGAAAATCTGCATGGATGTGTGACAATATAAAAAATATCAACTGTACTTGCAGTATCTGTCTGTTGGAAAATGTACATTTAGTTCAAGTACGCATGCATTCAGTAGCACTTTCACTGAATTAGTCCAAGTTAATTAAACTCATGATTAATCATGACAGCATTTTTATGTTTTTGTAAACCAGTCATATGCTTACCATTAGGAATGTATTGACTCAGTCTAAGTCAGTGCTGAGTACATGAGTTCTCAGATCTTTCATGGCAATACCAAGGTCTTTTATGGGTCCACAGTCCCTGGAAGGGCCTCTCCGATTTGGTCTAAACCTCACATTTTACAGTCAAAGCTACTCTGAATTACAGGTGTATAATGGCTTACCCCTGGTCATATGGTTGGTCCATATCAGAACCAGAATTTGGGCCCACATATCTAAAGCCTTTATGATACACTGATTCTGCCATACTAAAGTTTCCCAGCTTCAATCTATCTTACAAACACCTTCAAAATTCTTCCCATATCTATCACCATTAATATTATTCACTTAATATTTTTGTTCTAATCAAATTTAACATTACTCACTCCTTAAAACCCAGACTTTTCCTAAAAAATATCCATAAGAATCACTGGCTTTAAAATGCCAGATTCCTCCCCTAAAGACTCATTTAGTATGTAAGGATTAACATTTCTTTGTAAAAATGTGTTCATGTACCATCTTGCACCATCTCAGAAGCCACCTGTGGTACACTGACCACCCAGTACATAACTAGCCCAAATACATCACTGCCTCCTTGGAGTAGCAATTTCTGCATTTCTCTTTCCTTTTGGTTCTTTTCTTTTCCCTCTTGCACACTTCAGTGAGCACTCTGGATAATTTTGTAAAGACAGAGCTTTAAACTCTTGTGAATTGAGGCATATGCCTTCATGCCCCAGAAACGTAATCTAAGATATATCTGAAATAACACCTGTCTCTAATGTGAATACACACCACATGTCTAGGTTCTGCTCCTTCTCACATATTTGCTATTTATTCTTCCTGTTTTTAGAGATTCTGAAGGAAGGATTCCAGTCTGCTATAGTAAATAGAGCATGAAAATCCGGTCTGGCCTGAATTTTATCCTAGACATTAACCCTGTCTCAGCTTTTGCAGGCTATTCCTACTGGTTGTGAAAGAAAGAGTTAGTTGCTCCATTGTGTCCAACTCTTTGCGATATCTTGGACTATAGCCTGCCAAGCTTCTCAGACCATGGAATTCTCCACGCAAGAATACTGGAGTGGGTTGCCATTTCCTTCTCCAGGGGATCTTCCCAATCCAGGGACGGAACCGGGTCTCCTACATTGCACATTCTTTACCTTCTGAGCCACCAGAGAAGGTGTGGCCAATAATTAACCTTTATTTCCCCTGCTAAGAACACCTTAACCTACCCTTTATTTCCCCTACTAAGAACACCTTAATGTTAACGAGAGGATACATACATATCATGTTTCAACCTTAAGTGGGGTTCTACACATAACACCCTCTTCCAGCAACACAAGAGAAGACTCTACACATGGACATCACCACATGGTCAAAACCAAAATCAGATTGATTATATTCTTTGCAGCCAAAGATGGAGAAGCTCTATACAGTCAACAAAAACAAGACCAGGAGCTGACTGTGGCTCAGATCATGAACTCCTTATTTCCAAATTCAGACTTAAATTGAAGAAAGTAGGGAAAACTGCTAGACCATTCAGGTATGACCTAAATCAAATCCCTTATGATTATACAGTGGAAGTGAGAAATAGATTTAAGGGCCTAGATCTGATAGATAGAGTTCCTGATGAACTATGGAATGAGGTTCGTGACATTGTACAGGAGACAGGGATCAAGACCATCCCCATGGAAAAGAAATGCAAAAAAGCAAAATGGCTGTCTGGAGAAGCCTTACAAATAGCACTGAAAAGAAGAGAGGCGAAAAGCAAAGGAGAAAAGAAAAGATATAAGCATCTGAATGCAGAGTTCCAAAGAATAGCAAGAAGAGATAAGAAAGCCTTCTTCAGCAATCAATGCAAAGAGATAGAGGAAAACAACAGAATGGGAAAGACTAGAGATCTCTTCAAGAGAATTGGAGATACCAAGGGAACATTTCATGCAAAGATGGGCTCGATAAAGGATAGAAATGGTATGGACCTAACAGAAGCAGAAGATATTAAGAAGAGGTGGCAAGAATACACAGAAGAACTGTACAGAAAAGATCTTCACGACCCAGATAATCATGAGGATGTGATCACTAATCTAGAGCCAGACATCTTGGAATGTGAAGTCAAGTGGGCCTTAGAAAGCATCACTAAGAACAAAGCTAGTGGAGGTGATGGAATTCCCGTTGAGCTGTTTCAAATCCTGGAAGATGATGCTGTGAAAGTGCTGCACTCAATATGCCAGCAAATTTGGAAAACTCAGCAGTGGCCACAGGACTGGAAAAGGTCAGTTTTCATTCCAATTCCAAAGAAAGGCAATGCCAAAGAATGCTCAAACTACCGCACAATTGCACTCATCTCACACGCTAGTAAAGTAATGCTCAAAATTCTCCAAGCCAGGCTTCAGCAATATGTGAACCGTGAACTCCCTGATGTTCAAGCTGGTTTTAGAACAGGCAGAGGAACCAGAGATCAAATTGCCAACATCCGCTGGATCATGGAAAAAGCAAGAGAGTTCCAGAAAAACATCTATTTCTGCTTTATTGACTATGCCAAAGCCTTTGACTGTGTGGATCACAATAAACTGTGGAAAATTCTGAAAGAGATGGGAATACCAGACCACCTAACCTGCCTCTTGAGAAATCTGTATGCAGGTCAGGAAGCAACAGTTAGAACTGGACATGGAACAACAGACTGGTTCCAAATAGGAAAAGGAGTACGTCAAGGCTGTATATTGTCTCCCTGCTTATTTAACTTATATGCAGAGTACATCATGAGAAACGCTGGACTGGAAGAAACACAAGCTGGAATCAAGATTGCCGGGAGAAATATCAATAACCTCAGATATGCTGATGACACCACCCTTATGGCAGAAAGTGAGGAGGAGCTAAAAAGCCTCTTGATGAAAGTGAAGGAGGAGAGCGAAAAAGTTGGCTTAAAGCTCAACATTCAGAAAACGAAGATCATGGCATCCGGTCCCATCACTTCATGGGAAATAGATGGGGAAACAGTGGAAACAGTGTCAGACTTTATTTTTTTGGGCTCCAAAATCACTGCAGATGGTGACTGCAGCCATGAAATTAAAAGACGCTTACTCCTTGGAAGAAAAGTTATGACCAACCTGGATAGTATATTCAAAAGCAGAGACATTACTTTGCCGACTAAGGTCCGCCTAGTCAAGGCTATGGTTTTTCCTGTGGTCATGTATGGATGTGAAAGTTGGACTGTGAAGAAAGCTGAGCGCCGAAGAATCGATGCTTTTGAACTGTGGTGTTGGAGAAGACTCTTGAGAGTCCCTTGGACTGCAAGGAGATCCAACCAGTCCATTCTGAAGGAGATCAACCCTGGGATTTCTTTGGAAGGAATGATGCTGAGGCTGAAACTCCAGTACTTTGGCCACCTCATGCGAAGAGTTGACTCACTGGAAAAGACTCTGATGCTGGGAGGGATTGGGGGTGGGAGGAGAAGGGGACGACCGAGGATGAGATGGCTGGATGGCATCACCGACTCGATGGACGTGAGTCTGAGTAAACTCTGGGAGATGGTGATGGACAGGGAGGCCTGGCGTGCTGCGATTCATGGGGTCGCAAAGAGTTGGACACAACTAAGCGACTGAACTGAACTGAACTGAACACGTAAGCATTCACTGGATACATTTCTCTCTGTGTTGCCATCCCAAGGGCTGTGTATATGTTCAGCATGGGAGAGCAAGCTGGTGATGTGCAGGCCCTTGTACTCTGACTGCCTGGATTTAGGTAAAGACTCATCTACTTCTCATCATATTAATTCCTAAATCCATGGAGTCTCAGTTTCATCATCTGTAAGATGAGGATAATAAGAGCACCTACTTCATAAGGTTGTTATGAGGGACAGATAAGATTTGATGGATAAAACTCTTAGCCCATTGCCTGACACTTACTAGGAGCTTAGCAAATTTAGACTTTATTGTAACAGCAAGGCTGGAAATTTAGGGTTTTTGGAAATTTAGGGTTTTATGACCTATGCTTTAATGTAAGTGGGATGCTTGGGAGATACCATTTAATGAAATGACTGGTGATTTTCCATTAAAAAGGGGAAAATGTTAGGTTACTACCTAGTGACTCCTTCTTATACCTCAATTCTTAAGTCTCTTAGGAAATTACCCCCATCACAACAAAGAAATAACACTACTGCCATTTCCTCATGGGATTAAAACCATTGTTGGGCTGGTCAAATACTAGGAAAGTGGTCAGCATCCTTCTATGAAAAGGCCATTTTTACTTTTAGCAGGTCTTAGGGGTGAGAAACATCCCGAAAAGAAAGTACATGGCTTCACCAGACACTAAGCCATTCAGCGAAGCAAATGCTTTGTGTCATAAAAAAAAAAAAAAAAAAAAAATCATAGCTTTTGCACATATTTCTTTATCAAAGCCAAGACCATTTAAAATATAAACTGGCTGAATAACTGGAACATTTATATCTATTTCCCTTATTTGACAAGGCTTACTTGCTACTGTTCTTTTAAATCCTAATTCATGTTGTCCTGACTTCGAAGCTATGTTTCCACCATTTAAAAAAGAACAACAATAAAACAATGTACACAGGATGAAGAGACAAATCCAAGAGTTATAACTCAGAACTGGTCTAATTCAGTGGGAAAAAAAGAAAAAGAGAAGTGGGAGCCTCATCCACAGAGGAGACACCAGATTTATAAAGTCATAAAGCAAGGTTACTTCATACAGCTCTCAAGGCTGCTTCAAATGAATATTTCAAATTCTGACTCTTACTGGAATTATAGCTAAAGGAACTAAAACCTGATAATGCAGTATTCCCTTCTCCATCCTCAGCATTCCCAAAATTAAACTTTTTATAAGATGGTTTATAGAAAATAATGTTGAATTGATGGTCAGGTCACCTGGGTTCTAGTCCTAACTCTACTACAACTGTAGAGGCCTTAATCTAGTTTCTTTGGAGGGCTTATGTCCCTCATCTGTAAAACAGAAAGTATTATCACTAACATCCTATATCACTCAGAATGACAACAAGGTAGCAATTGAGGAAATATTTTAATCTGAGCAAGTCATTTGATTACACTAGGGAAAATAAAAGAAGGCAAAACAGTTTCCCAAAGAAAGCTTTTTCTTTTAACATTTCCATGTAGAAAAAAAAAATCCACATTAAAAAATGTTTTAAACTCTGATTCTCAAAAAAAAAAAAAAAAAAAGACATATACACTCCCAAGTGTAAGAGAGACAGCTACTGGGAAGCTGCTGTATAACACAAGGAGCTCAGCTCCGTGCTTTGTGATGACCTAGAGGGGTGGGATGAGGGTGAGGACAAGAGGGAGATTGATGAGGGAGGGGAGATATATATGTGTGTGTGTGTGTGTGTGTGTGTGTGTGTGTATATACTTACAGGTGACTTGCATTGTTGTATGGCAGAAACCAACACAAGACTGTAAAGCAATTATCCTCCAATTAAAAATAAGAAAAAAGAAAAAAAAATCACACAATTTAAACAAGTTTTGTTCAAAACTCAAAATTTTGATTTACTACCCTCTAGTGGAGACTCTGGAGAAGGCAATGGCACCCACTCCAGTACTCTTGCCTGGAAAATCCCATGGATGGAGGAGCCTGGTAGACTGCAGTCCATGGGGTCGCGAAGAGTAGGACACAACTGAGCGACTTCACTTTCACTTTTCACTCTCATGCATTGGAGAAGGAAATGGCAACCCATTCCAGTGTTCTTGCCTGGAGAATCCCAGGGACGGGGGAGCCTGGTGGGCTGCCCTCTATGGGGCTGTGCAGAGTCGGACACGACTGAAGCGACTCAGCAGCAGCAGCAGCAGTGGAGGCCTGGAGAGACTTCCCTGGTGGCTCAGACGGTAAAGTGTCTACAGTGAGGGAGACCCGGGTTCGATCCCTGGGTCGGGAAGATCCGCTGGGGAAGGAAGTGGCAATCCATTCCAGTACTACTGCCTGGAAAATCCCATGGACAGAGGAGCCTGGCAGGCTACAGTCCATGGGGTCGCCAAGAGTCGGACACGACTGAGCGACGTTCCTTTCCTGTACAGTGGAGACTAAGAGCCAATGTTGTTAATTCCACTTGAAAGTACATATCTTTGTTCGTAGGACAGGAGTAAGGGGAGCGTTGTTAGCACTGTAACCATACACAGTCCGCTTCAAAGTATAATCCAAAGACCTGGGTCTTCAGAATTAACCCAGCTTCCCCGAATCCACTCAAGAGCAACTCAACCAAGCTCTTTGAGGGTGGGGTCCAGGGACTGGCAGGATTAACAGAGAACTCAGTTGATTCCTAAACTCACTGGAACTTGAAAACTAATGTTCTGGCTCCCTGAGAGGCATCGAATGGATGCGGACATTATCATAAATCTAGTATACAGTTGGGAAGTGAATCTCTAAACCTTGAGGAGAGATTCAAATTAAAATTCTCTTTTCTTCCTCTCAAGTAAGAGGAAAGTAAGTATCATCAGTTCCCTGTCAACTCCAAGGTAAGGATCATTTTCTTTGGACCCCCACACAAGGCCTCACATGGTCCAGACCCTACATCCTCAGCCATGTAGGCCCTGGTGATTCTGTTACTCTTTGCCTCTGCCCCCATATCAATACAACTGCCACCATCAAATTCCACCTAGAACTCTTTTAAATCCTAAATAGAGTCTAGGAAATTGGTTCTGAATTTTTAAACATGCTATTCACTCTACATGAAATATACCTTCCTCCAATTTAAATTTGATTGGAAATCTCATACCATTTTTCGTTATCATCAATGAAACTGAAAAGGACTGTGCTACATGAAATTGAGATCAATGGCAGGAGCATCAAGAGTTGTTCTGTGAACTGCATTTACTCTATCCTTTCTCCATACGCCGTTTTTTCCTAGCATTTGCTGTGTAGAGACAGTCCACAGTAATGTTGGCCAATGGCAGCGATTATTCCACTTCCCAATCATAACGCTGACCTCAAGGCCCTTCTTCTTTACCTAAGTTCAGAAATACTTGGGAACTACAGATCAAAATGTCAACTTTATTTCTGACAAAAGCTTGGTTGGAGACAGTAGCGAGATCTCTGGATACCCCTGGAGGGAAGATTTAGGACTACAGAAACAAGAACTTCTGCCTTGCATGTTTCAGGGTCAAAACAACAGAAGATGGAAGAAAAGAATCCATATTCTGATGTAGTAGTCTTTCAGTAGCTTGGCTTGCCCCAATTTATAAAATGAACAAAACCTGTCTCTAAGAAGGGTCTGCTCTATAAAAAGTCTGGAGCTGTCCCTCTGTGGAACTGTTAAATAAGAAAAGTTGATCTTCTAAGCTCTGAGATGTATTTTTCAATATCTATGCAAATGGGGACTTGCCTATAGTCAGAGTTCCTGTTAACAGAATGCATTATGTTCTGCTCTGGGTCAGTTGGTCTGTGCTGATGGTTTGTTTCTCATAAAAGATGCTGTTTTTACAGGAGAGAGTAACATACGGTAGTTTAAAATTTCAATTATTAATAGGATAATAAAAAGCTATTTCCTTTTTTAACGAACTTTTTATTGATGTAATTGTAGGTTCACATGTAACTGTAACAAATAACATAGAACAATCCTTATACAATCTGCCTTACTGTTTTTCCAGTTTAGTTTCTCTCTCATGCAGATTGGGTGAGTCCTACTGCGTCCTCAAGTTCACCACTTTTATCCTGTGTCATCTCCACTCTTCTCTTGAGCCCATCCAGTGAATGATTCACTGGTGCTGTTGTATCCTGGAGTTCTATCATCTCCATTTTAAAAATAATTTTATTTCCCTGCTGAAACTCTCTGTTTTTCCACTTATTACAAGAGAACTTATAATTGATTGCTAAATCATTTTTATGATGACTGCTCTAAAATTCTAGCTAGATAATTCCAACTCTGATTTATTTCCATGGATGTTGCCATGGTTGTCTTCTCTGATTCAAGCTGTGATTTTCCTGGTTCTTGGGACAGTGGAAACAGTGAGAGACGTTATTTTGGGGGGCTCCCAAACCACTGCAGATGGTGATTGCAGCCATGAAACTAAAAGATGCTTGCTCCTTGGAAGAAAAGCTATGACCAACCTAGACAGCATACTAAAAAGCAGAGACATTACTTTACCAACAAAGGTCTGTCTAGTCAAAGCTATGGTTTTCCCAGTAGTTGTGTATGGATGGGAGAGTTGGACTATAAAGAAAGCTGTGTGCCAAAGAACTGATGCTTTTGAACTGTGGTGTTGGAGAAGACTCTTAAGAGTCGCTCGGACCTCAAGGAGATGCAACCAATCAATCCTAAAGGAAATCAGTCCTGAATATTCATTGGAAGGACTGATGCTGAGGCTGAAACTTCAATACTTTGGCCACCTGATGCAAAGAACTGACTCATTGGAAAAGACCCTGATGCTGGGAAAGATTGAAGGCGGGAGGAGAAGGGGATGACAGAGGATGAGATGGTTGGATGGTATCACCGACTCAATGGACATGAGTTTGAGTAAACTCCAGGAACTGGTGATGGACAGGGAAATCTGGGATGCTACAATCCACGGAGTTGCAAGAGTTGGACACGACTGAGCGACTGAACTGAACTGGGATGACATGATTTCAAGCTGTAATGTGGACATTTTGTCTACTACGGTAGAACTCTGGGTCCCATCGAAATCTTCCATTTTAACAGGCAGTCATCCACTTAGGTGTCATTTACAGGTCTTGGATTACTTTGTGGGTTGTGGTTCCAATGGCAGTTTAATTTTCAGAGCCTTCATGGTGTTACTTTGGTCTGCTTGGTTTATGCTGATATTGTCAACAGCACTCGTTTTCCACCTGAGTGAAGAAAAGCCCTACCTGAGCTGCATTCTCTTGTCAGATCAGGGATTAGGATACAATGGGTCTGGGTCATCTGCCTCTATCAGGGGACACCCTGCAATTATTTTGTTCCTTAAGTCCTGAGAAAACCATCTCACCTTCCTCTTAACAAGCTTGTGCTATTCCCAGGGTTTATATTTCTGTGGAGTGGGGAGGAGCAAGGAGAAACTTCTACACCATCTTGCCCTAACTCGAAGTCACTCTATTTCATTTTAAGAAGGAAAAAAGCTCCATTTAAACGATAATTCCGTTTTTTTCCTGTGAGTCAGTTTCAATCTGCCACAGAGAAGAGGCAACATTTATTTAGCCTTGCTGGTTTTGACCCTTTTCCTCCTCAGCAGTTCCTTCTTTTCCACTCTCCATCTCCCCTGACCTATCTCCCCACCATTATTCCTTCCATCTGTTGAGGTATAAGTTTGAAGTGATTTTTCAACAGGCATGCACACACACACACACACACACACAAAACCCTCTGTGTTAGGTTAAACACAAAGGCAGCTATAAAACAGGGAGTTTTAGGTACCAGCGGATTTGTAGTACTATTAAATGAATTCTGTGATTTCCAATAAGAAGAGATCTGACATTTATTCACTTAATTTTAGTGGCTGATGAGATTATATGTTTCAACATTCTTAGAAGTTATTTGGATTTAATAGGGGTCAAAGTGAAACAAAACAGACCCCTAAAGGCATAATTTCAGAGAGCAAAGGAGTGAGGAGGTTATTTCACAACAGTGAGTTTTCAAAGGTGAAGAAAGCTGAGCGCCAAAGAATCGATGCTTTTGAATTGTGGTGTTGGAGAAGACTCTTGAGAGTCCCTTGGACTGCAAGGAGATCCAACCAGTCCATTCTGAAGGAGATCAACCCTGGGATTTCTTTGGAAGGAATGATGTTAAAGCTGAAACTCCAGTACTTTGGCCATCTCATGCGAAGAGTTGACTCATTGGAAAAGACTCTGATGCTAGGAGGGATTGAGGGCAGGAGGAGAAGGGGACGACCGAGGATGAGATGGCTGGATGGCATCATGGACTCGATGGACATGAGTCTGAGTGAACTCCGGGAGATGGTAATGGACAGGGAGGCCTGGCGTGCTGCGATTCATGGGGTCGCAAAGAGTCGGACACGACTGAGCGACTGAACTGAACTGAACTGAGAGGATAATTCAGTATATTTGTATCTTGGAGGAAGTTATGGTATGTTTAAAGACTGGATTCTAAAATTATCACGGCTTTGTTATGTTTTTAATCATAATATTTGATTTAGTTTGAACTTTCAAAAAGTTCAAGTCTTTCAGAGTTTAGATGTTTAGGTGTGCTCAAGTCTTTCAGAGTTAGATGTTGAGAGATATTTTCTAGAGAATCAAGGGAAACAGACTATCTTCCTATGGGACTGACCAAATTAGGCTGTAAAGTATGGGCTCCTGTCCGTTGAGTGTAAGCTGTGGTATGTGTTTTCCAGCTCTCTATAGATGTGGACTCAACATCCGTGCTTGTGGACACTGTCATCTAATACTCCAGCACCTGTCCTTCAAATCCACCTTCTCTACCCTGTAATAGGTGTTACACAGGTGTCTTACCATTGTTAAGCAATAGTTTAACACTTAAAAGATTTATAGAAAAACATTATGACAGGGACTTAGCTCCTTACAAGCCTCATTTCTTTCTATCCCTGTTGGGCTAAGGAGACTCAGTTTAATTCGGCCGGAGTCATATGTACATGTTGGTGCTCTTCAGTTGGTAAGTCATGTCCGAATCTTCGTAACTCACGGACTGCAGCACATCAGGCTTCCCTGTCCTTCACTATCTCCCAGAGTTCCTCAAACTCGTGTCCATCGAGCCAGTGATGCCATCCAACCATCTCACCCTCTGTCATCCCCTTTTCCTCCTGCCTTCAATCTTTCCCAGCATCAGGGTCTTTTCCAATGAGCCAGCTCTTCACATCAGGTGGCCAAAGTATTGGAGCTTCAGCTTCAGCATCAGTTCTTACAATGAATTTCCTTTAGGGTCGACAGGGTTGATTTCCTTTAGGACTGACTGGTTTGATTTCCTTGCAGTCCAAAGGACGCTCAGTCTTCTCCAGCACCAAAGTTTGAAACCATCAATTCTTCAGTGCTCAGCCTTCTTTATGGTCCAACCCTCACATCTGTATATGGTTACTGGAAAAACCATAGCTCTGACTATACAGAGCTATGTGAGATGGGGCAGGTGTTTATTTATTCCATTATATCTTACTGCTTCACTGCTCATGAGTTTTTTTAAACTATTTTAAAAAAAATATAAAAAGGATTAAGGCCATATCTTACAAAGCAATCAATACTGGCAAGAGAAGAATTTATTTATTTAACAGGATACAAACATCCAATCTTATTCTAAAAACTTAACTCATTTATATTTTTCACTTTTTTGTATTAGAAGCATTCATCCCACTTTAACAGGGCACTCACCTCCCTAGTCTACACTCTAGGAGAAAAACAAATGATTTCTCTCATCACACAGACAATGTTAAAGGGAGTTTTTCCTACACTCATCAAAAGAGAAACAGTTTTTCCTATGGCTTATGATTTGTGCTCTGGATGTATGGTCCCCTGAAGTCTAGAAGGAAATAGAAGAAGAGAGAGTTTTTGTGTGGAGGGATAAACAAGATGTGGAGGTGGCTCTGGAGGTGGAGAACTTAAGTGAGGTGACTGATAAATCCAAGTGACCTCACCGTATGGTACTTGTTCTAGAAGGCACTGTCTCATAGCCTGGGATATGTCCAGTGAGTGAACCAAGAGGAGGATAGTTGTAAAGGAGACATGCTAAAAGTCCATGACCCACAGTGTCTTGGAGGTATCACTCATAATGCAGGCCATGCAGCCTTTGCCAGCTGGGACTCTAGTTTGTACCAGATGGAAACCCTGTTTCATGTCCTACCAGTACATCACCAGCTAATTTTCCCACAACAGTAGCACTCCCCTGTGCCATGAGACTTTATACTGTCTCCGTCCAATGATACCCACGCATCCACCTCTAGACAATGCCATGGACTTCTGAAAGATGAATTTATAAAGTAGGACAGGGCTGAGTATGGACCCTATTTAGCCCATGTATGGTTCAGTGTGAAGATGTTAAAACATCTAGGCTTTCCATAGGCTGTAAGGTGGTACTGATTATGAGGTTTCACCATCACTGTTACAGGGCATAGATAGAAACAGTGGTAGTGTTGAAGGTTGCTTGTGCCTTAGCAGGGCTGGGGCTGGGACAGGAAACAGGATTGGCAAACACAGGAGGAAAAGAGCCCAGATCTGGGCTTATGTCAACTCTGAACACCTGACCTTGCCTGAGAGCTATTTCCTGACCTCCAAGGTAAGAAATTTCTGATACTGTTCAGTTGTGAGGAAGACCTGTACTTCAGGGACGCCTGGACTTATACCAACCTCAGAGTCAGTCTAACATGATGTCTGCCATTTGGGGTAACTCTATTTCCCTTGCCAGTGATCCTTTTGAGAAGGAGGCTACAAAACATTTCTAGCTAATTAGAGATGAGGGTTACACCACAAGGACTTCTAGAAATTCTTCCTTTCTTTTAAAAACAGAGATCTTTAGAAGAAATAAGTTCCCTTCTTCCATTTCCTCCATCTTGATATATATTTAGGTGGACATGCTGGAGACTGCTGCTGTCATCTCATGATCATGCGAAGAAAGCAAGAAATATAAGAAGAATTTAAGCTGGAGCAATAATGAAGTCATGCCACTGAGTTCACCCACTCTGAAATGGCCCCATTTTTAGTTCTAATATTGATAAGAAAATAAGTCTTTCTTAGTGTTTAAGCCAATTTTGGTTGAATTTTCTGTTACCTCCAGCCAAAAGCATACCAAATGAATTCATTATTGATGAGAAAATAAATCCTTTGCATCATTTCATGAACTCCTTATGGATTCATGATCAGCTAAGGGTAGCAGGATCTTCTTTCTGGCAGTGGACTATCTCTCCACCCCCTTCCAGGTGGTTCTGAGACTGCATAGGCAACATTCTATGGAAGAATCTTTCTGTAATCACCAAGCACTTTTTATTCCAATGCAGACAATATAGGGAATAAAACCGAGGAAAGGACTCTCCACTTCCAATTAGATTCTGAATTCATAAAATATTATATAAGAAAGTAAAAGGTGCACACATGCAAATTAAAAACCAGAAGACAGAAATACTCACGTTCAGAAATGCAAAGCAAACACAAAATCAAAGAAGTGATAAGAGGCTTAAGTGAAAAACGTGTTAGGGTCTTATGAGAAGCAGGTACAGGCTCTAGTAGCTGCATTTGGGGGTTTGGATGCCTGTGCATAGAAGGTAGTGTAGGGCACAGATGCTAGTCACACACGAAACTAGAGTTTGATATCTGCACCAAGTCAGCATTCACAGGGACAGGCAAACGCCATCCCTGTCAGGTGGGGGAAGGAGCAAGGAAGCTTGCCTTATATGCAGGATTGAGTTTAGAAGAAAATAACCCAGGAAATTCAAACCCATTATCACATGAATGAGCAGGTTCGAATTCATATCATCAGTGTGAAGCAGAAGTTCCTAAACGAGAAATTAACAACAACAACAACAACAAAAATGTACCAAGAATAACTGAAATCCATGAATTCTCAGAAGAGGCAAAGCCAGCCTAACCCAATTAGGAGAATTCCACAGTTCGGGAAACCCAGGATGCTGGGGAATTAAGTCTCTACTAAAGATGAGCACCCAGATGAAGATTCTATGGAAGGAAGTGAATTACTGGAATGGAGAATAAGATTGTGCAATGTAACATAAAGAAAAAATTGTACATTAAGAACAAGAAATAATGGACCTGTCTAAAAGAAGTTTTAAATAATTATTTTTTAAACATTTACATAAGTAAAGTGAAAACAGAGATAAAGCAAGCACAAAACAGTATAAAAAAAAAAAACAGATGTGCAAAATGAGAAAGGATACAATGGAAATCTTTAAATGATCATCATAAAATCTTCACAATTTTTAAAAATCAATTAACTGGTTGAACAACAGTACAAATACATACAGAAAAATAATGTATATATTGAAACACAGATCTAAGGAACTGACCTAGAGTGTGAAAGAGAAAAACAAGAGAAGTTGAGGCATGTAAAACAGGAAGATGGGGTCTAATATATGCTTGATAGAGGTTCTAGGATAAAATAAAGTGAATGTGGGAGACCTAAAGTTATAAGAGAAAATGGCTGAGATTTTCCAGAACTGAAAAAAAAAAAAAATCATCTATGGCATCCTAAGCCTTAAGGAGCATCCCAAGATTCATTTAGGAAAAACAAAAACAAATTCATGTCTAAAAGAATCATTGTAATATAACTTCAGAAAATCAAAGACAAGCAAAATCCTTACAAGCTTCCAGAGACTAAAAGACATTCCTACAAAGGAATGACTATTCGATTGACAAAAGACTTTCAGTCAACAGTAAGAGCTAATATTTTTGAGTGGTTGCTGTGGGCTGGGCAGTATTTTAAGTATCTTTCATATAATGTTCATAACAATCTGATGGGGAAAAAATACCCTTTCTATCGCCACTGCACAGCTGAATGCAGAACAATGAATTAAAGACAGTGGAATAATATATTCAAAGTGGTGAGGTATAAACAATTCAATCTGTAATTCTGTCTCTTACTACACCTTCTTCAGGAGAGGAGCTTGAAGGTTGTTTCTTTCCTGACATATATTTAATAATTCATAAACATTTGAAAGTTGAATAATAATACAAAAAATGTGTTAACTATAACCATCCCAGAAGTGTCATACTGGGATAAGTTCGTCAGAGTTATATATATGGGTGTTGTGTATGTGCAGTGGCAAGGCAGCAACTGGTGGTGAAGATATATTTTTAAACAAATCTTTGCTTTTTCACTGCCCGACCAGATTGGTTTAAAGAAGTTATGCATTAAAATATTTGGATTAAAGTAGAACAGTGTGTCCTCTCCAAATATCCCATAGCACAAAAGATGGTTTTCTATATCAGTAAAAAAAGAGCCCTTTAAGTATTTGAAACCAAAGGAATCGAGTACAAAGGACTGCTTACTCAGATGATAGAATAGCTAGGGAACTCATCAGTACCATGAAGCAACTCTGCATTTAGCAAAAGCAAGAGAGCTATTATCAGCCTAGGGCTGGAGTGAGAAAAGTAGGAGGTGGCTGTATCAGAGCTCAGGGTCCCTGGTGGGCCTTTCTGATGAGAACTGAGACCATGGAAGGAGTGAACATCTTCCAGGAACTGGAGCCACACAGGTATTGCAGCCATCACTGGGGTTGCCACCTGAAACAGAGCAGAGGGGTAGGTATTTTGACTTTTTCCCTTCTGGTTCTCCTTGCTTCCACATAGAACCTTCCATTAGCTAAATCCATCTAAAAGCGGAAAGCAAGACAGCCTGGGAAATGCAGTATCCTCCAACACACAACCAAGGAGAGAAGGGCAGAGAATGAATAGATCTGAGAACAAAAGTCAAGGGATGGATTCAGCTCACCCAAGCTGATGAATTCAGGTTACGCTGCTGCAACGACTTTCAGCCTAAGGGCAGACATACGTGTCAGAGGCCTCTTTGGTGTCTGCAGTGTTCTCTCACTCTCCCATTTGCCTGAGTTCCTCCACTTTAGCTGGCTCGTCAATGTTGGTTTGAAAATGGCGTGTGCATTTTGTGTGTGAATGACTAAACAGATTCCTCTTTCAGGCAGAGGCATTGTTTCCTCCAAATCAGAGTCCTGTTCTACAAGCTAAAGGGAACTTCATTTAAGACCATCCATATATTGAGCTTGGGGTAATGCATGCTGCTGCTGCTAAGTCACTTCAGTCGTGTCCGACTCTGTGTGACCCCATAGATGGAAGCCCACCAGGCTCCCCCATCCCTGGGATTCTCCAGGCAAGAACATTGGAGTGGGTAGCCATTTCCTTCTCCAATGCATGAAAGAGAAAAGTGAAAGAGAAGTCGCTCAGTCTGTCCGACTGTTAGCGACCCCATGGACTGCAGCCCACCAGGCTACTCCGTCCATTGGATTTTCCAGGCAAGAGTACTGGGGTGGGGTGCCATTGCCTTCCCCGGGGTAATGCATATATCCTCTCAAACCCGCTATGCCTAAAAGCTAATAGCAGAATGTGAAAGTAGCTTTCCGAGTTGGAATGTCTTTTCTCATTTGTATTCTAAGTAACTCACTGAGGCAGACATCAAAACCTCCTCTTACTTCCATTTATTTTGCTCAAGAAAATTTGCAGTTCACATGACTGTTCTGCTTCAAAGAAATGAGAAATCATCAAAATACAAATTGCCTGAACTATCAAGGCAGGAGCTCAGAAAACCTAGCAGAAGTTATAGAAATTAGGGCACATTTGAAACAGAAATGAAAAGAGTTTTTGCCATGGCTGTCTTCAACTAATACCTCCAAAGCACAAGTAAAAAGAATTTTGAGAATTACTTGTGTGTGTGTGTGTGTGAAGTCGCTCAGTCGTGTCCGACTCTTCGCGATCCCATGGACTGTAACCTACCAGGCTCCTCCCTCCATGAGATTCTCCAGGCAAGAGTACTGGAGTGGGTTGCCATTTCCTTCTCNTGGAAGCCCACCAGGCTCCCCCATCCCTGGGATTCTCCAGGCAAGAACATTGGAGTGGGTAGCCATTTCCTTCTCCAATGCATGAAAGAGAAAAGTGAAAGAGAAGTCGCTCAGTCTGTCCGACTGTTAGCGACCCCATGGACTGCAGCCCACCAGGCTACTCCGTCCATTGGATTTTCCAGGCAAGAGTACTGGGGTGGGGTGCCATTGCCTTCCCCGGGGTAATGCATATATCCTCTCAAACCCGCTATGCCTAAAAGCTAATAGCAGAATGTGAAAGTAGCTTTCCGAGTTGGAATGTCTTTTCTCATTTGTATTCTAAGTAACTCACTGAGGCAGACATCAAAACCTCCTCTTACTTCCATTTATTTTGCTCAAGAAAATTTGCAGTTCACATGACTGTTCTGCTTCAAAGAAATGAGAAATCATCAAAATACAAATTGCCTGAACTATCAAGGCAGGAGCTCAGAAAACCTAGCAGAAGTTATAGAAATTAGGGCACATTTGAAACAGAAATGAAAAGAGTTTTTGCCATGGCTGTCTTCAACTAATACCTCCAAAGCACAAGTAAAAAGAATTTTGAGAATTACTTGTGTGTGTGTGTGTGTGAAGTCGCTCAGTCGTGTCCGACTCTTCGCGATCCCATGGACTGTAACCTACCAGGCTCCTCCCTCCATGAGATTCTCCAGGCAAGAGTACTGGAGTGGGTTGCCATTTCCTTCTCCAGGGGATCTTCCCGACCCAGGGATCAAACCCGGGTCTCCCGCATTCCAGGCAGATGCTTTAACCTCTGAGCCACTACTTCACGCAAATTTCATTCTTTCTGAAATTTCATTTTTGAGTAAGTGAACCAGAAAAGATGTCAACATTAAAAGGGTGTTTTCATTTGGAGCTGATGAATAGAAACTATAACATGATTTTTCTGGAATCAAAGTTAAGCAATAACTAGAAGTCATCTTCATTTACCCTCAAAACTTTGAGTGAAGAATATGCAAGGAATCAAACAAAAAGTGTTATTTTTTATTTAAAACATATTGGCTATAATTTAAGCAAATGTTTTTTTCCTGTTGTTCTTCTTTTGATAGAGGTGAATCGTTTAATGAAATATCACTATTATTTCTGGAAGGCGTTTTGAGTACTAGAAAATATGCTACTTTTGGTGGTGATATGGTTAATTGTTAACTAATCTGTCCAAAACTGAGGTAGATTTAAAAAACTGTCCCAATTTGTAAAAACTTTAGTGCTATCATTAGGCAACGGTTTTTACTTTTGAACTGCCTGTGTTTATAAATCTCTACTCAATCTTCAATGTATAGAGTTATTATCACTTGATCACTTATGTAAGAAAGCTTTGTTTAGTGTGTGTTTCTGTGTGTGCCTGTGTGTACACTTCATAAAGAACATTAGCACCCTCTTCTGGATGACTTTTGAGGCTATAAAAATATTCCTACAATCTTTTTTCATTTCTTAACAATGAACAGCTTAAATATTCATTAAATTTGCTCCTGATTAAAGCACAACCTCTAAGTAACTTAATTATACTGTATATTTCAGAAACACTGATAAGTACTAGCGTCAAAAGACATTTCATCGCTTAACATTACTCACTAGGAATAAGTGTTGGCTTATGAAAAGGGAAAAAAATGCTGCTTCTACATTTCTCAGAATGAGTATTTGCAATGATTTAAATATACAGAACTATGCAAGGAAGAAGGAAACCAAGGACAGACAAGGAGTGCAGACTTGTACATTCTTCTCCCAGCTGTCAGGGCTTAAAGAAAAATGGATGCCCTCCTGTGCTTTAATACCAGCCCTGACACTATTAAATTTTCTTTTATTCTACTGGATTTTTTAAAGACAATCAGACACCTTTTAAATTAGACTTCCTGGAGTCCCCCAGCTGCTCCTGAAAGATACTGTATGAGGCTGATGATAGACATGTATCTGAATTTGTTTGACTCATTCATTCATTCACTCACCCATTCATGCTACAAATATTCTGTGAGCATCTCCTCCTAGAAGGCACTCTTCCAAGCACTGGAGATGCAGGGAACAGATTCAAGTTCCCGACCTCACAGAAATGACATTTCTAGGGAGGAAAGATGGTTACAATGCAGAAGTACATGCATAATACGTCTGATGATACATTCTATGGAGAAAAATGAGGCAGGCCGAAGGGGATCAGAAGTGTGGGAGTACAGTGGCTGGGTATTTTACAAAGTGGCTGGAAAAAATCCTCACTGATAATGTGACATTTGAGCAGGGACTTGAGGTCAGTGAAAGTTTAAACCTCATGGATATTTAGAGAAAGTATCCCAAGAGGAAGGAAGAGTACAGCAAGCCCTCCTAGGTTGGACCCTTCAGTTCAGTTCAATTCAGTTGCTCAGTCATGTCTGACTCTGCGACCCCATGAATCACAGCACGCCAGGCCTCCCTGTCTATCACCAACTCCCGGAGTTCACTCAGACTCACGTCCATGGAGTCGGTGACGCCATCCAGCCATCTCATCCTCTGTCGTCCCCTTTTTCTCCTGCCCCCGATCCCTCCCAGCATCAGGGTCTTTTCCAATGAGTCAACTCTTCTCATGAGGTGGCCTAAGTATTGGAGTTTCAATTTAGCATCAGTCCTTCCAATGAAGACCCAGGGCTGATCTCCTTCAGAATGGACTGGTTGGATCTCCTCGCAATCCAAGGGGCTCTCAAGAGTCTTCTCCAACACCACAGTTCAAAAGCATCAATTCTTTGGCACTCAGCCTTCTTCACAGTCCGACTCTCACATCCATACATGACCACTGAAAAAACCATAGCCTTGACTAGACGGACCTTTGTTGGCAAAGTAATGTCTCTACTTTTCAATATGCTATCTAGGTTGGTCATAACTTTCCTTCCAAGGAGTAAACATCTTTCAGTTGCATGGCTACAGTCACCATCTACAGTGATTTTGGAGCCCAAAGAAATAAAGTCTGACACTGTTTCCACTGTTTCCCTATCCATTCACCATGAAGTGATGGGACCGGATGCCATGATCTTTGTTTTCTGAATGTTGAGCTTTAAGCCAACTTTTTCACTCTCCTCTTTCACTTTCATCAAGAGGCTCTTTAGTTCCTCTTCACTTTCTGCCGTAAGGGTGGGGTCCTGCATATCTGAGGTTATTGATATTTCTCCTGGCAATCTTGATTCCAGCTTGTGCTTCCTCCTTTAATTCCCCTTAAATATTTCAAATGTGGTCTAGGGGCTCAGCACCTCACAATAGTTAAGAGCCTGTATGACTTTGGAATTTGAAAACTGGGATAAGTTCTGTACATTAGCCACTAACAAATGACTTGAAATCTCTGAGACTTTCTTATCTCACCTATAAAATGGGGATTTATACAATTTCCTTCTTCCTAGTATTACTGTAAAGCTAAATGACAGTGCAAAGATTAATACTGTAATTGGCATTGTAGTGAGTTCAGTAAATGTTAGCTATGACAAGGGAAAAAATGCTTCTCAGGGACACTTGAGCTTTCTATAACACTTATGTATTAATATGGATCACAAATGTTGAACTGAAATTCTCTTCTATATATTAGTTCAGAATTATAACATGAGTAGAAAAAAATCATTTCTGTGTGTTCCTGGACAAACTGTTTTCCTTTATGAACCTTACATTTTGCAAAATGAGGAAATTACATTAAATGGGTCACTTCAGTCTAAAGTCTTCAGATAGTATGAAAGCTAATATTCCTGTTTGAAAATCCCTAAAAATGAAATTTTATATTTACTTCTGATAAGGACAATGAGGGACTTGATGACCATCAGGCTTGCTTGAGGCTGAATTATGAAGCATGGAATTCGGTCGCTAATGCCACTGGCCGTAGAGTGTGACAGTCAAGCCAAGGTACTATCCCAGAAGGTTGTCAAATTTACACTTACAGAGTAATGCTTTCCTGAAACTCTTGTCCTCTAAAGATATTTTCAAAGGGCTCCGTCATCCAGTCTAAGTACAACATTTGGACTATTTCTAGGCCCCTTCCTCCAGGTTAATTCTCTTCCCAAGTTTCCAAGTTCTTTTCATAAATTAGCCTAAAAATGATTAGTTGATGGGTTACAGGACTCTGAGGGCAGAAGGAGAAGGCAGCAGAGGAAGGGGTCCAACTATAGCCATTTCCATGAGGAAAATGTGCTCAAAAAATAAGTTGAGGAGTCCATTCTATTCCTTACAAGGCATTTTTCTCCATGTTTGAAAAGCTAAAGGTCATACAGCACAGGCTTCCTTATTCATTCTTATAGTCTTTAAACGGGATTAAACAGAAGTAGTCAGAGCATTGAAGGGACAGCTAGGTATACAGAGGCAGAGTAATGTACAGAGAGGCCTTGGCATTGTTAGCAATTCAGTAGTAGATCCAACAAAATTTATTCTGAGAAATGCCATATCTTATAACAAAATATCCTTCCTTTTCCTTTGCAGAACATATCAGACCTCCGAATCTGCTAATGCTGATTCTGCAACTTACTGAATGTTGACTTTGGCCAAGTTTTCCAACCTCTCTGAGTGTTAGGCTCTATTTATAAAAGGGGGTAATGATAATGAGCTAGCAGCATTGCCTGGCACATAGTATGGCTTCAGGACATGGTAACAACTATTATCAAGATAAAAGGGAAAGGTGGTGGTTGTACAGAGTTACTCAGATTGTAGGGTACTTTCTAGCTAGGAGACAGGATGCTGATTTTGTTAAAAAATAGGTTTAAGTATGAAGCTGAAAGGGCTTCCCTGGTGCCTCAGTGGTAAAGAACACATCTGCCAATGCAGGAGACTCAGGTTTGATCTCTGAGTCAAGAAGATTCCCTGGAGAAGGAAACGGCAACGCACTACAGCATTCTTGCCTGGGAAATCCCATGGACAGAGGAACCTGGTGGGCTATAGTCCACGGGGTTGCAAAACAGTTGGACACGACTTGGCAACTAAACAACAACAACAACAAATAGAAAACCTAAGAAACAGGGGTGGGAAAGATCTGAAGACAAAGAAGTCAGATATTTCAGATGTTACATGATTAAGGTGTTGAAAAAATAATCACATAGTTGGCAATCGGTCCTCATTCAGTGCTCCTAAAATTCTTACATGTCTTAGTTTCTCTGTGGAATTCTTACTGGGAGCAAATCTACTCTAATGGAAATTCTCTGAGGCAGTGACAATATGGGACATACGAAATGGATGTTCTGCAACGCTTGAATTGAGACCAAAATCCATTGTGCTAATTAGTTATTGGAATTTTGCATAATAACACATGCTCAAGGGCCACTCATCTGCTTTGTAAGCTGTTTCACATGACTCTATCGTGTAACCATTGGACTAAATGCCATTTCGATGAGAACTAGCTCTGTGTTTGCAGAATGGAGACAGCATAACATTTTTGGAGCATAATTATTGCCTCTGTGTTGGTGACTCAGTTTTTCACCTTCAGACTTATTTTGCTCCTAACCCTCCCTATGTAATAGTGACTCAGTTGAGGTCAAATGCAAAAAGAACTGGGAAGCAGTAGCTGCAATAAATTTTATACAATCTGTCTCCCAAAACACACATCAAGCAATCAATGTATAACTCTTGAAAAAAAATCCTACTTAAACACTTTAGGCTTATTAACACCATCTTTTCATGTCCATAAACTGTAAGCACTTAAAGGGATGCAGACAATTATATTATATACATGATGGTTAAACAACAAGGTCCTGCCATAAAGCATAGGGGACTATATTCAATATCCCATGATAAAGCACAATTGAAAATAATATGAAAAGAATACAAATATGTAAAACTGAGTCATTTTGCTGTAAAGCAAAAATGAAATACACCATTGTAAATCAACTATATTTTGTTTTTGTTTTTTTTTTCAAAAAATGAACAAATAGAAAAAATAAGCAATTGAAGGAACACAAGGTGCAAAAGGTTAGAACGTGTATGAGAATATATTCAGTCTCTCTTTTAATTAGAGACATGGAAAATCAGAAAATAAAGAGATAATACTCTCAGCTAACAGGTTGGGAAAATTTTAAATAGGTGATAAAAAAAACTAGTAGATGAAACAGGCACTTGTACTCAAGATTACGGTCTTGTAGCCTTTCTGGAGGGGAGATGTGGTGATGTTCATTAATGTTTACAACACACTTGCCCTTGCTCTTTTTTCCATTAATTCCAGTGTTAGGATTTTTATTGTCACTATTATATTTGTACATAAATTTTCAAGCTATATGGGCAAGGATATTTATTGTAGCTTGCAGCTGTGACAAAATATTACTACCTATAAAGAGTTATAAATACACATATATGAGATAAGATTTGGCAATATTATCTCTTTGGGGAGGGCTATTTGCTTGAATTTCTTTCCTCTTTGGTATACTGCATGCCTTGCTTCAGAAATCAAAGGGCAGAATAGAATGCAAATGTCAAACAAGTAGAACACATTTGGCTTTTGAGTTTCAAAAAGTTTCAAAAGCCTTGACCCTGATATTTAGAAGCTTCTACAGTAAATGAGAAAAACTTATCTGTCTCTCCATAGATAAGAAACTTCCTGGTTTAGGAAAGGGAGGAAGTCAGAAGGGGAGCCTGTACATAAGCTGTTACATATTATATAAATAACTTATTATTTGTATAATAGAAAAGGTGGAAGGGAGCTTCCACAGAAAGATGAGTCTAGTGGTAGGAAGTAACAAAAGCCAGATTACTTTGCTGAGTCTTAGAGAAAAGAAAATCTGCTTCTTAGATAAATGCTTAGAAAAGACCAAACCCTCCCCCATCCCCATCTACCTTTTAAGAGTATCCTGACATAGTGCTCAAAGAGTAAGGATGGAATGGCTGCCTGGTGCAACTAAAATTTGGGCCTGAGAGAGTCTGCAATATCTCCCCCAAAGCACAGCATGGCACAGTAATCCCTTATGTGTGAGAGTGGCACAGATGTGTGTAGGAGATTCGAAGGATCTAATGGGACTGGGGTGGGACCCAGGGAAGACCATCAGAGATCTATATGAATCAGAGATGGAGGACCAGATGGGACAAATATGCCTCAGCATCTGTCAGCATGGAAAGTCAACAACCAAAGACAAGACTCCGTAGCCACAACCTCTGTTCTACATAAGCCTCACAGAACACTAAACGTCAGACTCAGAATCGGGAGAGATTAAGTTTGGACTACCCAGGGGAATAGAATCCTAAAATAAAATGAAGCTGAACTAAAGAAAAATAAAGATAACCGAATGTCTTCCTTGTTTGAGTTACTGGGATGAGTCTCTCACTTAATACACCATGAAGTAATATGCATCTGTTGAAAATAATGAGGCAAGTATATGCACTCTGATGTGAAAGATCTGCAAGATAAATTTTAAATTAAAAAAGGCAAAAGAAAGAAGAATTTGAGCAGTGTGCATTCCATTAGCATAAAAATATTATATGTTCTAAGTGTTCCCAGGATATTAGTAGAAATGATTAACTGTGATTTGCTCTAGAGACTAAAAATCTTCATCTAATACAATTATATAAAGATTTCTTTTAAACCAAGAGCTTACATTATTTTATATTACATATTTATCATTTGTAATAAAATTTCCTTTTTATCCTTATGCCATGTTTTGTGATCCATTACATTTAATTAGAACTCCATTTATGTAGCCTTTATTTGAACAATTTCTGAATATAGGATGAAAATATGTCTTCAATATCTTTTGAGTGTAGCATAAAGCTGCCAAAAAGAAATTTTTTTCCAGTGATAAGGAATGTTGCAATGTATCTTAAGGAAAATTACCCTCTCTCCATCACTTCTGTAAAAGTTGATATGCAAACTTTTCTCACTACAAAGCTATAGAAAACTTTCCTAAAAATGTGTCAATAACCAGAACAAGGATGCATGATTCAAAGGGCCAGACAAAGTCACACATTTTCATACACTCTAGCATGCAGTCAACTATGCAGGTCAAAGACCCTGAGAACAGCTTCAAACTTTACGTATGTAGTTAAAGAATGGTCCCTTCAAAGTCATCCTACAGTTATTTTAAGCCATGCAAAACATTCAGTAAGTCATTTTGGGGGGGGGGCACTGCTTTCAGAGTTTATGGCACATGTTATGAATTTCCTAGACACTCAAATCATCACTCTTTAAGGATAAATTTAAATATAAAATTTAATAGCGGTCAGAGGTCATTTGGACTCAAATATGGTGAAGAAGACAGTCACTAGATTTAGTTAATAAACTTACAGTAAAAAAAAGAAGTGTGGTACAAATGCAAAAGAACATGATCACTCTATAATCTCTGAAGGAAAAAATGCCTAGTCCCCAAAGAAACTTGAATGTTTTAAAAACTACAGCATCCTTTATACAACTGCATTGCCCTCCTACAGACTACTGTAAATTAATTCTGATGAACACATTTTAGCTTGTTAAAAACCAACTTAATGACTTATAGTAGCATTCTCTACAGTTATTTTACAACATGGAACTACAAGGTTTTTAAAGCTCTATTTCTAAATACATTAGATCAACATTTAAAGTGGGTCATGAAACTAATTTAGTGGTTGTAAGCAATGTTAAAAATACAGAAGAGGAACTTCCTTGGTGGTCCAGGGGTTAAGGCTCTAGGCTCCCAATGCAGGAAGCTCGGCTTTGGTTCTTAGTCAGGGACCTAGATCCCACGTGCCACAACTAATAGCCCACATGCCACAACTAAAGATCCTGCATGCCACAATTAAGCCAAGTAAAAGAAATAGAAGAACAGCATCAGTGTCTCAAATGCAGCTGGTGTAGATATGATTTTATCAAACTGTTTCTGTTATGTATTTTTAGACAAGCATTCATTATTCAGCAAAAACGTATTCACCAAACACAATACACCTGTCAGCCATTTGGACCACCAGCTAGTCCTCTCTCACCTAGATAATCTCTAAGGTTCTTTCAACCTTAACATTCTCTGGAATATTGAAGTGCAAGTTTAATTGCCTTTTCTAAATTTTTTGAGATAATTTTTAGTGATTACTGTGTGTTCACCTGTGTATGTCAGTATCTCATTTAATCTTTGTTCCAATTAAAACTGCTGCATAACAAACCATTCTAAAACACAGCGGTTTAAAACCACAACAATCACTTACTCAACTGACCAGTTTTGAGCTCAGTCAGCAATCAGCAGAGACGGTCCATGTCTGTTCCTTGGTGTGTCAGTTGGAGTAGCTTCACTGGGACTGGGGAATCCACCTTCAGGATGTGCCACTTCGTGGCTGGCAAGCCGGTGCTGGTGGCCAGCTGGGAGCTCAGTCATGGCCAAGGGCAACAAGACACCACTCATTTTAATGAGTTTCCAGGACTTCTGGCCATGGTGGATGGGTTCCTAGAACAAGCATCCCAAGAGATAGTAAGTGGAGCTGCTAGTTTCTTAAAGCTCCAGAACCTGACATTGGTGAAGTGACTCTTTACCAACCGAGCTATCAGGGAAGCTCAGTTGGTAAAGAATCTGCCAGCAATGTAGGAGATGCCGGTTCAATTCCTTGGTTGGGAAGATCTGATGGAGGAGGGATAGGCTACTCACTCCAGTATTCTTGGGCTTCCCTTGTGGCTCAGATGGTAAAGAATCCACCTGCAACGCATACCTGGGTTCAATCCCTGGGTTGGGAAGATCCCCTGGAAAAGGGAAAGGCTATCCACTCCAGTATCCTGACCTGGAGAATTCACGGACTGTATAGTCCATGGGGTCGCAAAGAATCAGACACAACTGAGCAACTTTCACTTACTGAAATAGGAAGAAATATTGACTTTAATCCTTGATGAGAGAAATGTGTAAAATTTGGGGGGGGGGTCATGTTTCAAACTGCCACATCTTCAAAAAACCACATAAGGTATATTTTCCAGTAATACATCCCAATATTATAGATAATGCAACAGACACAAAGAGTAATTTGTAATTTTCCCCAAAGTCACAGTTTTTACAGGTCACCTATGACCTGCACCCAGGTCTTTCAGTCTCTAAAGCCAGGATCCAGGTACTCCACTGTTCTGTCTCTTCCTGTGATTAGTGCATAAAAAACACTACATCCTTCATAATTTATAGCCAGAACTTGTTGCTTGAGGGTAAAAGACCCAGGAGTTCCATGAACTGAGAAAAACATGGGTAGGAATTTGATCTAATAGTGAGTAGGTGAAAAGGTGACGGAACTCAGTGATCTCTGGAAAAAATATGGGAAGAGAAGCAGACACAGCATCAAGACAATGCTTGAATTGAAGCAAAATAATAATATATTAAAAAGTCACTCTAAACTTTATAACCTTTTTGAAAAGATTATTCCAAATAGAGACACATATGTCCCTTAAGCATGCATTGAAATTCTTTGAGCCTTTAAGAGGAAAAGTGCTCTAAGTGAAAAGTAATTTTATTATAAGCCAAAACAACCTATCAGCATATAGCAGGAGTAAGTGTGTTTTTTTCTTATGTTTCCAGAACTGAATACTAAACAGGGTCTAGTATTTTTTCTGTGATGTGAGATATAAGTGGTACTTAGATATTCAACATGAAACTCAATTCCAACCTTTGAGAATAACCCTTGCTCTCTAGCACAAAATACAAAAATATTTAAAACTCAGTAGAATGCAAGACACATTACTGGCCTGTTGACAGAACAAATTCCTTCCTAGAAGGAAAACACAGGAGTCATTCAAATTCATAGAAATAATTTAAATGTGTTTTCAAGTGTTCAGGGTATAGTGGTAGTTTGGTTTTCAATGACATTTTTAACTTCTAAAGGTGTGCTTTCTGTTTTTTTTTTTTTAACTCTTTAATCCTAAAATACAATGTAAAGACTTTTTTCATTTTTCAGTCAGTAATAAAAATCATGGCCTCTGTGACGTTCAATACACCAACATGTAGAGAAGAGGACAATGTGTTTGATCACCAGATTTTCACACTCCATCTGCACTGCTGGGACAATGCTTGTTGCATTCCTTCTTGCAACCTCAGTATTTAATACTGCATTTATTTTAAGCAGACATTTAATAAATAATTGTTAAATTAATAAGATATTCCATTTAAGAAACAATATTTACTCATATTCTATGTCCACTTAATTGATTTAAATCAGATTCATTAATATTTAAAAATACATTTTACCTTGCCTCCTTTACTTATAGAGCAGCAGGCACATTAGAGACCATCTCTCTAAACCTTTGTTACAAATGAAGAAATTGAGCTTAGGATCACGGAATCTACCAAATTTGGCCAAAGTGCACAAATGCTGCAGACATTTAAACCAGGTAGAGCCCCATCGAAGTGAACAAGGACTTTTCTATTTTCATTATCAACACGAAAGGGAAACATGGCTACCACTTAGCAAGCCAAACACGAGCCAATGTCCTTCCAAGTAGGACATGGCCTGGAAAAGAGGAGAATTCATCACATAAACGAATTCAAGCATTTGTGATTTCTTTTCTCTTTTTCATTTTTTTAGTACCATTGGCCTTAACGTTATTCTCATTATCTTTACATCCCTCCCTTTTATTAGTACAACATTCAAGTGTGGAAGGAGAAGGCAATGGCAACCCACTCCAGTACTCTTGCCTGGAAAATCCCATGGACAGAGGAGCCTGGTAGGCTGCAGTCCATGGTGTCACAAAGGGTTGGACACGACTGAGTGACTTCACTTTCACTTTTCACTTTCATGCATTGGAGAAGGAAATGGCAACCCACTCCAGTATTCTTGCCTGGAGAATCCCAGGGACGGGGAGCCTGGTAGGCTGCCATCTATGGGGTCACAGAGTTGGACATGACTGAAGAGACTTAGCAGCAGCAGCAAGTATGGAAGAGATCAGGTGTCTGTTGTGTTTATTACCATTGTGGCTGGTAGCTTAATAGGAAGAAAACAAATATAAAGTTGCATTGTTACAACATCTCCGCCCCTCAGTCTCACTTGTTCCAGATACAGTAAGTTCTCTATATACAAACAAGTTCTGTTCCGAGAGCATGTTTATGAGTTCATTTTAAGTCCAACAAAGTTAGCCTCGGTATCCAACGAACCCAGTTGGCTATATACTGCTGCTTTTATGTTTGCTTCCAGACTACTGTGCTTCAAATAAAGATACTGTAATGCTGTACTCTATACAGTTTTGTTGTTGAGTCACTCAGTCATGTCTGACTTTTTTGCAATGCTATGGACTGAAGCCCACCAGACTCCTCTGTCCATGGGATTCTCCAGGCAAGAATACTGGAGTTGCCACTTCCTTCTCCAGGGGAATCCTGACTCAAGGATCAAACCCGCATCTCCTACATGCAGGCAGATTCTTTACTGCTTAGCCACCAGGGAAGCCCCACTCTATACAGCACCATAAAGTACACAAAAGCACAACCACCTGTAAAGGAAATATGCATGTGACAATGTACACCAGACATGTGAACTAACTTATGTGATTTAGACGTGTGAACACACATTCACATCTTTCAAAGTTTGCAGCTTGAAGATTCGTACATGGGAGACTTAACTGTATTGGTTACATCTCTGGAGTATGGCTTCCCAAATCTGCTCAGAAAGTACAATGCCAAGGGAACCATGAAGATAGTTTCATTTACTTTAAAATCAGTATAAGAAAAGAAACATAATAAAGATTGGATTATATTCATCTTTATACCAAGAGAGTCACAAAATACAATCATCATTAATGTTTTTGTAGAGAAAAGGCTCATGAAGGCAAAACTTCCTGGGATCCATGAAAATCCTGATGTGCTCCTGGGCTCTCCCAGCTCGCTTTAAGAACTGGTGATGCTATAGAAGTGCACGGACTTCACTGAAAATCAATAGGCAGGAAACTGGAGCTCAAAGGGTGTCCCAACAGTTGGAAGAAGTGAGCTGACATCTGGCTCCCGTCTGAGAAATATCCTGGGTTAGCTAACGGTGGAGAAGTTAAAGCCAGTGGTGGAAACCGTGGAAACTTTTACTCAGTTTTGCCATTTTGATGATTATATGGGACAGACAAGTCTACATCTTGGAATGAAGACAATTACGAACGACCATCTAACATTTTATTAAAAGAGCATCCAGTCATGCTTGAGGTTTGTTTCAGGGGCCTGGGGGAACCCCCCACTCAGGCACCATCAAATAAACTTTAAAGGGGTCATGGGAAGGGAAACAAAGCAAAGCAAATCCCAGCAATTTGTGCAGTATCATTCATTTCAGCAAAAATATTCTGATGTGGTTAATAACTTTAGAAATGGTTTCACAAATTCAGATTTCCTGTCACTTGAGTATTCATTATTTCACACCGTGGAATAATCATTTTTCATGAAAACAAACAGATAAAAGGGGCACAGAATGTAACTCATGATTTTACATGCACGTCATAAGTAGGGGGAAAGAGTCCTCAAAGAGTCTTTATAAAGAGGAAGGTGCCGGTCAACGGTAACATGACATCCAGGCAGCAAAGGAGTGGCCTGGGGGGAACTGAACAAACTTCCATTTCATGTTGTAAACGGCTGATCACGTTAATCAGTCCATTCTTGATACATACAAGACATGAGTTTTATTGTGATCGTTTATACAAAAACAGTCATGGAAAATATGTAATATTTTTAAAATTTAGAGAACTTAATATTGGCAACAGGAGCAGGGGGCGACAGAGGATGAGATGTTAGATGGCATTACCAACTCAATGGATTCATGAGTTTGAGCAAGCTTCAGGAGACAGTGAAGGACAGGAAGCCTGGCATACTACAGTTCACGAGGTTGAAAAGAGTCAGATGTGGCTTGGTGAAAAAACAACAATACTGAACCTGTTTTAATACTGCGGAGTTGAACAGAACTGTTTAGCACTCAAAATGAATGTCCCAAATATACTATTTTTTAAAATATCTTCACTGTATCAATCTTCAGTTTCTAGATGATTTGTGTGAAATATTTGTGAAAAGATTTTTTAAAAGGCTGGGAGGTCCAGGTTCAGTTACTGGTCAGGAAGATCCACTGGACAAGAGAATGGCTCCTTACACAAGTATTCTTGCTTAGAGAATTTCAAAGGCAGAGGAGCTTGCTGGGCTACAGTCCATGGGGTCAAAAACAGTCGGACATGACTGATTAACAAACACACACACACACACACACACACACACATAATAATAGCAAATGACTAAAATCCATTTATATATTTAAATCTATTCTCCGATTATAAGCATAAATTCTATTTTCCTAAAAATATAAAGGCATGATTTGCTCATGAATAAGGAAATTAACTAATGATGGATTTTCCTCACCAATGCTTGACCACGGAGAGGAGGGTGTGAGTGTACAAGTTGAAATGAATATTCAAACAACTGCTTTTACAACATGGAAAGTCCCATCTTAGAAGTTATGTAGCAGGCATTCCTTTATGGTTCATTTCTTAAATTACTGTCTCTAATGATCATTTCTCAGATACAAAGGAATATAAAAATATTTGCAGATGGAAACACTGCCTTTTTTTTCCTTACAAAAGATAAGTTTTTTGTAAGGATCTTCTTGAATAAAAATACCCAACTACTGCCTTCACAGAATTGATACGCTAAGCTTATTCCATCTTATTTGATACTATACTATTCAAACCTGGTTTGCATCATTCTACATATATTTGTCACCTAACGGGTGCTTCAGTTCAGTTCAGTTGCTCAGTCGTGTCCAGCTCTTTGTGACTCCATGAATCACAGCACGCCAGGCCTCCCTGTCCATCACCAACTCCTAGAGTCCACCCAAACCCATGTCCATTGAGTTGGTGATGGCATCCAACCATCTCATCCTCTTCTCCTCCTGCCCTCAATCTTTCCCACCATCAAGGTATTTTCAAATGAGTCAGCTCTTCAATGTCAGGTGGCCAAAGTATCGGTATTTCAGCTTCAACATCAGCCCTACCAATGAATACCCAGGACTGATCTCCTTTAGGATGGACTGGTTGGATCTCCTTGTAGTCCAAGAGACTCTCAAGAGTCTTCTCAACACCACAGTTCAAAAGCATCAATTCTTCAGTGCTAAGCTTTGTTTATAGTCCAACTCTCACATTCATACATGACCACTGGAAAAACCATAGCCTTGACTAGACAGACCTTTGTTGACAATGTAATATCTCTGCTTTTTAATATTCTGTCTAGGTTGGTCATAACTTTCCTTCCAAGAGTAAGTGTTTTTTAATTTCATCACTGCAATCACCATCTGCAGTGATTTTGGAGCCCAGAAAATAAAGTCAGCCACTGTTTCCACTGTTTCCCCATTTACTTGTCATGAAGTGATGGGACTGGATGCCATGATCTTAGTTTTCTGAATGTTGAGCTGTAAGCCAACTTTTTCACTCTTCTCTTCCACCTTCATCAAGAGGCTCTTTAGTTCTTCTTGACTTTCTGCCGTTAAGGGTGGTGTCATCTGCATATTTGAGATTATTGATATTTCTACTGGCAATCCTGATTCCAGCTTGTGCTTCATCCAGCCTGGCATTTCAGATGATGTACTCTGCATATAAGTTAAATAAGGAGGGTGANTTTCACTCTTCTCTTCCACCTTCATCAAGAGGCTCTTTAGTTCTTCTTGACTTTCTGCCGTTAAGGGTGGTGTCATCTGCATATTTGAGATTATTGATATTTCTACTGGCAATCCTGATTCCAGCTTGTGCTTCATCCAGCCTGGCATTTCAGATGATGTACTCTGCATATAAGTTAAATAAGGAGGGTGACAATATACAGCCTCGACATACTCCTTTTCCTATTTGGAACCAGTCTGTTGTTCCATGTCCCGTTCTAACTGTTGCTTCCTGACCTGCACACAAATTTCTCAAGAGGCAGGTCAGGTGGTCTGGTATTCCAATCTCTTTCAAAATTTTCCCCAATTTATTGTGATCCACACAGTCAAAGGCTTTGGCATAGTCAATAAAGCAGAAATAGATGTTTTTCTGGAACTCACTTGCTTTTTCAATGATCCAGCAGATGTTAGCAATTTGATCTCTGGTTCCTCTGCCTTTTCTAAAACCAGCTTGAACATCTGGAAGTTCACATGAACTGTGAACTTGCTGAACTCCAAGCTTGCTGAAGCCTGGCTTAGAGAATTTTAAGCATTACTAGCGTGTGAGATGAGTGCAATTGTGCGATAGTTTGAACATTCTTTGGCATTGCCTTTCTTTGGGATTGGAATGCAAACTGACCTTTTCCAGTCCTGTGGCCACTGCTGAGTTTTCCAAATTTGCTGGCATACTGAGTGCAGTACTATCACAGCATCATCTTTCAGGATTTGAAATA
>SJYX01003278.1:142157-193206 GCA_006410675.1 Oreotragus oreotragus | reverse complement strand
CATTCTTTGGCATTGCCTTTCTTTGGGATTGGAATGAAAACTGACCTTTTCCAGTCCTGTGGCCACTGCTGAGTTTTCCAAATTTGCTGGCATACTGAGTGCAGTACTATCACAGCATCATCTTTCAGGATTTGAAATAACTCAACTGGAATTCTATCACCTCCATTAGCTTTATTCATGGTGATGCTTAAGGCCCACTTGACTTCACATTCCAGGATGTCTGGCTCTAGGTGAGTGATCACACCATCGTGATTATATGGGTCATGAAGATCTTTTTTGTATAGTTCTGTGTATTCTTGCCACCTCTTCTTAATATCTTCTGCTTCTGTTAGGTCCCTACCATTTCTGTCCTTTATTGAGTTCATCTTTGCATGAAATGTTCCCTTGGTATCTCTAATATTCTTGAAGAAATCCCTAGTATTTCCCATTCTGTTGTTTTCCTCTATTTCTTTGCATTAATTGCTGAGGAAGGCTTTCTTATCTCTCCTTGCTATTCTTTGGAACTCTGCATTCAAATACGTATATCTTTCCTTTTCTTCTTTGCTTTTTGCTTCCCTTCTTTTCACGGCTATTTGTAAGCCCTCCTCAGACAGCCATTTTCCTTTTTTGCATTTCTTTTTCTTGGGGATGGTCTTGATTCCTGTCTTCTGCACAATGTCATGAACCTCTGTCCATAGTTCATCAGATAATCTATCATATCTACTCCCTTAAATCTATTTCTTGCTTCCACTGTATGGTCATAAGGGATTTTATTTAGGTCATACCTGAATGGTCTAGTGGCTTTTTCCACTTTCTTAAATTTCAGTCTGAATATGGCAATAAGTTCATGATCTGAGCCACAGTCAGCTCCCGGTCTTGTTTTTGCTGACTGTATAGAGCTTTTCCATCTTTGGCTGAAAAGAATATAATCAATCTGATTTCGGTGTCGACCATCTGGTGATGTCCATGTGTAGAGTCTTCTCTTGTGTTGTTGGAAGAGGGTGCTTGCTATGAGCAGTGGGTTCTCTTGGCAGAACTCTATTAGTCTTTGTCCTGCTTCATTCTGTACTCCAAGGCCAAATTTGCCTGTTACTCCAGGTGTTTCTTGACTTCCTACTTTAGCATTACAGTCCCCTATAATGAAAAGGACATCATTTTGGGGTGTTAGTTCTAAAAGGTCTTGTAGGCCTTCATAAAACCGTTCAACTTCAGCTTCTTCAGCGTTACTGGTTGGGGCATAGACTTGGATAACTGTGATATTGAATGGTTTGCCTTGGAAACGAACAGAGATCATTCTGTCGTTTTTGAGATTGCATCCAAGTACTGCATTTCGGACTCTTTTGTTGACCATGATGGCTACTCCATTTCTTCTGAGGGATTCCTGCCCCCAGTAGTAGATATATGGTCATCTGAGTTAAATTCACTCATTCCAGTCCATCTTAGTTCGCTGATTCCTAGAATGTAGACATTCACTCTTGCCATCTCTTGTTTGACCACCTCCAATTTGCCTTTATTCATGGACCTAATTCCAGGTTCCTATGCAATATTGCTCTTTACAGCATCAAACCCTGCTTCTATCACCAGTCACATCCACAACTGGGTGTTGCTTTTGCTTTGGCTCCATCCCTTCATTCTTTCTGGAGTTATTTCTCCACTGATCTCCAGTAGCATATTGGGCACCTACCGACCTGGGGAGTTCATCTTTCAGTGTCCTATCTTTTTGCCTTTCATACTGTTCATGGGGTTCTCAAGGCATAGGTGCTAGACACTGAGTTTAGCAACGAATGGGCCACAAATATGAGGAATCCTTATATTATACCTTTAAGGAAATTCTTTATTCATCTAATAAACAAAACATTTCATGCAAAGATGGGCTCAATAAAGGACAGAAACGGTATGTGTAATGTTATGTGTAAGGGTAAAAGCAGAAGATATTAAAAAGACATGGCAAGAATACACAGAACTGTACAGAAAAGACCTTCATGACCCAGATAACCACAATGGTGTGATCATTTACCTAGAGCCAAACATCGTGGAATGTGAAGTCAAATGGGCCTTAGGAAGCATCACTTTGAAAAAAGTAAGCAGAGGTGATGGAATTCCAGTTAAGCTATTTCAATCCTGAAAGATGATGCTGTGAAAGTGCTGCACTCAATATGCCAGCAAATTTGGAAAACTCAGCAGTGGCCACAGGACTGGAAAAGGTTAGTTTACATTCCAATCCCAAAGAAAGGCAATGCCGAAGAATCCTCAAACTACCACACAATTGCACTCATCTCACACGCTAGCATTAGCTCAAAATTCACCAAGCCAGGCTTCAACAGTACGTGAACCATGAACTTCCAGATATCCAAATTGGATTTAGAAAAGGCAGAGGACAAGAGATCAAATTGCCAACATCCATTATCAAAAATGCAAGAGAGTTCCAGAAAATCATCTACTTCTGCTTTATTGACTATGCCAAAGCCTTTGACTCAGTGCATCACAACAAACTGTGGAAAATTCTTCAAGAAATGGAAATAACAGACCACCTGACCTGCCTCCTGAGAAATCTGTATGCAGGTCAGGAAGCAACAGTTAGAACTGGACATGGAACAAGAAACTGGTTCCAGATCGGGAAAGGAGTACGTCAAGGCTGTATATTGTCACCCTGCTTATTTAAATTGTATGCAGAGGACATCCTGAGAAACGCTGGGCTGAAAGAAGCACAAGTTGGAATCAAGTTTGCCGGGAGAAATATCAATAACCTCAGATATGCAGATGACACCACCCTTATGGCAGAAAGCGAAGACAAACTAAAGAGCCTCTTGAAGAAAGTGAAAGAGGAGAGTGAAAAGGTTGGCTTAAAGCTCAACATTCAGAAAACTAAGATCATGGTAGCTGGTCCCAACACTTTATGGAAAATAGATGGAAAAGCAATGGAAACAGTGACAGACTTTATTTTCCTGGGCTGCAAAATCACTACAGATGGTGACTGCAGCCATGAAATTAGAAGACGCTTGCTCCTTGGAAGCAAAGTTATGCCCAACCTAGACAGCATAGTAAAAAGCAGAGACATTACGTTGCCGACTAAGGTCCATCTAGTCAATGCTATGTTTTTTCCAGTAGTCAATGTAAGAGTTGAACTATAAAGAGAGCTGAGCCCCGAAGAATTGATACTTTTGAACCATCATGTTGGAGAAGACTCTTGAGAGTCCCTTGGACAAGGAGATCCAACCAGTCCATCCTAAAGGAAAGCAGTCCTGAGTGGTCATTGGAAAGGCTGATGCTGAAGCTGAAGCGCCAATATTTTGGCCACCTGATGCAAAGAGCTGACTCATTGGAAAAGACCCTGATGCTAGGAAAGACTGAAGGTGGGAGGAGATGGGGATAAAAGAGGATGAGATGGTTGGATGGCCATCAATGACATGATGGACATGAGTTTGAGTAAACTCCAGGAGTTGGTGATGGACAGGGAAGCCTGGTGTGCTGCAGGCCATGAGGTTGCAAAGAGTCAGACACGACTAAGCGACTGAATTATTTTGGGCTGGATCTCCTGTGAGAGTTGGAGACAAGAGTTAGAAGGTCAGCCAAAATTTTGCCCATGTGGAGGCTGCACAGTCTAGTGTGAAAGTAAATACTAGAAAAGAAATTTAAGCATAACTATTGCACAAAAGTACAAGATGTTATAAGAGCTCTTGATAGGGCATCTAAGGTATCTGGAACATGAGGTAAGGCTCTTATGTTGACAGCAGACACTAAATTAAAATAACTATAATAAATCCAGAGGATTATAAGTGGTAAAAGAAACATTTTAAAGTACAAGGAACAAGAGTGACCACTTGTAATTGGCACATGACTAAAGATGGTAGAAATTTGAAAGCATTCCTAGAGTCAACATCATTTGAATTGAGCAAAGAAAGGCATTATTTTTAGGGCATGGTTTAGGATAAAATGATAACTCCTGAAGCAAACTGCAAAACATAGCGATGTGAACAAAGCACTACTGTTACTAAAAACGCACGTCTATGTGCCCGATGCACAGTGAGGCCAACCAACACCAAAACATTAGAATTTGGAAGAGAAAAGGTGTACGTAGGGCCATGCAAGGAGATACATGGCCTAAACTCCGCAAAAACTTTCAGCAAACCCCTTTCATAGGAAAGGTGAGGAAGGAGGGTGGCTAGTTGTTGCCAACTTCTTGGTGTCAGAGCCTGTTCTTGAAGTCAGGTTACTGTCAGGTGACAATGTCCCTGTAAGCCTCCACCAAACAAATGTTATGCTCTGTTCTGACAAAAAAGGGCCAGGTCCCTCAGGCTCAACTTTCACTCTTTGACGTCCCAGTCCTGACTGAGAGGAGGCAGGTCTCAGCAGGCAGCTTCCTCAAGGTCAGGTCCCCAGATGTTGTCCAGCTATAATCACTGAACAAGCCTAATTGCCCTTGGACTCCTCAGTTGAGTCACTTCAGTCGCTCAGTCATGTCTGACTCTTTGCGACCCCATGGACTGCAGTATGCCAGCTTCCCTGTCCATCACCAATTCCCAGAGCTTACTCAAACTCATGTCCATTGAGCTGGCAATACCATCCAATCATCTCCTCTGTCGTTCTCTTCTCCTCCTGCCTTCAATCATTCCCAGTATCAGGGTATTTTCCAATGAGTCAGTTCTTTGCATCAGATGGCCAAAGTATTGGAGCTCCAGCTTCAGCATCAGTCCTTCCAATGAACACCCAGGACTGCTTTCCTTTAGGATGGACTGGTTGGATCTCCTTGCAGTCCAAGGGACTCTCAGGAGTCTCTTCCAACATAACAGTTCAAAAGCATCAATTCTTTGGCGCTCAGCTTTCTTTATAGTTCAACTCTTACATTCATACATGACTACTGGAAACACCATGGCTTTGATTAGATGGACCTTTGTTGGCAAAGTAGTCTTTGCTGTTTAGGTTGGGCATAGCTTTTCTTCCAAGGAGTAAGTATCTTTTAATTTCATGGCTGCAGTCACCATCTGCAGTGATTTTGGAGTCCCCCCAAAATAAAGTCTCTCACTGTTTCCATTGTTTCCCCATCTATTTGCCATGAAGTGATGGGACCAGATGCCATGATCTTAGTTTTCCAAATGTTGAGTTTTAAGCCAACCTTTTCACTCTCCTCTTTCACTTTCATCAAAAGACTCTTTAGTTCGTCTTTGCTTTCTGCCATAAGGGTGGTGTCATCTGCCTATGTGAGGTTATTGATATTTCTCCCGGCAATCTTGATTCCAGTTTGTGCTTCATCTAGCCCAGCATTTCACATGATGCACTCTACATACAAGTTAAATAAGCAGGGTGACAATATACAGCCTTGACGTACTCCTTTCCCGATTTGGAACCAGTTTCTTGTTCCATGTTTAGTTCTATCTGTTGCCTCTTGATCTGCATACAGATTTCTCAGGAGGCAGGTCAGGTGGTCTGTTATTTCCATCTTTTGAAGAATTTTCCACAGTTTGTTGTGATCCACAACAAATCAAAGGCTTTGGTGTAGTCAATAAAGCAGAAGTAGATATTTTTCTGGAATTCTCTTGCTTTTCGATGATCCAACGGATGTTGGCAATTTGATCTCTGGTTCCTCTGCCTTTTCTAAATCCAACTTGAACATCTGGAAGTTCATGGTTCATGTACTGTTGAAGCCTGGCTTGGAGAATTTTGAGCATTACTTTGCTAGCATTTGAGATAAGTGCTAGCCTGTGAGCTGGGGTTCTCAAGCCACTCAAATGGGCAGGGGCAGGTCCCACAGACTGCATTCCATGCAGACAGCTGCTACTAGGTCCCTAAGACAGGGCTGACAGTGATGTTCAGTGCCACCTCAAGACTTGGCTTGGACAGTGGGCAGCAGTGGCAGGGCTCTGGAGCCCTGCGGGACACAGCCCCCAGCTGTTTTCTAGGGGAGAGTTACGTGAGAAGTATGGTATCTAACCCTTAGCTCACTCTCTGCCTGACGACTACCACTTTCCTAACTGCTGGCTGAATCCCCTCACTAAAGTCGCTCCTTGACAGTTGGGAGCTTGTGGGTGGAGCCCACTGGAGCACTGACCAATGGCTGAGCAGGACCACTAAGGTTCACTCCTTGACAGTTGGTTGCTTGTGGACAGGGACTACTGTGGCACTGATCAGTGGCCAAGTGGGACTTGTTGCCTGGAAATTGCAGAGTAATGGCACATAGTGATGGCTACGTGCTAAGGGCTGTGCTCAGCTACACTCTGTTATAATACCTTGTAACACATCTGAGGTCACACAACTCTACTATTTTCCAAACTTTACTTTCATTTCTGGCTCCATGGTGGCTGGCTGCTCCTGCTCCTGTCATCACATATGAATCTTAACCAGCAGGTAGAGAGAAAGGAAGCAGACTGGTATGAAATGACAAGGAAAAGTGACCATCATAAAATTTTGGTTGTGTCACAATGTATATGGTATTATCTCATTTCTATAAAATATAGCATGCATACTATTTGAAATATATATAATGTGTATATTATGTTTTTGGTATATATACCTATATAACATGCATATATGTTGGTTCAGTGGTAAATAAATCCACAAGGAGTGTATGAGTGCAGGCAAAGATGATTCAGTTGTGTCTTAACTCTTTGCGATCCTATATACTAGCCCACCAGCTCCTCTGTCCATGGGATTCTCCAGGCAAAAATACTGGAGACTCTCTTAAAACCCGCATCTCTTATGTCTCCCACATTGGCAGGCAGGTTCTTTACCATTAATGTCACCTGGAAAGCCGCTAATGTAGGAGATGCGGGTTCAATCTCTGTGTCGGGAAGATCCCCTGGAGAAGGAAACGGCACCACTTTAGTATTCTTGCCTGGAAAATCCCATGGACAGGGGAGCCTGGTGGAGTATACTCCATGTAACTGTGAAAGAGTCAGACAGGACTCAGCAGCTAAACAACAACATGTATCTCTATACAGGAAGAGCGTATATTCCTCTGGGCAATGAAAGGAGCAGGTAGAAAAGAGGGATTTCTACTTTAAGTAGTTCTAAACTGTGAAACTTTATATGTATTACTCACAAAAATATCTATAAAGACAAGACAGGCTACCAGAAGTGTTAATATGCTTGTATTTCTCTCTATGAACTTTCCATTAACACAAATATACACATTAAACCAAAAAATGATTACCTTTAATTGATTTCTTTATAGCGATAAAAACCATCAGATAAAATTACATTTTTCTCTTGGTTAATTAATGATCATGCTAAGGAAAAAGTAATCCAACATTCATTTCAATAAATGAAAACTTTCATAAACTTGCTCCATTTCTTCTTCTACCACTGAGCGTAATAGGTCCTTGGCTAGAGAAATAATAGTACCAAGTAATTATTAACATTTTTTTAAACTTCAAGATGTCAACCAAGCTTTGCTAGATCTATCCTATTTTTAAATGAAGACTTATTTTAGAGCAGTTTCAGGTTCACAGCAAAACTGAGCAGAAGGAACAGAGACTTCTCATATACCCCCTAGTCACCCCCCAACAAGCAGAGTCTCCTCCATTATCAATTTCTACTATCTTAGTGATATAATTTTTGCAATCGATGAAGCTCTACTGACAGGTAATAATCACCCAAAATCCATAGTTTACATTACGGTCACTTTTGGTGCTATATATTACATGGATTTAGAAAAATGTAAAGTGACATGTATCCATCATCATGGTATCATTCAGCGTGTTTTCACTGCCTTAAAAATCCTGTATATGCCACCTTTTCATCCCTCCCTTCACCCTAACTTCTGGAAACCACTACTGTTTTTCCTGTTTCCATAGTTTCACGATTTCTAGAATGTCATATGGCTGGAATTATACAGTTAATAGCTTTTTCATTGACTCCCAATGTTTAAATATACATTTAAGCTTCCTCCATGTCTTTTTATGAAACAAGAGCTCAATTCGTAAAATATCAAGCATGTTCCTATCATGTTACTATAGCATTTAATGTCCTGTAACACTAAGACATCTTTTGGATATATTGAAAATAAATGAGAACGGTGCTTTTCTTGAAAACAAACGATGTTCCAAAAAATATTACTAGTAAAACTGAAATGAAAAAGACATAGAAAGATTGAGAATGTAGAATGCATAGGAATAAACTTAACCAAGGAGGTAAAATTATGAAATGCTGCTAAAAGAAATCAGAGAAGACATACACGGATGGAAAGACATATGTGTTCAAGGATTACAACCCTTACTAAGGTTAAAAATGTCCACAGCACCAAAAGCAATCTTACAATCAATGTAGTCCATATCCTAAGCCCAGGAGCACTGTTCACAGAAACAGAAAACAATATTTTTTTTAATTCATATAGAACCATAAAGACTTTAAATAACCAAAATGATGTTTAGAAGGAAGAACTAAGCTGAAGGTATCACACTTTCTGATTTCAAAAATACATCACTAAGTTTCAGCAATTAAACAGTTGGTACCCACATAAAGACAGATGCAGACCAATGGAACAAGAGAGTCCAGAAATAAACAAAGGTATACACATTTACCTGATCTTCTACAAGACCGTGAAGATTACATAATCAGGAAAGGGCAGTCTCTTCAACAAAACGTGTTGGCGAGACTGGTTATCCGTGTGTTCTAATCACAATTTTTAAAAAAGATGAGAATGCAGGTAATCAGTTCTGTAATATCTAATCAGGGAATTGGGGCTGATAATGAAATAAAAGGCACATCGATATCTCTAGTTTCCAGTTATCGTCTGAAGGATGAATATTTTATACTTTGGATAATCAGAAGGTATAAAACAAGTTCAAACTCCCAAGAATTACTGGCTTCAAATTTGGCTTCATTTCCATTTAGTTATATGAACTTGGGCAAGCAATTCATTTGTCCATGCTTCAGTTTCACTATTTGTGAAATATGCATAATAACTAACTCATGGTATTATAAGGAGCTTATCATAGTGCCTGGAACATAGGAAACTCTCAAAAGAAGTAACTTACAATTAGGCTGTTGATGGTATCTGTTGATCGTGGTTTGGGGGGAAAAATGCGTTCACTTTCTGTCTTCTCTCCCTCTTTCTCTCTTCTTTATTTTTTTTTCTTCCTTCTTTCCTTCCTTCTTTTTTTTTAAACTTGTCTTCTATTTCTGGCAGACAGCCTATGTAATTGTACCTTTCTTCTGGGTATTATTTGCCAAGCAGGTGTAAAAGTGCAGTGCAATATAATTTAGTAAAACCTAATTTTAGGTATTAGATTTGTGCTTCTCTCTGTGTGAGTGTCTCCAGCAGAATCCTCGCACAGCTGTCAAGCCATGTGAAAGAACCTAGGCCAACAGAGCATATGACCATGAAGGACCAAAGAAGTCAATTTTCTAACGTCTCATAGCTGACTTAATTTGTTTTTTACTTAAAGGTTTAGATTAGGAAGGAATAAGTAAATGTATTCTTATAATTACTGAACAGGGTAAGGTTTTCTTTTGCCTCGTTCAGAGCAGATGCAAAAGCCATTTTGTCATATTGCAACACAAGGTCTAGAGACCATCTGGAGAATTTATTAAAATGGAAAGGATGCAGTACAATTTGGATTACATGCTTTTAATAAAGATATGAGAGAATCCTTCTGATGTTTGCTATCTTCCTCATCTGTAAGTTTTTTATATGTAAATATTTCTTTCTTAAACAAGAATAAAATTATTAGACTGCAAACACTGCCAAATAAAACTATTTTTAAGAAAATCAAAAATTCCTTCCAAAACTCCACTTACAAATATAAAAGAAATTAAAAAAAAAAACTTTCATATTGAATTGCTATTTTTTAGGAGGTATATCCAGAGAAGACAATGACAACCTACTCCAGTACTCTTGCCTGGAAAATCTCATGGATTTTGTTTGTTTGTTTTTTTCAAAAGTCTTTATTGAATTTGTTGCAGTGTTGCTTCTGTTCCATGTCTTGGTTTTCTAAGATACCAAGAGGTATCTTAGCTCCGTGATCAGGGATTGAACACTCACCCCCTGCACTGGGAGATGAAGTCTTAACCGCTGGACCACCAGGGAAGTCCCAAAAGTTCAAGGTGACTTGTTCACCACAATCCTCTCTGCAGTGAGCTCCAGATTAGAGCAACCTCTGGAGAAGGCAATGGCACCCCACTGCAGTATTCTTGCCTGGAAAATCCCATGGATGGAGCAGCCTGGTAGGCTGCAGTCAATGGGGTCTCTAAGAGTTGGACACAACTGAGTGACTTCCCTTTCACTTTTCACTTTTATGCATTGGAGAAGGAAATGGCAACCCACTCCAGTGTTCTTGCCTGGAGAATCCCAGGGATGGGGGAGCCTGGTGGGCTGCCGTCTATGGAGTCGCACAGAGTCAGACACGACTGAAGTGACTTAGCAGCAACAGCAGCAGTAGCAGTGAATATCCAACTGTAGGGAGATGACTACGCAGATTATAGTACATCCATTCTATAGAAGAAAATGTAATTTTAGAAAGATTGTGTCAAAGAGAGACATCATATCATAAAATGTCAAAAAGTGTTGAGTCTTCTGGAATGCTGGGATGTGTATCATGGGCGGACTGGGGAAGACTTGGCTCTGGGGATCTTAGTTCCTCTGATAAGAGCTAATTTGATCTGTTACATGAATAGTCCATCAATACCAATCCAAAATTTTAAGTGCAAATATCTTTAGACCCAGAAATTCTACTTCCAGGAGCTTATCCTGGAAGGTATACTTGCAGGTATACCTATCCTAAAGGTGTACTTGCACATTTACACAAGGACTCATCAACAAGAACGTTTGTGGCAGCATTATCAAAGGCGGAAACAACCTCATTGTCCATCAGCAGAGGATTAGTTAAATAAATGATGATGCATCCATCCGGTGAGAGATTGAGCAGCCATTAAAGTTAATGAAGCAGATCTATATGTGCTGAAGTGGAAAAATCCCCAAGATGCACTAATTTAAAAACACAACATGACAACGATGAGATACCACCTCATACCCATTTAAATGGCTGAAATTTTGAAAACTGTCTACACCAAACATTTATAAAACTGTGGTGCAACTAGAACCTACACACTCTCCCAGTGGCTGTATAAAATGACACAACCATTTTAGAAAACAGATTGTGTTTGTTTTTTTGTTCTTAAATAAAGTTAAACATACATGTAAGCAGAGATCTAGCAAGTTCACACCTAGGTATTATCCAAGAGACATACAAATTTATATATATATTGTACACAAATGTTGATGGCAATTTTATTTGTAATAGCCCCAAACTAGAAACAACTCAAAAGATCATTAGGAGATAAGTAGGTAAATGGACTGTGTTAAAACTACTCAACTATAAAAATGGTCTGCTTCCAGAACTTCACTACTGTTAACTTACAGCTCCCAGGCAACAATAAAAAAAAGAAAAGAAAAGAACTGTTCATAAGCAACCACATGCAAATGTTTGTCGCTCAGTTGTGTTCAACTTTTTGAGACCCTGTGGACTGCAGCGTGCTAGGCTCCTTGATCCGTGGAATTCTCCAGGCAAGAATACTGGAGTGGGTAGCCATTCCCTTCTGCAGGGGATCTTCCTGACCCAGAGATCGAATCCAATACAATCCTCTTGTATTGCAGGCAGATTTTTTACTGTCTGAGCCACCAGGGAAGCCCATGCAAATGAATCTCAAAATCATTATTCTGAGTGAAAGAAGCTAGCACAGAAACAATTCCATTTTTTGAAGTTCTATAACAGGCAAAACTAAGCTAAGTGATGGAAAGCTGACCAGTGAATTGGGGTTGGGGGTGTTTAACTGGGCTTCCCTGGTAGGTCAGATGGTAAAGAATCTGCCTGCAATGTGGGAGACCCGGGTTCAATCCCTGGGTCAGGAAGATTCTCTGGAGAAGAGAATGACAACCCACTCTAGTATTCTTGCCTAGAGAATGGCAGCCCACTCCAGTATTCTGCCTGGAGAATCCCATGGACAAGGGAGACTGGTAGGCTACAATCCATGAGTTCAGAGTGGGACGTGACTGAGTGACTAAGCAGCAGAGCATGTTTAAATGGAAAATCAACTGAGAACTTTCTGTGGGATTTGGATTACAAGGGTGTACATGTTATCAAAAGTCAGAAAACTCTCAACGTTTGTTCATTTTATTGAATGTAAAATTATTCCCCAGTTTGAGAAAAAGAAAAGAAAGAACCGTCTAGGCCTTCACAATGAGAGTCATGAAGAATTTGAGGGGAGGGGGCTGCCCTGGGGACCCCTGGAGGCGGTGTACTCTCATAGTGCTGAGCTCCTGGGGGCAGAACCCATCAAATTCTGCTTTGTTGTTCTCTCCACCCTCAGTGCCCAGAACAGAACTGGGCAGGACAGATATTTACTGAGCACCCCGGGAAAAGGGGGAGCATGAGACAGGCTGCAGGTCCTCTGCACCTCACCAGAAGCAGACAGGACAGGATCTGACAGAGCACCGCTTGGAGTGATGCCAAGGTGAGCTCTGTGAGCCTGCAAGCTGGCTGGGGTGCAGACCCCAGGGCTCCTGTTCCTTGTCCCTGCTGGTGCTCGGGGCTGGGCTGCAGCAGCCAGTCGTAGATTTGGAGCAAACACAAGAGCTTAGAGGTGGCCTAGTAAGACACACTGATCCATTCTTTCATGGCTAGCCCAGCCCTAGGGTTTCTAGGCTTTCTCACCGCACATATGCTTTGAAGCTTCTTGTCATTCAGTCTCTAAGTCATGTCTGACTCTTTGCAACCCCATGGACTGCAGGCTTCCCTGTCCTTCACCATCTCCTGGAGTCTGCTCAGACTCACGTCCATTGAGTCGTTGATGCCATCCAACCATCTCATCCTCTGTCGCCCTCTTCTCCTTCTTAACTAGTTCCTATAAGTCTTGGCCTCCAGCTCATAGCCTGAGAGAGCCATCTCAGTTCCAAACACTCAGAACTTTCCCCCTCGATATCCTGAAGTCCATGAACTTTAAATGAAGTGAGGCAGATGCCTTGCTGCTGCACTTTCCAGTCCCAGAGCAGTGATTCCTGAAATGACTGACTTCACCCAGTACACCTGCCCCAGTAAGAGAAGCAATCACAACAAAATTCCCATATGATCTTGGAGGAGAAAAAGAAAAGCATTGCTCATGTTGACTAAAAGATAAAGTCACAACCTGAAAGCAGAGTGTTATTTTATTTGGTGGGAATGTTTAGGACTCTGAGCCCGGGAAAGGGAATCTCAGTAGTTCTGAGAAAACTGCTCCAAGGAGGCAGAGGGAAGTCAGGCTATATACAAGTTTGCAACAAAGGGAGCAGGCAGTCTGAACATCAAAGATCAGGTATCAAGGAATTTAACATTCTGTGTATAGGAAGATACACCCCTCTGGGCTCACTGAATTCATTCCTTTCTTACCCACCTCAGCTATCTGGGGCCAATCCTGTTTCCTTGCTCACCTTGCTTCTTGCATTCCCCTCAAACCTCAGCAGTCACCTTGGGGGTTGGCAGCATTTGATGGATCATAGTTTTGGGAGCTCTCATTCACATTTGGAGGCCAGAAATCACTGATGGCTGTGACATTTCTTGTTCACTAATATGATAGGAGGTATTTTCATTTCACTCTAACTATGATTTGAATCCAGAATCCATAAAAAAGAAGACTGATAAATTCAACTAAAATTAAAAAAAATTTTAATTCTTGATTGAAAACCTTGATTGTAAACAAATTCAGAAGACAAATAGCAAACTGGGAAAATATTTTTTAATTCATATAACAGAAGAAGAGCTTAATTTCTCTAATATAAAAAGAGATCCTCTAAACTGGTAAAAGGCAACCCCTGAATTTTAAAATGGCAAAAGTTCTGAAAAAATGACTTAGCAGCAGCAGCAGAAGCAGCAGCAGGTAGTCTTTCAGGAAGACTTCCCCTAAAAATGTTTTGAATGATCTGATATTCTTAACCAAAAAGAGAAGAATTGGAGTGAAAAAGAAATAAGAATTCTGAAAAGAAGAAAGAAAAGAGAAGAAAATGAATGATTTTCCTAAAATGTTTACAGTAAAGTAGTGGTTGTATAATTACTTGAGGTACAAATATCATAGACCATCTCCTTACCACGGGGGTAGGTCATATTTCTTGGCCATTCAGCAGCTTTCTGTATTAGATTCTTCTGCATGCTTACCTTGTCTTAACTCATTTATTCTTTCTTATAGTGTGATGTGGGTGGTATAGATATTAACCCCATTTCACAGATAAGCAAATTGAGTGACAAGAGTTGAAGGAACTTACGAGGTCAAGGTCATACAACTGGAAAGTGATTGAGCCAGGATATAATGAATTCAGTCGATTTGTTTCCAGAACTTGTGTCATCACCTCTTACACTGGACTCTTGCCTGGGGAAGAAGACTGTAGGCAAAATGTGTCCATTCCTTGGGCTCCACTTCCCTCATTGAAAAACTGCAGTGAATGTATGAGTTTGTGAAAACAGGGGAGTGGTCCAAGGAGAACATCAAAAATGATGAGCCCTCTGGACCACACAGCTAATGATGAAAGATGAAAATTAGAATGACTGAGCCTTTTAGAGGCAAGGAATGTTTCTACTTGTGTTCATGGAATACCAATAGTAGTGGTCATAGTAGCAGTAGACAATGGTGCCCATCTTCACTTTCTTTCTGCAGAGAAATTTTGTTTATGTTTCAGCAAGAAAAATACTTTTGCCTAAAGCCTGTGACTTTTTCAAATTTGCAACAGAAAACTGCATATCATCTTTTTCTTGAGAAGTTATGAGGGTGCGAGAAAAAATCATGACTCTGCTGTTTACCACCCATAAAAGCTTAGCTGAGATTTTTAATTTCTTGGAGCCTGCATGTTCTTATCTGCATAAGAAACAGTAGTACATCCTTACACGGTTGATGAGGACATTAAATGAGTTATGCTTATAGGGGTGCTTAGCATTCTGTCCCGGGGAAGGCAATGGCACCCCACCCCAGTACTCTTGCCTGGAAAATCCAATGGACAGAGGAGCCTGGTAGGCTGCAGTCCATGGGGTCGCTAACAGTCAGACAGACTGAGCGACTTCACTTTCACTTTTCTCTTTCATGCATTGGAGAAGGAAATGGCAACCCACTCCAGTGTTCTTGCCTGGAGAATCCCAGGGATGGGGGAGCCTGGTGGGCTGCCGTCTATGGGGTCACACAGAGTCGGACACGACTGAAGTGACTTAGCAGCAGCAGCAGCATTCTGTCCAGGAACTAGTTCCTATTTAACACACAATCATTATTATGATTACCATTACTATTAATTCCTGTGGTCAGTGATGAATCCTTTGACACGAGTTTCAGTCCTCTAATGTGCATGTGTTAAAGCCTGGTCATACTGACACAGATACCTGCTTTTTTAAAACAAAGGTGGAAGTAGAAACAGCAAAAACATTTTGTGATGTGAATCCACCTTGGCCATCTACCCTTGAAATTTCATATCAGTTCTTATTGTTAATTAAGAAGGACTCCATTTGAAAGCTAAAAATTCCATAGGAAGCCTATGGAATCTTATATTGTCATGAAGTTTTAAGCCAAATAGAAACACGCACATCATTAGATGTTATTGCAGCCATTAAGACTGAGACATCAGTTAAGATGGTTTTACCTGATCACTGTGTGGGGATATCATCCTATATTTATTGTAAAATTAGAGATCTTGAAAATGTTTCCTCACTGTCTCCCGTCCTGTGTACCAGTGACTCTATGCAAACCAAACACAACAACAAATGTTACACAGACATGCTGTTGGCTTTTGCTTTCACTCTCACTAGTTAAGAAAAGGTTTGGAAAGATCAGGTTAGCAGCACAAGCAGAGGGTGAAATATATAACAAATTGAATGACTTCCATTCATTACTTATTTCCAGTATTTTAAATATCATAAAGCATGGTATTTCCTCCTGCATTAAGTTGTTATGGATAAAATATTAATTTTTCTTTTTTGCCAGAGACATAGAATGATGAAACCCAGGTATGTTATTCCCTGAGGATGAGATTTAATTTGTCCGAATAACTCAAGTCCATCTACAGAAGTTTGGTACTTTGTAGGGTTTCGTTTTTGTTTTTTGTAGTTTTTGATTCAAAATTCACCCTCTTTGAGATTCAAAAAAAATTTTTTTAATGTTATTTGCTTGTCTTATCAAATACTGAACTTGCACAAACTGGGTTTATGGTTTATCTCACTACAAGGTAAGCCCAGTGAAGGCAGGGATTTTGTCAAGCTGTTTACAACTGACATGGAAATAATAACACATGTTGGCAGGCAGTCCTTACTTGTTCAATGAATAAGTCAAGGTTTCTCAACCCTGCCAACTATTGACATTTTGTTTGATTCTTTGTTGCAGGCAGCTGTCTTCTGCATTGAAGGATGTTGAACAACATCTTTGGCCTCTACCCTCTAGATGCCAGGAGGTACCAGTAGCAACTTCCCTCCCTATCTGTGACAACTTCAAATGTCTCCAATTATTGCTAAATGTCTCCTGGGGGAGGCAAGGGCCCACAATGCCCTTTATCGAAACTACTGCAGTAATGAATTGTTTTGACATGTCAAAGGAAATCTTCATAACTATAGGTTCCTAGATGAAAACAAAAGAAGAATTTGGAAGCTATTTGATTTGTATAATCAATGCTGACTGCTAAGTTGCTTCAGTCATGTCCAACTCTGCAACCCTATGGACTGCAGCCCTTCAGGTTCCTCTGTCCATGGGATTCTCCAGAGAAGAATACTGGAGCGGCTTGCCATGCCGTCCTCCAAGGGATCTTCCTGACCAAGGGATCACACCTGGGCCTCTTAGGTCTCCTGCACTGGCAGATGAGTTCTTTAATCTAGTGCCACCTGGAAAGCCCTAATATAATCAATATAAGCCACTAAAATGGATCATTTATTCTCCACCAAGTTAACAGGATTGTTGAATCATTTCAAGAGATTTATTACAGTAAGAGGGAAATTATTTTTCATCATCACGGGGCAGAGGAGAAGGGGTCACTCTCAGTTACTGACAGTAATACTGTGGCAGTCTTTTATCACCTCTCCTATTGCTCCCAATCCAGTTCTTTAAGGAACCTAATGTTATTTCCATAACTGAATATAGAGGCTCTAGCCCAAAATTTACAAAGTATTTAACATTGTAAATAGGATATGGAACTCAGGGTTATTTTGGTGATGCAGCTGTTGGCAGCTCATACATTTCTGGAACGTGAGAAGCATCCTCTGACAATGTGCAATTGTTGTCTAAGTGACTACATTGCCATTTGCCATGATTCTGGTTTCCTTCACATGGTGTTTGGAGGACTTGGAAAATTTGCCACCATATTAGCAAGGAGGAATGTTGGGTGTGAAGAGAGGCCTGCGGGAATAGGCTCAGTGATCACACTTCATCTTCGCCAAGTTCTCAGCTCAAATGAAATGCAAGTGGGTGGTATTTTAAGTAAATCAATCTCTCTGTCTAAAGAGAGACACATGTTTATATGATTTTCTAACCTGGATACACTATCCATAAAAGGGGATGGCAGTGATGTTAGATGAGGTATTTAAAGCACTTAGCACAGTGGCTGGCAGGTAGTGAGAACTGAGTTGGTGTAAGCTATTATAATTACCATCATTGCTAAACATATGCAGGAGGCGTTATACCTCATAAGCTACTTGACTATGATGGAAAGAGCAATGATGCAAGAACAATGAAGTCATACAGGATGGACTCTTGGTTCAGCTACTTCTAGCTGTGCACACTCTAGTGTGCACTCAATCAGCATAATTACGCTGTACTGTATTAGTAGTAACAACAGACTTCAATACCTAAGTTGCTTGCAACTCTTAATGCCTTTCTTGCTCAAATCCACGTCCATCAAGGTCCAGCTGCAGCTCTGCTTTACATCAATCTTATGCCAAGACCTAGACTGTGAGAATAGCCTCTGTGCAATGAATACATCAGATTCATCATGGAAAAAGGAAATTAAAAACATGGCAAATCATGAAGGGGTTCTTACAATTTCTGCTTAGAAAGGTAATCATAACATCTGCCCACAATCATTGGCCAAAACAAACAACATGGTAACTTCCCAGTTCAAAAGGGCAAGGATATATAGTGGAGGAATACTGCAGGGAGTACCAAGATGGTACCACCATCGACCACCCTCTTAAGTGGGGCTCGGAGGCCTCATCTTTGCTTTTGCTAAACAGTGTTAGCAGTTGGAAATGAAACACTTGGAGATATTATGATGTGCCAGACTCTGCTCAAGATATATCTACAAAATCTCATAGAGCCCTCAAAGCAACCAGGTAAATTGACATCGCTGGCTCCATTTGACAGATTTTTTAAAACCAGAGGTCTTGAGGAGGTTAAGTAACCTCACACACAAAATCATATACAAAAACTGTAGGACCCAAGCTGAATATTTGCAGTTGCATAATCACTTATTTTTGAAATAACTTGTTTCTAATTGTTTTAGACTCTCTCTGCATGTAGGAAGAGCAGTAGGAACTAAACTGGCTGGCTGCAGATGGTGCAACTAGCCCTTTGGAGTTCTGACTCACTTTCAGTTTTTCTCCAACAAAATCCATGGGCAGGGGTCATCTGCCCTGGCCACTCTTTTTTTTTTTTTAATCCAGTTTTGGTCTGCTGCCTCCCCTTCTCAGACTCCAAGCTATTCATTTCCATCTTTCTCCTCAACTCCTGAAAATTAATTACTCTCCCTCCTTTCCCCCACCCCAACTTCAAACCTTTTTGGCAAATCTTTGTAGTAAACAGATGGGCTATCTGTGTTGCTGGGAGACCACTTGATACATGGAACCCAGTCCAAATGGAGTGAGAAGGAAGGTGACGTATCACCTACAGGGTGGAATGCCTCAGAGTGGGAAAGACTCCTCCTCCTCCTCCTATTTTTTTTTTTTTTTAACTGAAAAACAATTTTGGCCCCCTAGGGGTCTAACCTGTGGCCCATGGCGGTGGAAGGACAGAGTCTTAACCCCTGGGCTATCAGGCAAGTCTCCTTTTCTATTTTGAATTAAACTCTGGCTTCATTCTCCATACTCCCCTCATGGGTCTCAATTTCATCTCTAAAATGAGAACGATAGTAGTTACTACTGCTAACTACTACTAATAGTAACTATGACTACTAACCCATAGGGGTTTTGTGAATATTTAATGAAATAATGTTTATCAAGCCCACAACACAACTTCTGAAAGAACTCAACTGTTTTGTTGTTGTTACTGTTGGTGCCAGGCTCAGCACACTAAGGGAAGAAGAGTGTATGAGGTGAGATGGGGAGCACGCAGTCCTATTTATGATGGATTTGGGGGGCTTATGTTGAGGACTGTATTTTAGGCAGAGGATCTCAGTTGAAACAGCATGAGTTTCACAGAAACTTGAATTCCAATCCCTGTTTAGCATCTCATGAGCTATATTACCTTGTATAATTCAGCCTGACGAAATCTATTTTCGACTTTTTTTTCTTTTTTTTTTTCTACTTCAAAATTACAGGCGTAGTAATTTGCTCCAGACCTGACACAATGGCTATGGGATTACCTGCCCGGCATACTGTCCCGTATTTTTATAATTGATGCATTTCCAGTCTCCCCGCAGCCCCCTTCGCCTTGACCTGGCCCCCCGCTTATCCCTGAGGGAATGGGCAGTATTCACCCTCTCTCCCACCACCTGGCACTGCTGGGCCACGCGAAGAACATTCCATGAAGGCTCCGGGGCATGGCCAGGGCCGCGGTCTGTCCCTGGTGTCCAGAAGTTTCCAGAACGCACACACCTCTTCACTTACGGTGTGGGTTGCCTGTTTCTTACCTGGAACCCAGGTCTTCAGGCGGGGGACCGTCCTGCCGAGGGTGTCAGCCGGCTTTTTCCACACCTACAGCCCCAAAGTTGCCCTGGAGCCTAAGGGTACAGGGCGCGCCCGCGGCGCCGCGACTCCAAGGTCGCGGTTTGGCCTCGCCCGCCTTCGCGCCCTCGCAGCTGGCCAATCGCAGCCTCCCCCGGGCCGCGGGGCGGGCTCCCCTCCCCGCCCGCGCCCGCCGGCCCCTCCCACCCTCGCAGACCGTGCGCGCCGCGCCCGCACGCGCAGGCTTCCGGAGCCCAGCCTCGGCGAGCCCGCTCGGGGCGCTCAGCGGTCCAGCGCCTCGCTCCCCGCGCCCTTTCCGAAGAGGGGCTTCTGGCCCTGGGCCCTGGGGCCGAGGACGGCGGTGGCCCTCGAACTTCATTTTCAAAGGCGCCGCTGGGTGAGAAGCCCGAGCGAGGCGAGCGATGGATCCCGTGAGCCAGGTAGGACTGACTGGGCAGCGCGGGTGATGCCGCGCGACCCCCGGGGTTGGATGCCGCGCCCCCCAGCCCCTTCCTCACGCTCTCTCTCGCTCTTTCTCTCTCTTTCTCGCCTTCTTGGCCCACAGCTGGCCTCAGCAGGTACCTTCCGGGCGCTGAAGGAGCCCCTTGCCTTCCTGCGAGCCCTAGAATTGGTGAGTAGCGGGCTATGTGCGGGGAGGAACCAGCAGGTGAGGAGAGGTCGGGCGGGGTGCTCTCGGCTCGGTTCTGCTCCAAGCCTGGGAGGCCAGCCGCTCCCCTCTCCTCAGGTGCCATTCCAGGATGGCGGGGACAGGATGGAGGGATCTGGCTTGGAGGCGGGAGCGTGGACGAATTTTTGCAGGCGCTCAGACGAGGTGTCATCTCACAGGCGCGCAGGGGCTGAGGAGAGAAGCCTCCTGGGGAGACCGGGAGGAGAGCAGATGGAGGCGCTGCCGCTGGGCTCTGGCTGCTCACCTGCATTTTGCGGGGCTGAGGGCGTGAGAGGAGGGACCTGGGGGTGAGCGAAGTAGGAGAGAGGGCTTGGCCAAGCTGGGAAAGTTGGTGAGCGCGGCAGCAGCTCTCTGCCCCGCCTGGGATACAGGAAGCGCCGTGATCCACGCTCCAGCGAGAGGGAAGCTAAGAAGCTGTGAAAAACAGTAGCGTTGAAGGCAGGACTTCTTCCTCCGGTCCCAGAGTTTCTCTACTCTATTCGCTCTCGAGGACTTTTCTGATTTCTCCTAGAACCTCCCAGCCTCTTTGGAGCTTTCTTCAGCGCCTGGGTTCTAGAAAGTTGTATTACTCTCATGTTCTGTCCCCTTAAAAAAGAACTTGATAGTCCTAGGACAGCTTATCAGAGGAGTAAGGCGCAGAAAAGCTATCAACGGGGCCACAGAGCTTTGTTAGTGTTGCCGGCTTGGATGATCGTTATTCAGAGTGAAATCTGCGGGTCACACATTCTCTCTTGCTAGGAGCTCTGAAAGGCAAGCGAGTCTATCTGAACAGAAAGTTCAAAGCCCGTCATGTAGCATTAATCACAGGCCCTATCACTGAGGAGCCAGCAAGTTATGTAAGAGCGTATTCCATCCTCCCAGATCTTAGCTCCAAGGGCCAGTATCCGGGTTTGGCAACACAACAGTGTTACATGCTTACATGGTTGATCAGGGTAATCACATCTGCCTTTTTTGTAAACCTGCATTAAAATGCATGAATCTTATCAACTGGACATGGCATCAGGACAGCGTTTGGAAGGCTTGAACCAGTGGCTCAAGGATGGCTTTTCTTAAACTGTTTTCCTCACAGCCAGGTTAAAGCATGCAGGACTCAGTCCAGGCAGCTTTCAGTTGACTTTCTCAGACTTCTGTCAACACTCATTCATTTAGCCATTCAACAAACATTCTCTGTGGAAGAGTGAGGTTTTTTTGCTCAGTGGAAAGGCTGCATTGTCAAGCCATTGACTCTCAAAACAAAATTCAAAGACCTGCCATCATTTCTGACACAATCTCTCATGGTCTCACACTGTCGCTTTCACCCACCTGAAACATTTGTTTGTATTTCCTTCAGTCCTGTTACAATGTTATTTCATGTCACTCCCCCAACACACCCTCATTGAGTATATTTCAAAGTGTGAATGGTTTTGTTTTCAATGCAGATTTCTGGAAATCAAATAAAAATATTGGAAAGGTGGTTGCCCAGGAATCTGCATTTTTTAGCAACTTCCTAGGTTCTTCTTAGGCTCATTAAAGTTAGAGGACCACCACCCTAAGCTATACAAGGTCCCCCAAAACTCCAAAGCACCTGTTACCTTAATGTTCCTGTTATTTTTGTTCATACTGAATGGAGTCCTATCACAGCCCAAGCCAAATACAAATGTTTGTCTTTCAGCCTCAGCTTAAATATTACCTTCTCAGTGAAGATTTCTCTCATAATTGCTTCTTTCCCTCTCCTCTACCCCAAACTGAATGATTCACCCCATTCTTTGAGCTCCCATTACATCTTATTCATTCATTTATTCATACGAATTTATCATCCTGTCTTATAGTTATCTTTTCTTGATGTGTGTGTGAGAGATATATTAACTTAATTTTTTTTAAATTGGAGTATAGTTGACTTTCTCTCTTCTTGGCCTCTAACTCTTTATGGAAGAAGGAATTTTTCTTATAAATCAATGATTAGCTCTCATTTGTGCTAGAGAACCTGAGTAAGGGACCAGTAAAACCTTGAAAGGTCATATATGTTAGTTGATTGCCACCTTTTGAATGAGCTAAGGTTCATGGAAATAGGAGGTGTGAGAAAGTTTATCAAGGTGGAGAAAGGAAAATATCTCTTCTTCATGCCATGGCTGAAGAATCACTTGAAGGTCTTTGTTTCCTGTGGAAAATGGTGACATTGAGAGAGAGGTCTAGCTTTGGAAGAAAATTTGTTCTCTTTGTCTCAGTGTTCCCCACAGGTGCCTTTGTATGTGATAAGCAAAAATTGTAAACTGAACATGACAGAGCACTAAAAACATCCCTGTTCCTCCTGTTCTGTGCGGGAACAGCTTCTCTGTGGGAGAAGCTGGTAGTCTTAAATGTATTTGAACAATGGTCCCTTCAGTTTTCAATATTTGTGCTATAAAAGTAAAAGTGTATGTAAAGATCTGTGTTCAAGCCTATTTAATGCAGTGTCCTTTGTAGGGGAAAGAACAAAACAATTAGTAAATTTGTTAATAGAAAAATCATTAATATATGATTCATGCATGCTGTGGAATACTATACTGTCATTGTAAAGGTGAGTTCAATTAATATGTGTTGACCTGGAGGTCAGCATGTGTGATTGTGTTTGATAAAATTATTAAGTGCAGAAAAATGAGTTTCATTCTTATTATTTAATGAAATTGCTATATGGGAAAAAAAGTGGCTTTCAATTTTCCTTCTTTTAATGAACACATGGAAAATGTATTCACTCAGGTTTCAGACGAATGGATAGCATGTAATTTTTTTGTAAATATAAAAAAAAAACATAACTTTGTGAATGTGTGTGTGTGTGTTTGTGTAATTTGTATAAGCATAACATTGATATTTTTTCCCCAAAGAGTGTAATTTGAGGTTCAGTGAGTAAACTCCGGGAGTTGGTGATGGACAGGGAAGCCTGGCATGCTGTGATTCATGGGGTCGCAAAGAGTCGGACATGACTGAGCGACTGAAATCAACTGAACTGAACTGAGGAGAGGAGAGTGTGAAGGAAAGCTGTGTTCTGCAGAAAGAATCATGGACATATCCCTTGTTCACAGTTGTGTACATAAGTAATTTAAAAAACAATTCATATTTGAAATGACTTCCTATGGATTGACCATGTGAAGCAATATTACTTCTAAAGACATCTTCCACTTTGAGATTTATTGCCTTGGAGGGAAGCATGCACTTTATTGATGTGTCCTTTGCTTAGGAAGGGCTCATAGATATAGTAGATTTGAAATTTAAAAACATAAAAGTCAAACCTTCAAGGAAGAAGCTTTAGCCAATTTCAAAGACCTTGAGGCAAAATTTCCAAATCCTTAATCTCTACTTCAGTGAGATAAAGGGCATTTTCAGTATCTTTTGAGTCAAAACCAAAACTCAGGACACAGCACTGACTCTGATGGTCTGTTTCATGTATTCTCTGATGATTAAAAAAAAAAAAAAAAAAAAAAATAAAGGTCCAGAAGAATCTCTTAAGCCATAATTTGAAGATAGTAAAAAAATTTTAAATGAATTTACCTTATTTCTCTGACTTACTAAGTTAGTGTGAAATCCTGCTTCCCACTAATCACTCTTATTTCGCTACTTCAATTCTTTCCCAGGAGAACTTTGGCCTGGTTTTTTTTTTTTTTTCCTTTTTAAACATTTTTGTTAATACATTCTTTCCTCTTTTTACCATTTTCAAGGTTCTGTATTTGCACCTGTAGATTTCTGTGTAATGGCAGGTGAGGGACCCCAGCAGTTCCAGGACTAGAATTGGTACAGATGTAAGAGCATTAGTTCAACTCCCCCAAATAGTACTTGATGGCTGGCAGGTCCAGACTCTGCCCCTTTAGAGTTAACTGCTAGGTCAGCTTGTTTCATTCTTCTAATTCTTAATCTTTTACGTCCATCCCCCATTTTGCCATATCATTTCTTCTACAACCCCTGAACTCCATATCTCCATTCTGCCTTCCCAAAACAGGCCAGCTAATCCAGAGATGCAACATGTCTGATGTAAAAGGTATACAGTGCCTTGATTTAAATGGAAGGACCTGCTTTCTGAATCATCATTCCTGAATCTAAATTCTGATCTGTTTTCCTAACATCGTACTGCTTGCTTGATATGAATAGCATTTCTGATCATGTTATTGATAATAGCACATTAAGCATGTTTATAACATAACGTAATATAGTTTTCATTTTAAACCCTTGAGGAGGAGCAGTAGCTACCTCTCTCATGCAGGCTTCATATGAGGCACTGTATTCCACTGCTTTCCATGCATCATCGTATTGAATCTGCATGGCTTTTGTTCTCATTTCCATGAAGTTATTAACCATGAAGTTAATAACTCATCAAGGATAAAACAGTAGGAAATGGCAAAGCCAAAATTTGAGCATTCTCATTCCAAACTGTATTCTCTTAAATGCTACGCTGTTCTGCTTCCTTCCATGTGGCAGGCACCTGCCATAGCTTATCCCTAATCCTCAAAGAAACGTAAAAGGCAGATGCTATCCTATTTTGCAGTGTTTATCTCACCCACTCTGATATGTATTTAAAGCCCTTTCTGAAAATGCCACAGAGAGTTTATATTTAGAGATTAGCACAACAGACATCAATTGTCTTTGATATTGTTTTATTCTCTATTGTTTTTAATTAACCAAAGTAAAGTGGGTTCTAGTTAAGCATTAGTATCTTTTCATTTAAAATACATTGGAAAAAAAGTTTGATTATAAAGCCAAGAATTTAATCTGACAGTCGTTTTTTTCTTTTTTCTTAAAAAATGCCTGTGCATGAGTCAGATAGCTCTTTTTTTTCCCCTAAGCATAAACAGGATAGGAATTCTAACATGCAACTAATTTAAATTATGAGCAGTAATCTGCCATGAGGGTGTGATGTAATTGCAAAGCTACGTTAACTTGGATTTAATTATAACTTCTAGCCTCTCAATTAGTGACAAAAGTCATGTGTGCAGTTGGAATATGAATCAATAGATACACTTTTCAAAAAGAGCAACTCCCCAGTGGACTAATGAATTTATCACTTAATGTTTTTCTGAGTTCTATGAAGACAATTGATATTTGGCCCCACAAATACAGAAAAAAAGATTATATTACTACTTATGGATTTGAATCCTTATTTTATCCTTTTCCTAGCTTGATAACCTGGGGCAAGTTATTTAACTTTATTAGGCATCATTTTTCTCATCTATAAAATGAAACTGATAATAGTTCCTACTTTAAAATGTTGCCATAAATGACTCACTTCACATAAACCACCTAGCACAGTGCTTGGGCTATCAGAAGTGCTCATAAGTGATATTAAGGTGATGATGGTAGTGTGATGATGATAATGGTAACTATTTGAATAATTATGGGATTGATGGAAAGGAGGAAATAGAAATCCACCAGAAAGTAATTTACAGCATTACGACAACCTCTTGCAAGTTAGAGTCTGGGTAAAATTCTGACGTAGAAAATCTATCATACATTTGAATGTGCCTCTTTTGAGCTTCTCTCCCATTATATCATGAGGTCCAAGATTTTTTCTTTTTTACCAAAGCATAAGTGACTCTGTAGGGAGTTGTTCTTTGGAATATTTGCACTCAAAGAACTTTCCAGAGAGGCCGAGTTTGAACCTAAAGGAACAGGTCTCACAGAAGAATTGTAGGAACTTAGTTCTCAGGAATGTTTTGGTGAGGTATGGGGGGGACAGTTTTCCTGATCTTTCTGAAATTGTAATCCATAGACATTGTTTATTCTTGAAAGAATTACCTGTATCCAACTGAACTCTCCAAGATGTAGACATAGGTCTTTATAGTATCAACCACAGGCAATTACTAGCCAAACCATAATACCCAGGTACACCTGGCCAGTAGGCATCACCCAGATAAAAATAGGAGAAGAACCCTGCACTCATGCTCAACTGGAAACGTGACTTCTAGTTCTCTGTTCCCCAGAGGATTCACATGTCTTCCTGATCCAGGTAAGAAAAAATAGTCTTAAGGTAATAGAAAAAAATAGTGAAAAATATCCAAGGAATACATTTACAGAACCATGACTTTCCTTTGAGTCTTCTTTTTCTGCAGGCATGTCTTTGACTTTGGCTGTATGTGTGATTATTCTCATTCATTCAGTTAGCTTAGCCATCCTTTGAGAACCTCACTTCCTCACTGAGTTTGGGGGAAAACACCCTTTGCCTACCTTTTCACAATTTTGGCAATTTTAAGGAAAAGCAAGCATGTAAAACACTTTGTAAACTAAAGGTCATCCAGAAGTAAACAATAATTGTGATCATGATGATGGTGATGATAAAGGAGTGATCTTTTCCAGTTGGGTGACTCCGGACATCATAACATACATGGGTAAAGGCTGAGGTGTGAAGTGATCTCTGCTCCCTGAGGGGTTGAGCTCTTCCCTGCCACTCTGCATCCATGAGCCTCTGCCCCAGTCTCTGTGGTCTCTGGAACCCACAAGAAAGAATGATGCTGCCTGTTGAAACTGATGCATCATCAGAACTTGGAGAGATGCCACCCTCACTGATTTTAGCTCTCATACTAAAAGCCTGTTTCTTGCTCTGTACACATTTCACATTTATCAGATATTTGTGGGGCTGGCGATGGTCTCTTGCACCTGCCACTTTTGCACATGCCACTTCCTTTGCTTGGAACACACACGGTTTTCACTGAACCCCTTTTAGCTGACAAATTCCTCTTTTCAGGTGACAGTTTAGACATCACTTCTTTTGAGAGGGACTCTCTGAGTAGGGAAGTCCCTCTGGATGAAGTCAGCCTTCTGATGGCTACCAGAGCACACTCTTCACTGACTTTTATTTTTTGTTTTTTACACATTTTTGCTCCTCAACCAGACTAAAGTTTTCTGTGAAAACAAGGATCTTGTTTGTCTTATTCATAGTACATTCTAAGCATCTTTATACAGTGCTTGACACATGATAGGAATGCCTCCAAAAGCATTTGTAAATCCCACCAAACACCCAGACAGTAGATGCCTAGTAAGGCATTGGTTTGGGGTGAAGAATGTTCCTGCCAATGTAGAAAACGCAGGAGACACAGGTTCAATCCCTGGGTCGGAAAGATCCCCTGGAGAAAGAAATGGCAACCCACTCCAGTATTCTTGCCTGAAAAACATAATCTCATGGACAGAGGATCCCTGGTGGGCTACAGTCCATGGGGTTGCAAAGAGTGACTAAGCACAAAGCACAATGAAGGCTTGGTTGAAGGAAGGAGGGAAAGAAGGGAGGAAGGCGAATAAAGAATGAAGAAATGAATCCCTGAGAACATGTTGGTGGGATGTCAATTACCTTTCATGATCTCCTGATCTTAATCATTTTTCCATGTTACCTCCTATTAATAGTGATTGCCCATTACCTCTAGATCCTGAACTTAAATGGTTTCCCCATTGAAAACAGTGTATATAATTTCTTCTTAAAGTCACGTCTTCTTATTTCTAGTTCGGGTTTCTTTCTACTATCTCATGTTGTCAGAACACAAAGCAAAATTTAAATGCTCACCACCATAATGACTTAGGATGCCCAGACCTTCTCAAGGACCTCCTCCTTCTCAAAAATACTCCTAATCCCTGAGAAAATTTTTACTGATTTATGTATATTTTCTAACAAAATCTTTGCTTGTTGATCTGTTGCATGATGAAATACAGGTTTAGCAACATGTTGTTGAAACATACTTATAAGGAATTCTATAGAATTCAGAAAGGATCCAGATATTTAGCAGCAGGATGAACCCTAAATTCTTTTGGTTGCCTGGTAAATTACTTGAGTCAGACTCCATCCTGGATGCAGGAAGAACAAATCAATTTTGTCTGCCCATTTGTGTGTGTGTGTGTGTGTGTGTGTGTGTGTGTGAGAGAGAGAGAGAGAGAGAGAAAGCTCCCATCCTTTGAAATTGTTACTCTGAAGGATTTGTGTGCCAAATAAGAAGACATACCCCCAATGGCTTTAACAAGAAATGATCACATATCCATCTGGTCTGCCATGAGACTTCCTGGCTCTGCTTTCATGCCCTTAATTCACCTGGTGGCTTTGCCTGCACTGATAGACAGCTTGTATTACCCATGAAATCTTTCCTGAAGCTGAGATCCAGAAGAACTGAGAAGGCAGAATGGTTAGATTGGAGCAACGTGTGATACCAGAAAATTACTAGGCACAGACCCATCTTCCGAGTGAAGATTGGAGATCTTGGAAGAAGTTTAAGTTAGAAAAGAGAGTGGTTTGATGAGTAGAGATTGTGACTGGCTGGGAATGTGTTGACTTTGAAGCCATACTTGCTTGGATTCAACCATAGACCTTGAGTGTGTTCAAGCGCAAATCAATCTTACTGAGTCTCAAGTTCCTCAGGAATCTTAACATACCTAAAACATAAATTTACATATAAAAATAAATTCATTACTGAAACACCTGGGACATCCACTTTCTGTCCCTGACTCTCAGCTTCTTGAATTGTAAAATGAGGATAACATCTAGAATACATAACTTGTGAAATAAGCTGAGCCAACATGTATAAAAGTTCTCATAAGAGGGCTCAGTAAATATTAAATGGTCCCAAATCTAGAAAACTGAAGCTCAGGTATCTGGGGACTCTTTACTGTAGGAGCGGTGCCTGATGTATTACCTTTAATTTTCATCTACACCTGCCATTTGAGGAAAGGGGGAAGGCATATTTTCATTTTTCATGATCATTGACCAGACTGTGTATAAGAACTTTTGTCATCAGAATCATATCACAGATTCTATTTATGAAGCAACTGAAAGCAAAACATGATTATATGTGTTTGAAATCTATTTTAGAAGATGTATGCTTCCTTGTTCAGAAAAAAAAACAAAACTAAGAATAAGTTTGAAATTGTAGCATTAAACTCTAGGTATTCTGGGGAAAAGACTGTTTATTAGCAAGAATGATAAATTTGAAATACAAATATTCATACTTGTATTATTACTTTAAATTGCTGGCTGCTTTTTGTTTTATTTTTAATGCCTGGGCTTATTTATTACATTTCCCTCATTTAGTAACAGAAAGAATACCTAGATTTGAGTGTCAGCTATGACACTGACAGGTTATGTAATGTTGTGCGTGTTACTTTAACCTCTCTGGGTCTTTCATATTTATATGAGTAGAAATAATATTAATTAGCAGAAAGAATTATTGTATTGGTTAAATGAAATAACACTTGCGAAGAGTGATGGCACATAGCAAGCACTCAATACATTTGTATTTTCTTTCCTTCTTTCCCCCAGAATATGTTTTACTGCCAGCATAAATTTCTCAAGAATTTGTGAAATTCTGGGAAACTTCACCAGGGAGCCTTTTTGTTTCTCTAGGTGTTCGTAGGTGTTCTTGTGTTATTCTCCGTCACACACATGCACACACACACGTTCTTTGTGCTAAAGACATGAAGAGCGCATGTGTGAGACAAACATATTCTAATGGGAAAGTATGCTTTGGCACATGTGGTTGGAAAGGGGAGAGGGATTAGACTGGATCACCAAGTCCGAGATCATTGTCCCAAACACACTGGAGCCCCAGGCTGTCTACAGGCCTTGGCCAGGTGACCATGAGTTTGTGAAGCTTTTCTGAAAGGAGTAACATACTACTTTATTTTAAAGAAAGACAAAGCCCCCATAAATAGTGGGAGTTCGTTAAATGGCAGTATGCTGTTAGGTGCCACTCTGTCCTAAATCAGTGCTATATAGCTTATATATACAATTTCATTCAGATCTTACAATGACCTCATTAGGTTAACTTGCCCAAAAATACAGAGCTGATAGGTGACCGAGTCAGGATTTCAAGCCACATCAGTCTGACCTCCTGCCTCTTCCATGCCTTCTGTGACCCAATGATACTAAGTATATTTGTACTGGGCAGTGGATTTCTTTTGATGTTCTATTTACAACCATTTTTATGCATAAACTATTTAGTGATTTCAAATCAGAAAAATATAAGCAAAAGTTAATAAATCAAAATTACTCAACATCCTTTTACTGAGAGACGACTAAGGTTAATATATCGAAAAATATCTTTCAGACATTTTAATGTTAACGTACCATTTTTTCCCCTGGGTTGAGGGGAATGACGTGTTAGATTGCTAGGACTGCCGTTACTTAATACCATGAACTGGGTAGCTTTAACAACAGAAATTCATTGTCTCAGAGTTCCGGAGACCAGAGGTCTGAGATCAAGGTGTGAGCAGAGTTGTTTCCTCCTGAAGCCCACGAGGGAGAATCCATTCTGTGCCTTTCTGCTAGACGCTGGTGGTTTGGCTGTCAGCCTTTGATGTTCCTTAGCTTGTTGATGGTGTATCACATGAAATTCTCCTCTGTCTTCACAGGCTGTTCTCCCTGTGTGTGTGTCTGTCTCCAGACTTCTCTGTTTATGTGACACAAGTCATATAGGATTAGGGCCTGCCCAACGCCAGTGTAACTTCATCTTAACTACATTTGCAATGACATTATTCCTAAATAAGAACACATTCCTAGGTACCAAAAATAAGGATTTCATCATGTGAATCTCAGAGGCATACACTTCAACCCATAACAAATGGGTTCTTAGAATCGGCAAGGCTTTGTTTTCTGCTTTGTCACTACATAAAATACCTTCCTCCACAATTTTGATGGCTGTGTACTATTATATGGTGTGCCTTTACTAGAAATTGTTTAACTAGTCTCTAATCTTAATAGTTTTTAAATGGCTATTATTTTTAAAACCTGCAAAGATTCCCTTCTTAAAGATAAATGTTTACTATAACTCTATTGTTGTTTATTTTATTTCTAGATGTAGAATTCCTGGTTCAAAAGGTTAGGCATTTTAGGTATTTGAAACAATTGCCTGATTGCCCTCTGGTGAGGTGGTTCTATTGTGGGCATTGGCAGTTTAAAAGTTTTCCAATTTCATAGACGAAAATGTAATCTTGATTAAAATTTGTACTTTAATTTTGTACTGAGATTGCATCTTTTTTCATAAGATGGTTTATGTTCTCATTTTCATTTGGAAACATTTTAATGGACAGAATGGATTTGTAAAGCAGTAGCTGAGACTGCCAAATTCATGAGGCTGTTCACGTGGACTTTTATATAAGCTGCTGCCTTCATCTTTCTAGGTCATTGTACTACTCCACTATTTGGAAATTATTAGATGGCTGTACTCTGACTTGGGTAGAGAGGGAAATAGTGAGCCTTCCTTTCTCTGAATCATTATATAAGAATAGATTTCTAAAACTTTTAGCATACCGAAGCTAACTTCGATGTTATGAATCCTTAATACTATAAATAATTTTATAGTATAAAATTGTCATCCAAGTTGCATGATTTATAATATTAACTTTATTTATCATAAGTGACTTATTATTATTTTACCTTAAATGATACTCATAGCATTGGTCCATACCCGGTATCTTTTTGAAATGTGAAGCTTATATATATGTATGTAGTGACTCACGCATACAGATGTATACCCTACCTTCTTTGAGTTTGAGGCACTTGGAACTTTAATAATTCTTTTGTGGGAAAAGCAGAGTGGATGGGTGTTATTGCATCACCTGAGGAATCCTGGGGTGTATCTTGCCTTATTTTATTGATGAAATAAAATGAATTCAGCAGTCCCCAGATGCCAAGGGCATTTCTTGTATTTCCAGGATCACATTCCTGACCACATTTGCTATTAACAAAGATAACATTATGGATGCACTCTGCCTCTGCCTCACATATGGCTATTTTGGGACACCTTGGCCCCTTGGAATTAAAAGAACAGTTGTTAACCATCATTGTGTACTTGCTGAGTTCCAGGCCCTGTGTGAAAAGCTTTCAATAAGCATGCCATTTAATTCTAGCAACTCTGTTACAAGGCATGCATCATTGTTTTCCCTTCTTTAGGCAAGAAAACTGAAGATTAGAAAAACAAGTTTAAGTGTATATGGTTTCAGTGCATATAGTAATAACAGAAGAGCTGGGATTTTGAACCCAGATCTTCAGTACTTCAAAAAGACCCACTGTGCTTCTCCTAGCAATTGTAGAGGGAGAAGAGGTCCCATTCTCCCCCAGAGACTAGATCCCTGTGGGAAGAACTGTCCCAGCCAATAGAGCTGCTGTCTGTAGCCCTAAGTGAACCGACTGCAGGACAGGCCCAATCATTCCGCCAGGCTGATGGTACCTACCAGCAAAATCCGCCAAGGTGGTGGTTTGACCGAACTGTTAATACTCCTTTGCCTCAGTTTGGTGGGGAATTCTGTTTGGGGGCAGCAGAGCAAAATTCTTGAGTTCTCTTTGCAATTTAAAGGCAAGTATTTTTTTTTTAAGGTATTTCTTATACATTCCCTTGACAAAATGATAAATGAAAGGGTGGTTTTGATTTGCTTTGATTTTTCTTATTTTAGTTGCAGATATCAGAACCACAGTGGCCTAGGTAAACAATGGAGCATACTCAGAAAGAACCAGGACCTGGTTGCTGCCTGCCTTTTCAGTTTGTCAGGAAGGTCTCCACCACCTTTGAGTGGCCGCCATGTGGCTGTGGAAATGCAGCTCTTTGCGCTTGGAAACTTGTGTTTTCTTGCTTTGTTTCTGGGCAGCACTCAGTTTCCTCTCCCATCTTGGTTAGTCTGCCTTGGAAGGACCTGGGGAACATTCCCAAGGCTGTCAGGCTGGTGAACATTGGGGCCAGAATGCACACCAGGTCTTCTGGGGGCCTGGTAGCTAATGTGTGAGGAAGCAGGAAGCAGGCTGCTGTCAGAGGCAACACTGGTGACCAGAAATGCCAACGTTTCTGCCTATGGAAGCCAGTTGTTGCTGAGCAGGAGCTCAGGCCTAAAGTGTCTGGATACTTCTTGTGTTCTCAAGAAGACAGCAGTAAGGATTCTGGTGCCATGCTTGGGAGGTTTGAATGCTGGAACTGGCTTCTCTTTTTCGAACACCAGGAGGCCCAGCCTTTGGAGAATACACAAAGCATGGCTGACTTCTGGATGTAGCCTGCAGTCTCCAGCTTGTTCTCACTGAACCGCAGAATCCTGGCACCCTGGAGGCTCTGTCTCTGTGCCTCCATGGACCTGGCCTAGTTCGTCTTGTGCAGAAAGTTCTCAGGAGCTGTTTGATAGATGGATGAATGGAACTTTGGTGTTTAGAAATTAACTCTTGCTTGATTTTTGAAATAATGAAATTAGTGGATTTAAGGATTCCTTTTGCCATCTTTCAGATAGAATGAAAATTTATTTCTAGGAAGCATGGAAATATAGGGACTATGTCTTGGACCAAAATCACAGTGGGAGGCCATGGCGCCTAGAAGCAGCATAGGGTAAGTTAGTAATACAGCTCTGGGACCCAGACAAGCATTGAGAACTGGATTTCTCAGTCAACCCGTGTAATCTCAATTCTGTTCATAACAAGTACCATCTGATTGTTTGTAGTTTGAGGAATTATTGAATAAAGAATCCTAATGGGGGAGGATTCTGAAGACTTACATAGAGTAGGACTGCCCAACAGAGCATTCTGCAACAGTGGAAATGTTCTATTCTTCACTGTCCAATGCAGCAGTCACTAGCCACAAGTGGCTATGGATCACTCGAAACTGAGTTACTGAAATTTTAATTTATGTATAATTAATTTAAATTTAAAGAGCTAGTGGTTACCATATTGGACAGCCTACATGCATAGAATTGGTCCATCTATCTGCTTTGCAAGGGCAGTGTGCTAAACTTCAGTAGAATACTTAATAGGAACTGGCTACTATGTTGTGGAATATATTCACTGTGGCTCTGTTCTTTAAAACATTCTCTTTTTCTGGTCATACCACATGGAAGGCAGAGAGCCTTAACCATTGGGCTGCCAGGGAAGTCCTAAAAGATTCATGTTTACATTTATTTTTTCCATATTTTTTCCATATTATACAGTTGATGGCAATGAATTTATAAGCCACTTTCTAAAAATTTATTCGACCCTGAAATTTTAGAACTTTATCAGTTTTTTAGTTTGTGCTGTTTATGTATTTCCATGTGTTTGTGAACTTTATACATCAATATTATAGATTGAAATAAAAAGATAAGCTAATCTTCTTTTCTGTTTTCCTCCTGATAATGAAGCAAGATGACAGTTGTTAAAGTTTTTGCTAATTTATTAGCACAAGAATATCTCATTAATAATAGTTACTGTTTTTTTTTAATGAAGATATACATTTTATTTGGAAGCAGGTTAAAAGTGACATAGATTGCTCAGCGTTATGTGATGCAGATAAATTTATTTCTTCAAGGTTTCATTATTAAGGAATGGTGTTGAGACGTTTATTTATCCCAAGATTAGCAAGATAGTCTGGTAATGTTTTGACAATGGCCTGTTGAGCAGTATGATTAGCATCAGAGTGTACCTTTAAGAGGAGTAAGAGCCTGGTAATGAGATGACGAGAGCAACAGTGGTACAGGTACTTCGTGACTGTGGTGTCAGCCACACGCACAAGACCCTGACGCAAGCAAATCCGCATGTCTCACACCCTTCGTTCCACTGTATCAGTCACCCATAGATAGTATGAAAATTTCTAGTCTGCCCAAGTGCCCTAGTTTTACAGTGTTTTGTTTGGGTCCCCTTGACAGCAGCACCTAAGTTAAAGGCAGCTGGGAAGGAATGCCAGGGAGCAGGAATGAGGGACCAGGGAAGTGAAATGGAGATGGGAAATGAGTCATAACCAGTAACTCACAGGGCTTCCTGAGCCAGCATCATGCATGCATCTCAGAACTCCCTTGGGGACACATGGGGAAAATGCCAATCTTTTGGCTCCCAGTCCCCCACTACTCGAGGATGGCTAATGGAAGCTAACTTCTGTCTTAATTTGAGTTCCACGAAGCAAACTCTGAAGTAAGGGTGACATAGTTTATTTGGGAGTTAATTCCCGCGAACACCAGTAGGGAAATTGAACAATGGGACAGGGAGTAGAAGGCAATGGAGAATACAGTGTTACCACCATTGGTGACTGCAGGTCAATCCCAGTGTCAGATGCTGGCTGCTGCTGCTAAGTCGCTTCAGTCGTGTCCAGCTCTGTGCGACCCCATAGATGGCAGCCCACCAGGCTCCCCTCTCCCTGGGATTCTCCAGGCAAGAACACTGGAGCGGGTGGCCATTTCCTTCTCCAGTGCATTAAAGTGAAAAGTGAAAGTGAAGTCGTTCAGTCGTGTCTGACTCTTAACGACCCCATGGATTGCAGCCCATGAGGGTCCTCTGTCCCTGGGATTTTCCAGGCAAGAGTACTGGAGTGGGGATGCTGGAGACCAGTATAAAACACTAATTGGCTGTAACTTACTTCTGAAGAGACTGAACACATTGTTTGGAGATGGGCATGTGGATACCTCCAACAGCACTGTTACTAAAGAAGAGAGTGGGTCTTGGGGAGTTACCAATTTCTGACATAGATAGTCAACAGATATTTTCCCAACAGTTTCTGAATCCTCTTTGGCTAAGTTTATATATATATGAACTTCCCAGGTGGCACAGTGGTAAAGAATCTGCCTGCCAATGCAGGAGACGCAAGAGAAGGGAGTTCAATCCCTGGATCAGGAAGATCCCCAGGAGTTGGAAATGGCAACCCACTCCAGTATTCTTGCCTGGAAAATCCATAGACAGAGGAGCCTGGTGGGCTACAGTTCCTGGGGCCGCAAAGAGATGGACACGACTGAGCGACTCAGCGTGAGCACACACATGTAATCTATTCTGATCCTTATCAGAGATCATTAAGCAGAAATCATTTGATTGCAAAGATAGGAACCCATTCAAAGTGACACAGGAAAAAAGATATGGGATATATTGGAAGGAATCAGGGTTATCAAAAGGCCAGATTCATCAGTCTTCATGAAAGAGAAGAGAAAAGGGAGAGCTGGGAGGCAGAAAATCCAAGAAGAGCTTCTCTCCACTGTCTTGCTACATCCTTGTTCCATCTGCTTTGTGTGCCTCTGTGTGTGCTGGCTCCACTTCTCTGGCTTTTACCATCAGCATTTTGCTCTGCTTTTTGTATTCGAGGAAGACAGTGTCTGCCCCCAGCTTGATTCCAGCCACACAGTGCAAGCATCCAGCACTATCGTTCTTGCACAGACTCTCCAAAGATGGAGAACGGCTGACGCAGCCTCATTTGTGGCATGGTTCAGCTAGGGTCCCATCACCAGGTCTGGGGAGAGGAGTAGGACCATGCAGCATACAGAAGTTGGCGAGTGTTGGAGGGAGGGAGATTCTGCTAGGAGGGGCAATGAGTAGGCAGAAGAGGGTTGCTATCTCTATTTCACTGAGAGTGACTTTTTTCAAGTATGAGAAAATCCAACATTTTTAAGAAAGCAGCATCCCAAGGCAGTGGGTAATCAGTGCTGAATCACAGGCTCCCAGGAGAATGGTGGTAGTGGTTTCACAATAATTGACAAATAAGCACAAATGAGGTGTCTCTGTGGGTGGTGACTGCCACTTAGATGTTAGGGGACACTCCTCTTCAGACCATCTCCTGTGTAGCAGGAAGAGCCCCTTCCATGTATTGAACATAGCACTGTTGAATTCATTAATCATTAGAGGTGCTTGGTATTAAAATTAGCAGCAAATGAGGAGTGTCCTGATTGCAGAATTGGTATATGTTTTTCACTTGTGGCGCTCAAGAGTGATTGGGATGTATTTTTGATAAGTGTTCCAAGTTTCTCTGCCAGTTTCAGAAGAAATGTTCACAAAAGAGCTGGTTAGGATACAGAAATGGACTGTGGAAGAAGGAGAGGATATGACTCACCTTCAGGTGATGCCTTGCAAATTGTACTTTGGCAAGCAACATTTTATAAAATTTGTTGCCTGGAATTCTGCTTTAAAATGCTACTTCTAAGTATGAAATCCAGAAGGTACATTGTATCTCTCTCTCCCTCCCTTCTTCTCTTTTCATCCGTCCATCCATCTTCATTCTAAGGTAAGGTCAGGGTGAATCTGCTGACTCAGATATCTTGGTTTAAAAAAAAAAAAAATGTGGCATGGTGTTGGTATTCGTGAGCTTGGTACCAGCCTTCAAGTATGCTTTAAGGATAAAATAACTGCACCAGTCTCCTGCCCAAATCCCTTTACCATGCTGCGCATGGCCTTCTTCCTCCCACAGCTGTTGTGAATGTTGATTGCTAAGTCATAGCTGCCCCTTATCCAGAAAATTGCCTTTGGCTGAATGAAAGCCACCCAAACTAGGAACTTATTCTCAGCACTAGGGGAAACCTACAGCTGGTAATAAATAGTCTAATACTGAGGTACACAAAAGACTGGGCCCCTTGTCTCAGGGTGGGACCGTGTCTGGCACAGTTTACACTTGAGAGTGCCCGGCAGGGTCAGACCAAAGCTGCCCTCTAGCTGACACCGCATCCTTGAGTAGCCCCTTCATCCGCTCTCTGCTGTCTCCTCTTCCACTTTCTGCTGTTTCCTGGAGAGTACTTCCCTAGTAAATCAAGAGCACTCCTGTCTCTGTCTCAGACTCTGCCTCTATAGAACCTGTTCAAAGATGGGGATGCTAACTGGTTGAACACTGGTGGTTTTTTTTTTTTTTTTTTAAAGCATATTGGCAAGGGAAGCTGTGGAGAATTAGAAATAGTTCTATTAAATGAAGTGAAATATGACTTGGTGAGAAGAGAACCAGATTGGAAAATCCAGCCTTGAATCTCTGTTCCCTCACGTGACCTTAAACAAGTCAATTTCTGAGGCTCCACTCCCTCATTGGAAAGCCAGGTGTGTATACTGATTTTCCCTTCATTATCTCTGATGAATCTGGTGTTTTGCAGACTTAGCCTTGTTTTTCAGTAGTGTTAGTGTGACAAGTTGGAGAAATAAATCTGGACATTTAGATAATGTTTTGAATGACCTTTAGATATGAAATGTGTTTGTTTTATTAGCACAGTACCTAATGTACAATGAGGCCCTCCAAGTGGTGTGAATTTTGAGCAATTATTTTAAAATACTTATACTTTAAAAGGCATACATTTGTAACTATTGGTTAACTGAAAAGAGAGCTCAAGCCATGGAAAAAAATCTAGAAAAGATTTCATTACAATGATTTAGCTTTTTTTTTTTTTTATTGTACTGGTAGGAAGAAGTGGGTAGAGGGCATGGTTTAACAATCTCATATTGAGTTTGTTAAATATACCAACATTGACTAATTTGATAAATTTATTTCTATTCTGTATATATCAACAATTAATTTTCCAACAGTATTTCTTCAGCAAAGTAAGTGACTTTCTGTCCTGAGGCTGTGGTATGAATCTTCTGGAAATGACATATTGTAATTTATACAACCCTTCCAAGTTTACTGCCGTAGGCTTATGCTTAAATACATATGATTTGTGGAGGAGAGTTGAACTATTTTAGAAAATTCTCCATAGAAGCTTAGCAGTAACCAACAGATGGATGCTTTTGTCATGAATTTGTGTAACTTTTTGATGCCTCTGGATTTTGTTGAGTTCCTGTCTTGTCTTCACAGCAGCAGCTCACCTAGGGTCTGTCTAATGAGTTAATTTCACTCTAATATGGACTGTTACCATAAGGTTCGCTGAAATATGTGCTCCATGAGGATAAGCCTGTCTGTGAACTTTACCTCTACAATTCTGTTAACTAGAGCTGGGCCTGCTTTGTGGTAGACACTCAGATATTTCCCAAATGAATGGATGTATGAATAAGTGAACAGGTCATTTTCTCACCTGGAACACTCTTCCTCTCAGCATCCCTTGTTTCATCATTTTCTCCCCACTTGAAATTTTACCCATCTGTATAGAACCATCTCAGATTCTCAGGTTGTTTCTTTTATTTGTTTGATGTTTCATGAAAGAAATGTCTTCCTCTGTTTGGGGAGGCTTATGGTTTCCCTGTCTGCCCTAATGAATTAGGTTGGTGTTTCCCATCATAAACTAGGCTTTGTATTCATAACAGAAATCTCCTCCTATTATTATTCAAATATAGTGAACATGATGTAGGAAGCCACGGGACTGTAAGTTATTGGGACAGAATTAAGTCTTACGGGTCTGACCCCAAGTTTATTATGCAATCCTGTGCACCACTTTATTTCAGTAGCCTTGAGCTTATCTAGACATATGGTACATTTTTCAGTAAAAAATTACTTTTTATCAAAAATTTTAATGTATTGGTTTTCATTATTGAAATAAAGCATCAATAATATTCATCAGCCACTGTGAATAAATGTGCATAATTTATCCTATTCCTTTAAACATATTTTTATCTAAATGTGAAGAAATTAACCGTGAGTACAATAAAGAATTCACTTTCAAAAATGTATATTTTCAGAAGTGAAGATCATCAAATATTAAAAGCTGAAAAATCTTCATAGAGTAATACTGGCTTTATGGAGAAGGAAATGGCAACCCACTCCAGTGTTCTTGCCTGGAAAATTCCATGGACAGAGGAGTCTGGTGGACTACAGTCCATGGTGTTGCAAAGAGCCAGACATGACTGAGCAACTAAGTGACAATTCAGATTGTGAAGTGATTTCAAAAATAAATAGAATCTGTGGCTGATTCATATTGATCTATGGAAAAATATATAAAAGAAATATGGGCTTTGGAAATATTTTACCCTGTAATTCTGAAGTCAGAAAAAAAAAAAATCTGAGAGTAAAATGTTCTGTATGAGTTTATAAACATCTGCCATTTCAGCCCAATTTCTGCATCTCCACCTGCTGTGTCTCAACCAACATTCAAGGCCCAGTTCAGATGCCATGTCTCCATCCCAGATAACTTTTCAAATTCCCCTCTTTTATCCTAAGTGCCTTTCGATTCTCAAAGCGTTTTTCCTTTTACAGCATCTTATGAAAGTAACATTTGTACCTTCTTTATCCTTTGTAAATTCCTGGAGGCAAGAACTGCTGTCTTACTGATCTCATAATTGAATGTCAGGCTTCTTGATTTGAAGTGTGGATTCAAGAACAGGTGCCAGCTTACTGCAGCCCTGAGGAGCAAACCTTTGGGGTAGAGAAGAAAGCATCTTTTGTTAGTGAGGTTTCTCAATATGCTCCCTGTCAGTATGTTTGAATGTAAAGCAATCCTGTCTTCCTTACTCTGCAAACAGTAAATAGGCTGCCGTTATGAATAGGATGCTGCACCAAAGGCAGGTGACTTCTTTCCTCACACCTGATGATTCCTTGCTGGCAAAGCGGACTGACATTTTCCTGGGGACTTATACCCGGCCCCTGTCTATCAGATTTGCCAATGATGAAAAACAATATCAAATTAATTTGCAGTTGGGCCTTTAAAATTTGCCAAGAAGTTAATTAAAATGATAAAGATCAAAATAGCAGGGAACTCAATATGCTTAATTATGACTTCAAAATGCAAAGAAATCCATCAAGCTCTCTCCCTCATCCTTGAAAAGGATTAGGTTCTCTCTGCCCAACTTCAGATGGATTCCATACGAAAGGAAGACTGCACTTAGAGGACAGGTAATTTTAGTCACGGGCTTGACGTCAACTCTTTCGACTTGAGAAAGGCAGATTCATTCAGTTGATCTGGGGAAAGGAGGGAGGCTTTTCTTTTCAACTGTCTTCATTTTTATTGTGCTTGTTCTCCTGAAGCAAAAAATGTGCACTGTCCATGGTGAAGGCAGAATAACTAAAGGACATTCCTAGGCAATAATAATAATAATAATAATTGTCTTAATATTTAATACTTAGTGGATAATGAGGTTTCTCATTATAATCCCTTTGAGAATTTAAAGTTGTCTTGTGCTTTATCCATTGTTGTCTGCTTTATGCAACTGAGTTTTCCTAGTAAGACAAATGTGGAGATAATCGTTGCTGTCTCCATTTTACAGGTGAGGAGATAAGAGGCTCTGAGATGAAGTGATTCACCCTGTGTCACACACAAATTCCACAAATGTGCCAGGATTCAAACCCAGGCAATGGGACTTCCAAACCCATTCATAGTCACTGCATTATGCCACCACCACCATACCTTCTTAAATAAGAAGTTCCTGTTTTCTTCTTGATAAATCATTATAAAAATTGTTACTAATACATTAGTAAAGTGTCACTTCAATTTAAAGTTCACTTTAATTCCTTCATTTCTTGATATGTTTGTTTCCTGAGAAGTAGAATACTAAATATTTATATTTTCTTCTTGACTGACATGTTATTTCAGAAATGTTTCATCCTCGTCTCTCGTTGCCCTTTAATTAGCAGCTTCCTCAGCTCTCTAGCTGGCAATTTTGCAGTCTTCCTTTCCCTGTCATCTCCTCACTTGAGCCTTTTTGCCAAAAATATTTTTCTTAATTGAAGAAATTCTTCATGAAAATCCTTTCTCATGCAGATAATCAGCCTTCAATTTACAAGTTCTGTAAATCTTGCTTTTAATATGTTAATCTGTCTTAAAAGAGGTCACACATTGAGATGAAGTGAGACATCCTGTGTTGATAAGATTCCTGGTGAAAGTCTATTTAGAAAGTTCACTTTCAAGGGAAAAAAAAAAAACTAGGCTCTGGTCTAATTGCAGTTGGTATTAAGGGACTAGTGGAGATCTGATAGCACACTTGGGAAGGGCATGGTTCATGGCTCACATTAGGGACAAATGATAAGGATTTTACTTTACTTCAAAGTAAAGGACTTTGAAGGACAAAGAGAAAGGGAAGGTTATCTTCAACAATATATTAAAAAATATTAAAGAATAGGAAGATTGAGGGCCTGAGTATCCATTAAATATAAGGAATAGTGGAGCTAGGAAAACATTGGTACGATTTATGACAGAGAATGTTTTGCCTGAGTTCTCTTGTGGGAGTTCTATGGTGTCATATCTTATACTTACATCTGTAAGCCATTTAGAGTATATTTCTGTGTAGAATGTGAGGGTGTGTTCTAACTTCATTGATCTACACATGGCTGTTCATCCTTCCCAATACCACTTATTGAAGACACTATCTTTTTTCCGTTGTATATTCCTGCCTCCTTTGTCAAAAATGAATTGACTGTGAATGTGGGGGTTTATTTTGGGCTCTCGGTTCTGTTCCTATGATCCATGTGTCTGTTTTTGTGCCAGTACCACGCTGTTTTGATTACTGTGGCTTTATATTATTGCCTGAAGTCTGGGAGGATTATGCCTCCTTCTTTGTTCTTCATCCTTAGGATTGCTTTGTCAATTCTTTTATGGGTCTTTAATGGTTCCATATAAATTTTAGGGTTATTTGTTTTAGTTGTGTGAAAAAAAAGTCATCAGTCCTTTGATAGGGGTCACGTTAAATCTATAGCTTGTTTTGAGTAGTATGGCCATTTTAACAATATTAACTCATCCAATCCAAGAGCGTTCTGTTGCCTTTAATTTTTCATATGTTTCCTTTAATATTTTCTCAGCATATGTCTTTCCGTTATACACATGTATCCATTCTTTTGTTTATTACTTTCCATTATGATTTATCACAGGATGTTGAATATAGTCCCCTGTGCTATACAGTAGCAATTTGTTTGTATTTGTTTCATATATAGTGGTTTGTATCTGCTAATCCCAAACTCCTCATTTATCCCCATCACCCCCTTTCTTCTTTGGTAACCATAAGTTTGTTTTCTGTGTTAGACAGATTCTTGCTCACATAGTCAAGATAGCTAGGCAGCCCCAGCATATGTCCTCTCGGGTCCAAGTCCAGTGGAAAAAAGGTCTACTCCTGTTCTAACATCTTAACAAAAGGTTCCTCCTGCCCCATGGGCTCTGATGGATTCACGTGCCCAACACGGCGCCAATCCTAAGGCTGCTGTGGGAGAATGAACAGAGGAGCCCTACGTAAACCACATGGCATGAATGTCATCCATTCCTGCTTCAGGTAAACACATTCAGACCAGAGTATTAGAGGGGCAGCTGCTGGGCTGATCCTTGCACTCTCTGGCCTGACTAGCTCCAGGTCATCCAGCATACACATATACACATTTCATCAGGTGTCCTTCCCACATGCTGCCAGAAATCAGATGTGTACAGTGGAGTGTGCATATGTGAACAGAAGCCAAGGGAAGGTGGTAGTATTTTCATTGTTTTGTGACTTAGTTTTATTAATAAATTTTTTTGCTTTCTTTGTGTTTTTAACTAACTTCTGGCTTTCCCCTTAACATCTTATTATAAGAAGAAATGAGATGAATTATATTTGTAAAAGAATATCAGTTGTTTGAGAAATTTCATCTGTGCCCCTGACAACCACTGACCTACAGTGGGGAAAATGATAGTGAAGAAATCTGATCAACCTTTCCATGGAAGTCTTCATTGCAGTAGCTGTAAAAACAGGTAATCTCAAAGGTAAAAGTCGATGATGTAGGTAATGCAGTCTGAATTTAAAGTTGCTTATTTGTATGTGTGTACATATATATGTACAAATATATGCACATATTCATATACATATATTATACTGTGAAGTATTGTCATCAAGCAGGATATTTTTATCTAAAAATTACCTTCAATACCCATGTTAAAGCCAATTTTCTATGCATTACTTTCAATTAAAAGATGCTTACACCTTGGAAGAAAAGTTATGACCAACCTAGATAGCATATTAAAATGCAGAGACATTACTTTGCCAACAAAGGTCCTTCTAGTCAAGGCTATGGTTTTTCCAGTAGTCATGTATGGATGTGAGAGTTGCACTGTGAAGAAAGCTGAGTGCCGAAGAATTGATGCTTTTGAGCTGTGATGTTGGAGAAGACTCTTGAGAGTCCCTTGGACTGCAAGGAGATCCAACCAGTCCATTCTAAAGGAGATCAGTCCTGGGTGTTCTTTGGAAGGAATGATGCTAACGCTGAAACTCCAGTACTTTGGCCACCTCATACGAAGAGTTGACTCATTGGAAAAGACTCTGATGCTGGAGGGATTGAGGGCAGGAGGAGGAGGGGACGACAGAGGATGAGATGGCTGGATGGCATTACTGACTCGATGGATGTGAGTTTGAGTGAACTCCAGGAGTTGGTGATGGACAGGGAGGCCTGGTGTGCTGCAATTCATGAGGTCGCAAAGAGTCGGACACGACTTAACGACTGAAATAAACTGAACTTAGCGACTGAAATAAACTGAACTTTCAATTTAATACTTGTCTAAACTTCGCATATGAATGACCCTTGTGTGGGAGTTAGGAGTCCTGGGATGCAATTCAGTCCTTATAAAGCTTAAAAAATAGTAGCCTTCCTCCTTCTGGGCCTCACTTTCCTCATTTTTAAAAGGAGAAGATAGAACAACCTAGTACCTTTCAGACATAGAATTCCATGGTTCTCTAAATCCTTCTATTGGTAATGTCATAAATCCCAATGCTCTGCAAATAGGAAATAAGTCTAACAGTCATAAGAAATCATTCAAACACCAAAGAATAAAGTGTGTATCAAAATCACTCACCCTGTAACTGTATAGTTTTTGACATGATGATGAAATTCCATCTGGATTTTCTCTGCCTGTGTACAAAGATGCATACACATATAGATTTTACATACATCAAGACTGACTGTGGGTTTCCCTCGTGGCTCAGATGGTAAACAAGCAACCTGCTATGAGGAAGACGTGGGTTCGATACCTGGGTTGGGTAGATCCCCTGGAGAACAGCTACCCCCTCCAGTATTCTAGCCTGAAGAATTCCATGGACAGAGCAAACTGGCAGGCTGTGGTCCACGGGATCGCAAAGAGTTGGACGCAACTGAATGACTTTCTAGACTGACTGTGCTTGCTGTTCTAAAACAAGTATAGTCAATCTTAATATACTTCTGTCAGTCAGTAAGTAAGGAATACACTTCCTTGTAACTTAAAAGTTTTTAACAGTCGTCTAGCTAGCACACAGAAATGCATTACTTATTCCTGGCAATTACTGATTTAGTTGAAGAATTACCAAAAAAGTTAAATAAATCTGTCATATGCATCTCTGTGAAGGAAATTTAGTTTTTATTGAGATAACTTTTATTATATTAATAGAAGGCACATTGGTATAATTTTAAAATATTGAAATATAGTTGATGTATAATATTATATAACTTGAAGGATACAATATAGTGATTTGCAATGTTTAAAGATTTCAGTCTACAGTGTTAGTTGCTCAATTGTGTCTGACTCTTTGTGACCCTGTGGACTGTAGCTGTCAGGTTCCTCTGTCCATGGAATTCTCTAGGCAAGAACACTAGAGTGAGTTGCCATTCCCATCTCCAGGGGATCTTCCCAACCCAGCGATCAAACCTGGGTCTCCCACATCGTAGGCAGATTCGTTACCATCTGAGCCACCAGGGAAGCCTACTTTTAAAGGTTATATTCCATTTATTATCGTTATAAAATACTGACTGCTTTGTAATAGCCCATTGTGACCCTATGGACTGTAGCTGTCAGGTTCCTCTGTCCATGGAATTCTCTAGGCAAGAACACCAGAGTGAGTTGCCATTCCCATCTCCAGGGGATCTTCCCAACCCAGCGATCAAACCTGGGTCTCCCACGTCGTAGGCAGATTCGTTACCATCTGAGCCACCAGAGAAGCCTACTTTTAAAGGTTATATTCCATTTATTATCGTTATAAAATACTGACTGCTTTGTAATAGCCCATGACCCATGTTGTATAACTTATTTTATACATAATAGCATTTTTAATTTAAATGACAGCTTTTTTCTCAAACTCAAGTGACACTCTTGTTAAAATTTGGAAAATATAGAAAAAAAAAGTGGAAAATAAACGTGTCATAATTACAACACCCAAAGATAAGATCTATTTTTAGAACATACAGTGTATATATATTCTACAAAATCAGAATAATGCTATAAATATTGTTTTAGAACTTTATTTTTCCACTAAATATGGATTGTATTCTTAACTCAGAATAACCTAATTAGTTAGATTACATTTAGAAGTTTATACCCATCAGAAATTTCTTTTAGTTATAGACAAGATTTTACATACTTTGGATTTATCTTTTAAATATCAATATTTTACATAGTCTTTTCATTTGGTTAGAATATGACTTCGATTCTGACCTATAAATATTATAACACTTTTGTTTATCATCCTAGTATATAAATAAAACATATTTTATTGCAGAAAATGAGGGTCCTGGGGAAAAGTTCAAAGAGGAAAGTGTGGTTTGCTCTCTCCCTAATCCTGCTGTATTGACAATTGTGGGAGTCACATACTTCCATTAAGGATCCATTTCTATTTCTGGAGTACATCAATGTGATTACTGTTAAAAAGATTATGAAACTCAAGTTGTGGGCACAGAAAAAGGAACAATTAATATTGAGCCTCTGAAGGACTGAGTAGTATATGTGTCCAAATCTCCTGTGATTTTGCTGGTTTCTTAAAAATGCATATTCTGCTCTGCCTGTCGCCCGAGTACCCAGTTCATTACTGAGCACATATAGGTGCTTGGGCTTCCCAGGTGGCTCAGTGGTAAAGCATCTGCCTGCCAGTGCAGGAGGCGTCGGNCCTCTGAAGGACTGAGTAGTATATGTGTCCAAATCTCCTGTGATTTTGCTGGTTTCTTAAAAATGCATATTCTGCTCTGCCTGTCGCCTGAGTACCCAGTTCATTACTGAGCACATATAGGTGCTTGGGCTTCCCAGGTGGCTCAGTGGTAAAGCATCTGCCTGCCAGTGCAGGAGGCGTCGGGAAGATCCCCTGGAGAAGGGAATGGTAACCCACTCCAGTCTTCTTGCCTGGGAAACCCCATGGGCAGAGGAGCCTGGTGGGCCACAGGTACATGGGGTCACAAAGAGTTGGACACGACTTAGCAACTACACAACAGTAGCAGGTGCTTATGCTTTATCACCTGGAACAGGAAAACATTTCCTCTGTTTCCCTTTTAGGGAGAGAAGTTTAAATTTCTAACCTTGTGTGTCTACACGGAAGTTCTCTGTGTATTTACAGACATGTCTCCATATGGATAGCCAGTCTGAACACAAAGACAACCCCCCTTGAATAAAATGAGCTGCAGGTTTCCTGGTGCCTTACATTAGAGAGCTCCCAGTGAACCCTCTGAGGTCTCCCTGGAAGGGGTCTGCTGGAAAGCCATCTCGCCAGGCTGACTGCCAGGGAATTTGCAGTTCTCAGCTTGTGGAGGTTGAAGTTGTGGCTGTTCCTGTCACCTGGGGAGCCCACCCTTGTTACTAACCCAGTAAGGTCTGTGACACCAGTCAGTGGGGGTTGAAGCCTACTTTTAAAGGTTATATTCCATTTATTATCGTTATAAAATACTGACTGCTTTGTAATAGCCCATGACCCATGTTGTATAACTTATTTTATACATAATAGCATTTTTAATTTAAATGACAGCTTTTTTCTCAAACTCAAGTGACACTCTTGTTAAAATTTGGAAAATATAGAAAAAAAAAGTGGAAAATAAACGTGTCATAATTACAACACCCAAAGATAAGATCTATTTTTAGAACATACAGTGTATATATATTCTACAAAATCAGAATAATGCTATAAATATTGTTTTAGAACTTTATTTTTCCACTAAATATGGATTGTATTCTTAACTCAGAATAACCTAATTAGTTAGATTACATTTAGAAGTTTATACCCATCAGAAATTTCTTTTAGTTATAGACAAGATTTTACATACTTTGGATTTATCTTTTAAATATCAATATTTTACATAGTCTTTTCATTTGGTTAGAATATGACTTCGATTCTGACCTATAAATATTATAACACTTTTGTTTATCATCCTAGTATATAAATAAAACATATTTTATTGCAGAAAATGAGGGTCCTGGGGAAAAGTTCAAAGAGGAAAGTGTGGTTTGCTCTCTCCCTAATCCTGCTGTATTGACAATTGTGGGAGTCACATACTTCCATTAAGGATCCATTTCTATTTCTGGAGTACATCAATGTGATTACTGTTAAAAAGATTATGAAACTCAAGTTGTGGGCACAGAAAAAGGAACAATTAATATTGAGCCTCTGAAGGACTGAGTAGTATATGTGTCCAAATCTCCTGTGATTTTGCTGGTTTCTTAAAAATGCATATTCTGCTCTGCCTGTCGCCTGAGTACCCAGTTCATTACTGAGCACATATAGGTGCTTGGGCTTCCCAGGTGGCTCAGTGGTAAAGCATCTGCCTGCCAGTGCAGGAGGCGTCGGGAAGATCCCCTGGAGAAGGGAATGGTAACCCACTCCAGTCTTCTTGCCTGGGAAACCCCATGGGCAGAGGAGCCTGGTGGGCCACAGGTACATGGGGTCACAAAGAGTTGGACACGACTTAGCAACTACACAACAGTAGCAGGTGCTTATGCTTTATCACCTGGAACAGGAAAACATTTCCTCTGTTTCCCTTTTAGGGAGAGAAGTTTAAATTTCTAACCTTGTGTGTCTACACGGAAGTTCTCTGTGTATTTACAGACATGTCTCCATATGGATAGCCAGTCTGAACACAAAGACAACCCCCCTTGAATAAAATGAGCTGCAGGTTTCCTGGTGCCTTACATTAGAGAGCTCCCAGTGAACCCTCTGAGGTCTCCCTGGAAGGGGTCTGCTGGAAAGCCATCTCGCCAGGCTGACTGCCAGGGAATTTGCAGTTCTCAGCTTGTGGAGGTTGAAGTTGTGGCTGTTCCTGTCACCTGGGGAGCCCACCCTTGTTACTAACCCAGTAAGGTCTGTGACACCAGTCAGTGGGGGTAGGGGGAGAGGTTGCCTTGCAATGTCCCCGCTTGGCCGGAATACTAGGAAAGACTTCCTAATGGAGGGATGGCAGCAGACTTGATACTGATTGGAGGTGCTCTTAGAAATTGTCTTCAGTGCCTAGAGGGATATAGGGTTCCCATGGCAGCACCACAAACACCTGTGTAGATGCTGAAGATATGAGCACATAGAAACAGAGGGGAGGGACATGCAGGTTTGAGTGCTGCATATGGACCAGTTACTCTGGTAGGCACTTTACTTTAACTCACTGATTTCCTGTAGATTTTCTGGTAAGTGGTGATATTTCCGCTTTTCAGATGAGGAAACAAAGTCAGAGAGGAGATGCACTCTCCTGAGGTCACACAGTTTGAAATGGATAATAGAGAGCTTGGATCTACATCAGCCTAGTCCCCCTAAAATCTGTGCACTTGACCACTGGTCTGTACTGCCCCTACAAGTAGTAAGTGTGTTTAGAAATATTACATTACTGATCATATAAAGGCTTTTTAATATACGCCTTTAGGTCTTCAATCCTCACACTGATTCTGTAAGTTAGGTGACCCTGTCCCCATTTTACAAAGGAAACACTACAGTGCTAAGAGCTAAGTCACTTGTCCATGACATTCTACCTCTTGGATGTTAGATCTGTGTGAGGTCAAAAGCCAAGCCCTTTTTTCACACAATTCCAGTGTCGTCCCTGCCCTTGAGCAGCTTGTCACCAAGATGAATAGACACAGATGTAAAGAGATTTACCAGTCCTCATCTAAGATTTACACGCTCCTTAAGAGTGATCTTTTCTGGAAGCGACTGCAAAGACACAGTAAGGGCCATCTGTCCACAGGGCATTTCTCCTGCACAGTCATCCCCTTAAAGAATGGGGAGAGGCCACTCATTGAGGGTGATCCAGTGAGAGCTTGCTCAGGTAGACACTGCAAAGCGAGGAGTGGAAAATAGGACTTTTAACCTCAAAGAGGCCTCTTTCTGAAGATCCAAGAAAGGCTTGAACAGAAGGACATCAATAGAATTTGAAGTGGCATGACTCTAGCTGCACAGCCACTGTGCCATTTGTCAGGGCAGAGCTTTTGACACTGGTTCCTTTTGAAGCAACAGCAGAGCTTTTGCATCCTCAGCAAGCTTTCTTTTGAGGGCAAAATGCTCAAAAACTGTCACCAGAGGAAATAAGGAAGGGCTATATGGGTACTATAGATTGACTTAAGGATTAGCGATGCTCACCTTGCAATGGACAGCCTAACACTTTTCTCTTCACTTTGTGGTTTCAGTGTGTAAACTTCTGGGTCCTTTGGCAAAACAACTGGGAACTGGATGAGCACAGTCAGTTCCGTGAGCATTTACTGAACTCCTACTGGGGAGGTGATAGAAAAAATGAAATTAAGTTTCTGTTCTCAAATATGAGACACAGTTCAGTGTCAACTAAGAAAAAAAATGCACAACCTAAAAATGGACAAGTATATTTTATTCCTGGACCTTACTGAGGACTATAACCCAGGAGACAGCCTCTCAGAGTGCTCTGAGGAACTGTTCCCAAGAGGTAAGGGAGAAGCTAGGATATATAGGCATTTTTTCTGGAATACAAAAGCAAACCAAACCTTGTAGTCATAAAATTACTGCTAATCACAAAGAAACAGACATCTCAAGTTAATGATTTTAGTGCTTTTCTATGAATGGGGAGATGCAGGTGTCTGGCCTCATTGAAATTATTTATTTGATGTGCTTATTAACTATCTAGAGGGCTTCCCTTATGGCTCAGCTGGTAAAGAATCCACCCTCAGTGTGGGAGACCTGGATTTGATCCCTGGTTTGAGAAGATCCGCTGGAGAAGGGAAAAGCTACCTACTTCAGTATTTTGGCCTGGAGAATTTCAAGTTAAGTTCAAAACAGGACAGGAAATAATACTTGGCTTTTCTTCAGCACTTACTTTGTTTCAAAAATAATGTTAAGTTTTTCACATGGATTCACTCATTTAATACTCAGAACCTCCCCATGAGA
>SJYX01003278.1:115807-141345 GCA_006410675.1 Oreotragus oreotragus | reverse complement strand
TTGTTCCATGTCCAGTCTAACTGTTGCTTCCTGACCTGCATATAGGTTTCTCAAGAGGCAGGTCAGGTGGTCTGATATTCCCATCTCTTTCAGAATTCTCCACAGTTTATTGTGATCCACATAGTCAAAGGCTGTGGCATAGTCAATAAAGCAGAAATAGATGTTTTTCTGGAACTCTCTTGCTTTTTCCATGATCCAGCGGATGTTGGCAATTTGATCTCTGTTTCCTCTGCCTTTTCTAAAACCAGCTTGAACATCTGGAAGCTCACCCTTCATGTATTGCTGAAGCCTGGCTTGGAGAATTTTGAGCATTATTTTACTAGCGTGTGAGATGAGTGCAATTGTGTGATAGTTTGAGCATTCTTTTACATTGCCTTTCTTTGGTATTGAAATGAAAACTGACCTTTTTCTGTCCTGTGGCCACTGCTGAGTTTTCCGAATTTGCTGGTATATTGAGTGCAGCACTTTCACAGCATCATCTTTCAGGCTTTGAAATAGCTCAACTGAAATTCCATCACCTACACTAACTTTGTTCGTGGTGATTTGAAACTGGTATTAGTATTTTCATTTTACTAAGGAGGACAGTGAGATCCAGAATGATTAAGTAACTTTCTCAAGTCACACAGCAGATAGCACACTCATCATTTAAGTCCAGTCTGACTGCAAAATCCTGATGCTTAACCACTTACAGTAGTCTGCCTCAATAGGTATTCCTTTTTGGCTGGAATATCAGCCAATAGCAAGAAGTAATTCTACTGAAAAATTAATTGTAATCATCACACCTATCACCTGCCTCCAAGGAGCATTTTCAGTATAAACGTAAAGGCAGATTACTTTGATCTGACTTGATCTCTACAACAGTTGAATAAGTATCACTCTTCTTATTTTAAGATGAGTAAACTGATAGAGCACCTAACGAGAAAAGAATATTAGGGAAGTAATAGATCTGAACTTTGAAACAGTATCCGTGACCTCAACCATTACATTGTATTCCCTCTAAGACTGGGACCAGGTGATAAGATCCCTGATGCTAAGCCAGGAAGTTTGCATTTCTCCTGTAGCTAGCATGGAAATACTAAGGTTTTTGAACTGGGAGTGGATGTGGCTTGATCTGGGCTTTTGAATGATTAACGTGGAACTGGCTTTGGATATATTATAGATTGGAAAATCAGAACAGAGGGAGCAGTTATAGGACCTACTGCACAAGTCCATTTAAGAGGTCCTATCCAGGTGAGATGTGTGAACAAGGCAATTGGTCCTGAAAGCTCAGTAGAGACTCCTGAAAGGAGAGACAGGAAGCATATGATATTGGGTTTATGAATGATTAGGGTGCTGTTTGGTGCCTTGAAATTTGGATCTCTTGCCCAAGAGGGAGGCTGCCTCTAGAGAATATGCTGGGAGCTATTTAGTATGGAGAGAACCTGGAGCTGTGATTACCAAGACTCTGGGTTGCAGCTGCAGCCACCCAGAATTAGCCCAGCCAGATGGTGATGGGTAACTGGCTGTTCTCCATGGACCTCAAGAGAACACAACAGATATCACAAGTGAGAGGCACATGGCTTCCCATGGACTCAGAAAACTTGCGCTGTGCATTTCTGGGTCTCTCAGGGTATCTTCCCCCCATGTTATCTCTGTGATATGAACTCAGGTTGATAGCGGTGAAGAATGTTTCAGACAAATCAGAATTTTTTTTTTTAATGAGGCCATCTGGTAGGTTGTCTGCATTTATATACTAGTAGCCACAGCAGATTAGAAGCTGAATAATTCTCTGCCTGTACAGCATTAGGAAACTATTTATAGCATGACAGAATAGCCACTGCAGTTACAACTCAATTCTTGGGTGACATGAGACAGGATGTTAACTAGATCTCACAGATAATAGTAATGAACACTGACTAGTACCAGGCATTTCTCTTTTTTCACATATAATAGGTATAAATTCTCAGCATCGCTCACTTGGGGGTATACAAGAAACAGAACTGGTCTTTTAATAAAATAATTTGAGTGNTGGGTGACATGAGACAGGATGTTAACTAGATCTCACAGATAATAGTAATGAACACTGACTAGTACCAGGCATTTCTCTTTTTTCACATATAATAGGTATAAATTCTCAGCATCGCTCACTTGGGGGTATACAAGAAACAGAACTGGTCTTTTAATAAAATAATTTGAGTGTACAGTCTACCAAGTGGTCAGAACATTATCCACATACTTCAAAGAAAGGTATGATTCAGAAATTATGTTCGTCAGTCCAGGATTGGAATTCAATCATGTTGAGAATCACCCTCTCTCCAATTTATTCCTCGTGTTGACCCAGGGAGGGTGCTAAACCCAGGAGATCTTACTCAGTTGCCAGCCTGGTGACAGTAGGGAGTGGGTGTCCACCATTTTAGATGTGCAGACCCTCTGCTAGCCTCCTATGCTCAGTGTAAATTCACTTAGTCAGATCTTTATTCACCTGCAAACTGAGACCAATCTGCCAGTACTCACTGGTTCTCATTAGACCCCCCTGGCTCCGATAACCTGGTGAGGTGATAGTCATTCCTCCTATTATTCCCCATGGGCACTGTCCACACAGCTAGTACCTGGCACTTATCTCCTTGAGCTCATATTGGGACCCGTTACAGGTCCATTTACCTCTCCCTCTCAGCCAACTTTCACTTCCCCCTCAATACCCAGGGGAAATTTTGCAGTTCCCATCCCCACAACACTTTAGGGCTCTGGAGGCCTTGGGACTATAAGAGGAGATCCATTTTGTCTCCTTACCCCTGTGTGTCTGAGATGGAATCAGAAGTTNAGCCAACTTTCACTTCCCCCTCAATACCCAGGGGAAATTTTGCAGTTCCCATCCCCACAACACTTTAGGGCTCTGGAGGCCTTGGGACTATAAGAGGAGATCCATTTTGTCTCCTTACCCCTGTGTGTCTGAGATGGAATCAGAAGTTGAGAAATTGTCATTTTTATTCATTGATCCAATTCTAAGGACTCCAACCCCAGGACAAATGGTGACCCATGTCTCCCCAACTTAATGGGGATGAGGCAGGCTAGAGTAAAGGAAGACACTGGAAAGGACCTTAAATTATGATTCTGCCACACCTGCATGATCTCTGATCTCCACAGCACCTCTGGGTAGTAGAAACAATGACTTTAATAAAAAGGATGAGGTTTAGAAAAGTTGAGGGATGTGTTAGAGGTCCCACTGAAGCCAACAGTGGTGCAGGAGTTCGGGCAGAGCTGTCTGATGCAAACAGTGAGCTCTTAGCCGTCATTCTGCAGGTGGGAGAGGTAGGGATTTTGCTTTATTTATTTCAGATCATTGAGTGGCTGGTCCTGTGATATCCTGTCATGGTGAAACTAAAGGCTGGAAGCCTAGATTCTGGTCCTTGGTCTTTCCCTTCTCCCAGTGAGGCCCTGAAACCCATGTGTTCTTCATTCCCCATCGGTGTCTCACTCTGTTAAATGGCACCAAAAAAGGGAGTTGTGGTGGTTACTAACTTTGAGATCTTCAGGAGAAAGCAGAAGTTCATGGCAAGAATTGGACTCAGTAACTCATGGAAGTAATTGAAGGGTTGTGCTTGTACTCTATTTAATTAGATTTACATTGGGTTAGTTCTAGGAGTTGTAATATGGAAATGTCTTGAATTTAAATGGTTATCAGATCTACTTCCCTTCTTCTAATAATAAGTTAATAGTAATAATATAATAAATATAAATTAATAGTAATATTTTCTCAATCCATTAAACAATTAAATTCCTTCTAGAAATAAAATGAGCCATTGACATTTTATTTTTAGCATTTTTTTTTCAGTGACTGGATATATATTAATTACTAGCTATGTTAAGGTTGTGATCATTTGTGCAGATTGGGAGGAAGAAAATAGCCACTGGCTATGACAAATTGAGATAAATACAGACTATAAAAGGAAATGTGCCCCACTGAAATGACTGAAATGAACTAAACAATGCAAAGAGATAACATGGATATGGAAAAATGAGTGCTTTCTTACCCTGAAGGTTGGGGGTGTCAATGGAAGTAAGTTTGGAGAACTATTCAGCAGTATCTAATAAAGTAAATATACATGTAGGTTCATGTGGAATGTATGTAGGAGTATCGTATATGCAATATAGAATTGTATATATGTGTATAATATATATTATTATTTATATTATTATATATAATGTAACTGTGATTCTACAGTATGCTGCTACTGCTGCTGCTAAGTCGCTTTAGTCGTGTCCTACTCTGTGCGACCCCATAGATGACAGCCCACGAGGCTCCCCTGTCCCTGGGATTCTCCAGGCAAGAACACTGGAGTGGGTTGCCATTTCCTTCTCCAATGCATGAAAGTGAAAAGTGAAAGTGAAGTCGCTCAGTCGTGTCCGACTCTTAGGGACCCCATGGACTGCAGGCCACCTGGCTCCTCCATCCATGGGATGAGTACTGGAGTGGGGTGCCTTTGCCTTCTCCGTGATTCTACAGTAAATGTTCCCTGAAAGATACAAAGAAGTATATTCATAACAGACCATTTATAAAACCACAAATGTTTATAAGTAGCATGACAGGCAAATCCTTTGTGGTGGATTTATCCACTGGACTGCTTGCAGTGCCACCTGGCTCCTCCATCCATGGGATGAGTACTGGAGTGGGGTGCCTTTGCCTTCTCCGTGATTCTACAGTAAATGTTCCCTGAAAGATACAAAGAAGTATATTCATAACAGACCATTTATAAAACCACAAATGTTTATAAGTAGCATGACAGGCAAATCCTTTGTGGTGGATTTATCCACTGGACTGCTTGCAGCAAGAATAACAATCAGACTTTTAAGTTCACACAACATGGATGAATTTCACCCAGAAATACTGAACAAAGGAAACCAGATACAAAGGAATATATAGTAGATAATTCAATTTAAAAAAATAATTAATGGTCTCCGAAGTCATGACAGTAGCCGACTTTGCTGGGAAAAGGATGGGGTGTGACTTCTGGGGTTCTGATAACATTCTTTTTGTTGATCTAGGAATTGAGTCCATAGATGTGTTCACTCTGTAAAAACTCACCGGGCTCTTTCACAGTTTTTTGTATGTATGTAATAGGTCAAGAGATTTGCTTTGAAAACGGTGGTCTGGGTAAAGGACCAGGCGAGACCCAGATGGAAAAAACAGAACAAAGTAAATATTGTTAACAAATTTAAAAGATATAAATTGTGAAATATTTTGCAAATGTAGAGTGTCATGTATGCTGAATCTAAAGTAGGTTTTCTTGGGCCCAACACTAGGTGTTGGCATTACTTTTATGAAAGTCTACAAGTCTCATATCTGTCATAAGACCATATCATTCAAGATGTTCTCAATACTAAGCCATTAAAAAAAAAAAAAAAAAAAAATTANTCTAAAGTAGGTTTTCTTGGGCCCAACACTAGGTGTTGGCATTACTTTTATAAAAGTCTACAAGTCTCATATCTGTCATAAGACCATATCATTCAAGATGTTCTCAATACTAAGCCATTAAAAAAAAAAAAAAAGTGCATAACCTCAGAAAAACTGAGATAGAAGTGGAATGGGAGTTCCTTTTCACTTTCCCCATCATGCCCAGTGTCTAGAAGCTCAGAGCCACCCTCTCCATCTTTGGGTCCATCCAGAATCTCTTATTCAGGCTGCACATTTCACCACAATTAGGTGACCTGTTTAGCATTCCTAGCCTGAGTCAGCCCAATTCATATCAAATGAAACTGGTCTATATTTAAAGGGCGGAATTCACAATGTATCAGCATGATCTAAAAACTTAATCACTGGGTTGAGAGCTCCCCGCCCCAGTTCCCCTAACATGTCTGTTGTCTCTAGCTTTGACTCACAATCATGTGTTTTTTAAATGGACAAGAGAATGAGCATAAAAGCAAAATTGCTGGTGACTAAGAACAGTAGCCAGCGATCCTGGGAAGAATACTGCGCTCCAGGGCTGAGCAGGAAAGCTGTGGAGGCTTGTGCGCTGTGATCATGCGAGCCAGCATGTGACCGCAGGACCCAGGTGACCTCTGAAGAACTGAATTCCCGAGAGCTGGAGTCTGAATCCACTATGACTAAATAAACCTGTGATGTTTGTTAGTGGCTTGTGACATACGAGGACCAGATGGCTTTACATTTTTTTCTACCTTTTACTTACTAGAATGTCCACGAGAGGCCGGGACCTGTATTTCCAAACTTACTGCCATATGTTGGACATTTATCAAATAAGATGTACTATAGTAACTGCACATTATATTTCTTATTTGTATAATTTGAATAAAAGTCAAATCCAACCTGCAGATGATCATAGCTATCCCAAATCTGGAAAGTCGGGCCAGTCCTCAGGTCCTTAGTGCAAAAGCAATGATTATTATTAGTGAGCCTGTTGAAAAAGAGAAAAATACACGGCCTGTTCAAGCGAATAAATGAAAGCCTTGACCTGTGCAGCAAACTGACTCGAGAGCTCTCAATTCACAGTCGAGGGTTATTTAAATGCTAAAAATAATAGCCAACAATAATTAATCAATAACTAAAAATGTCCTATGTTTTAGCCATTAGCCACTTATCCTACTTACAATTTTATCATCACAGTAACCCAACAGTAGCTACTCTTCTTAGGCCTGTTTTACCGGTGAGAAAATGGAGACACAGAAAGGTAAATTGCCCCAAATGGCACAGCCATTTAGTAGTCAAGCCAGAATTTGAACACAGGATCTAAAACCTATCACTATATCTAAAATAGTCTAATCCTTTAACCAACCTGCTCTGCTAATCTTTACCCTGGTTATCAGATGTAATAATTTGGGAAATGAAATTAATTTGTTCTAAATCCAAATTATTTCTTGGATCAGATCAGGTCTTCACTTGTAATGCAATACATATCTCAAGGAGAGGGCCATACTTCCCAATGACTCATAAGGTTGATCACAAGTCTTAAGGACTGTTCTGGTTTACTCCCGAGGGCTGGAGCAATTCACAGCGTTCCTTTTTCATTCCTAACAGTGTCTCTGAACAAAAAACTATATGGTTACCCTAGAATCATATTTGTCTTTGCCCAAAATACCCAAATGTCTCAATTAAAACTCAAATGTCTATAATAGAGACTCAGTTGGGGATAAGACCACTTTTTTCATCTGTTAGGATCCAGACCAGGATACTGCTTGACTTAGAGGCAAGCTGTCCACGCACCACTGGATTTTACTCACAAAGGTGACCCTTGGTTGGCCAAGCAGCCCCCTGTCTTACCTTCCCCTTGTTAGAGCAGGGAAGTAACAGCACAGCCTTCTGAAATCAGATGCCCTGTCGTGGGGACCATGTAACAACTTGTTTCCGGGGCTGTGGGTATCTGGGCAGAGATTTTTAGCATCACTCTGTGGCTCAGCTGGTAAAGAACCCACCTGCAATGAAGGAGACCTCAGTTCGATCCTTGGGTTGGGAAGATCCACTGAAGAAGAAATAAGCTACCCACTCCAGTATTCTTGGGCTTCCATGGTGGCTCAGATGGTGAAAAATCTGCCTGCAATATGGGGGGGCCTGGGTTCGATCCCTGGGTCAGGAAGATCTCCTGGAAAAGGGAATGGCTACTCACTCCAGTATTCTGGCCTGGAGAATTTCAAGGACAGAGGAGTCTGGCGGGCTACAGTCCATGGGGTTGCAAACAGTTGGACATGACTAAGTGACTTTCACTTTGGCATCATTTTGGGCTGGCTGGGCATCCTGTGGTCTGACACCTATCAGCTCAGCTGTGTCTGGTATTGTCAGAAAGCTCAGTGACCCTTTCTGGACTGTAAAGTACTTCTCAGCCCTCAGGAGCCTTTTTAAAAAGTATCTATTTATTTGGCTGTGTCGGGTCTTCATTGCGTCGTACACGGTCTTTCGTTGCGGCGTGTGGATTCTTTAGCTGTGACACACGGGCTCAGTTGCTCTGTGTCATGTGGGATCTTAGTTCCCTGACCAGGGATCAAGCTTGCACCCTCTACATTGCAAGGTGGGCTCTTAACCACTGGACCACCAGGGATGGCCCCTCAGGAGCCTTTTCTGCAACTCATGTGCCCTGTGGAAAAGCGGTCTGGGGCCCTGTCAGTCCTCGCTGGTGGGACTGGTCAGTCTCCTCCAGGTCCTTTGGGTGCATTTTTCTGAAACACATGATTTCAGGAACAGACTTCTGTATAAGAGTAAAACATCCCTCATGGAGTTGTGAGGACTCTTTTAATTGAAGAGAAGACTATATATATACCTTCAGGTTTTAACCTTAATATGAAAATGAGACTGACATTTCTTGAGCCATTATGATGTCCCAGGCTGCTTCTCTCGTTTCCTTGGGATACAGGTTTCATCATCCCTATTTTATAAATTAGAGGTCAAAACCTAGAAAGGTTTCATAACTCCCCTGGAATCACTCTGTTACCAGGTGATGCACAGAGGATTTGAAACTCAGTCTGTCTGACGCCAGGGTCCTTCCTGGAGTCTGTACCATTCATGAGTAGAGTTTCTCACTGTTTGCCCTGTTGACGCTTTGGGCTCCATCGTCCTTTGTTGTCAAAGCTCTCTTGTGTTCTGCTGGTTGTTTAGCGGCATCCCTGGCTTCAACTCACAGCTGCCAGTTGCACCTTCCCTTACCACCATTTCCAAAAATGTTTGCAGACATGACTGGTGCCCCCTGGAGACAGAATCATCTTTGACTGAGAATCACTGCGTGACAGTAATAAGCCACATCCTAAAAACAACGTATTGAAATGCATGCTTTCTCAAAAACAGGTTTTTTCCTCATCCTTTTGTTTATTCTTGCCTGGAGAATTTCTCGGACAGAGGGGCCTGGCAGGCTACAGTCTATGGGATCACAAAGAGTCGGAAACGGCTGAGCAACTAACACTTATGTTTATCTTAACCTTCCTTTGCTGAATTTTAGCCAAGAAAACTTTTAAATCTGCTGAACTCTTCGCTGGTTCCACTCTCTCTCTCTGGACTTCTCAGAAACTTGACAAGCAGTAAGTTCCTACTGCCCCCACCTCAGCCTGGTGTCATCTTTGAATCAGAACAGCAACGTGAATAGCCTCAATCTCAAGGGAGGCTAAGCACAAAGTGATGGTTCAGACCAAAAGAGGGAATATCTGATTTACTATCAGATTTTCTCTGTTTCATTCCAAGCAGTTACTAGTCCACAGACAGTTATAAAATTAAATCTGTAACTAAATTTTGTCTTTTTCAGCTAACTTATTTTGCATGGTTATTCACATTGAGTGCAAAGGCGGATTTTTTTTAAAAAGCTCCAGTGTTTTACTAAACAAACTCTATTAAGAATGAAGTGATGAAGTTAGTAACAGAGAAATTGGTGACACCTGGTGGTGGATCACATGAAACTTTTTGGAGTTTTAACAGGGTTATTATTACTTTAAAAAAAAAAAAGAATANAACCTGCTCTGCTAATCTTTACCCTGGTTATCAGATGTAATAATTTGGGAAATGAAATTAATTTGTTCTAAATCCAAATTATTTCTTGGATCAGATCAGGTCTTCACTTGTAATGCAATACATATCTCAAGGAGAGGGCCATACTTCCCAATGACTCATAAGGTTGATCACAAGTCTTAAGGACTGTTCTGGTTTACTCCCGAGGGCTGGAGCAATTCACAGCGTTCCTTTTTCATTCCTAACAGTGTCTCTGAACAAAAAACTATATGGTTACCCTAGAATCATATTTGTCTTTGCCCAAAATACCCAAATGTCTCAATTAAAACTCAAATGTCTATAATAGAGACTCAGTTGGGGATAAGACCACTTTTTTCATCTGTTAGGATCCAGACCAGGATACTGCTTGACTTAGAGGCAAGCTGTCCACGCACCACTGGATTTTACTCACAAAGGTGACCCTTGGTTGGCCAAGCAGCCCCCTGTCTTACCTTCCCCTTGTTAGAGCAGGGAAGTAACAGCACAGCCTTCTGAAATCAGATGCCCTGTCGTGGGGACCATGTAACAACTTGTTTCCGGGGCTGTGGGTATCTGGGCAGAGATTTTTAGCATCACTCTGTGGCTCAGCTGGTAAAGAACCCACCTGCAATGAAGGAGACCTCAGTTCAATCCTTGGGTTGGGAAGATCCACTGAAGAAGAAATAAGCTACCCACTCCAGTATTCTTGGGCTTCCATGGTGGCTCAGATGGTGAAAAATCTGCCTGCAATATGGGGGGGCCTGGGTTCGATCCCTGGGTCAGGAAGATCTCCTGGAAAAGGGAATGGCTACTCACTCCAGTATTCTGGCCTGGAGAATTTCAAGGACAGAGGAGTCTGGCGGGCTACAGTCCATGGGGTTGCAAACAGTTGGACATGACTAAGTGACTTTCACTTTGGCATCATTTTGGGCTGGCTGGGCATCCTGTGGTCTGACACCTATCAGCTCAGCTGTGTCTGGTATTGTCAGAAAGCTCAGTGACCCTTTCTGGACTGTAAAGTACTTCTCAGCCCTCAGGAGCCTTTTTAAAAAGTATCTATTTATTTGGCTGTGTCGGGTCTTCATTGCGTCGTACACGGTCTTTCGTTGCGGCGTGTGGATTCTTTAGCTGTGACACACGGGCTCAGTTGCTCTGTGTCATGTGGGATCTTAGTTCCCTGACCAGGGATCAAGCTTGCACCCTCTACATTGCAAGGTGGGCTCTTAACCACTGGACCACCAGGGATGGCCCCTCAGGAGCCTTTTCTGCAACTCATGTGCCCTGTGGAAAAGCGGTCTGGGGCCCTGTCAGTCCTCGCTGGTGGGACTGGTCAGTCTCCTCCAGGTCCTTTGGGTGCATTTTTCTGAAACACATGATTTCAGGAACAGACTTCTGTATAAGAGTAAAACATCCCTCATGGAGTTGTGAGGACTCTTTTAATTGAAGAGAAGACTATATATATACCTTCAGGTTTTAACCTTAATATGAAAATGAGACTGACATTTCTTGAGCCATTATGATGTCCCAGGCTGCTTCTCTCGTTTCCTTGGGATACAGGTTTCATCATCCCTATTTTATAAATTAGAGGTCAAAACCTAGAAAGGTTTCATAACTCCCCTGGAATCACTCTGTTACCAGGTGATGCACAGAGGATTTGAAACTCAGTCTGTCTGACGCCAGGGTCCTTCCTGGAGTCTGTACCATTCATGAGTAGAGTTTCTCACTGTTTGCCCTGTTGATGCTTTGGGCTCCATCGTCCTTTGTTGTCAAAGCTCTCTTGTGTTCTGCTGGTTGTTTAGCGGCATCCCTGGCTTCAACTCACAGCTGCCAGTTGCACCTTCCCTTACCACCATTTCCAAAAATGTTTGCAGACATGACTGGTGCCCCCTGGAGACAGAATCATCTTTGACTGAGAATCACTGCGTGACAGTAATAAGCCACATCCTAAAAACAACGTATTGAAATGCATGCTTTCTCAAAAACAGGTTTTTTCCTCATCCTTTTGTTTATTCTTGCCTGGAGAATTTCTCGGACAGAGGGGCCTGGCAGGCTACAGTCTATGGGATCACAAAGAGTCGGAAACGGCTGAGCAACTAACACTTATGTTTATCTTAACCTTCCTTTGCTGAATTTTAGCCAAGAAAACTTTTAAATCTGCTGAACTCTTCGCTGGTTCCACTCTCTCTCTCTGGACTTCTCAGAAACTTGACAAGCAGTAAGTTCCTACTGCCCCCACCTCAGCCTGGTGTCATCTTTGAATCAGAACAGCAACGTGAATAGCCTCAATCTCAAGGGAGGCTAAGCACAAAGTGATGGTTCAGACCAAAAGAGGGAATATCTGATTTACTATCAGATTTTCTCTGTTTCATTCCAAGCAGTTACTAGTCCACAGACAGTTATAAAATTAAATCTGTAACTAAATTTTGTCTTTTTCAGCTAACTTATTTTGCATGGTTATTCACATTGAGTGCAAAGGCGGATTTTTTTTAAAAAGCTCCAGTGTTTTACTAAACAAACTCTATTAAGAATGAAGTGATGAAGTTAGTAACAGAGAAATTGGTGACACCTGGTGGTGGATCACATGAAACTTTTTGGAGTTTTAACAGGGTTATTATTACTTTAAAAAAAAAAAAGAATATGCTATTTCAGTCAAGTACTATAAAGTATTTTTGGCTCACAGCTGTTTTAATGAGGAGGGCAGGAATATATAATTACAAATGGTTTAGCAGTGGAATTCAGAATAGCTCATATTAATACATCTTTTTTTCCAGCATGTAAAAGCCTCATCCTGCGTCAGCAGGCAGGAACAGGGGTCAGAGGCAATCCATGTGCTTGTAAGACCTCACCAGGAATTGGCTTTGACTCTTAAAATCAGAAAGTTAACCCTGGGTGACTGTAGAACATGGCCCACCTGGAAAGGGGATGGGTTGGGCATGGTTGCTGCAAGGGAGAGTCTGGTGGAATGGGAGATGAATGCCATTTGCCTGGTGTGGCGAAGGAGGTAGTCAAGAGAGGCCAGGTAGGTACACATAACAGCCATGGTCACAGCTATTGGATCAGCCAAAACCCAAACGAATATTTTGGCCAACTCAGTCCTTCTCATTAGTTCTTGTGTTAAAGTTTGGCCTGTAATTTCCAGGCAGTTGTCTTGTGTGTGTGAATGTGTGTGTGTATGTGTGTGTGTGTAGGCAGATGATGGTGTTTAGAGGTCCCTTCACTAGTCACAGGCACTCAGAGTGAAAGCTAGCTGTCTCAGAGGGAAACGCTCCTCTTGCTTCTATATACCTGTTGATCAGAGTTTGAATCCTGGGCTGATTCAAAATTGCTATTTCCCTGCAGTTGCTCCTGACCCAGCTTCTTGTTGATGAGTGTTTCCTTTGAATTCTTGTAGCTGCTGAAATTAGTTTCACCAGAAAGCGCTCAGAAATCCTGCTACTGGAGTACAGTTTAATTCTGGAACAGAGACTGAGCCCCCAGTACGGGCCCTGCACTAACCTCTGGGATAAAAAGCCAACTGGAAAAACAAATGCTCAGGGACAGCAAGTCCAGGGGAGAGAGTGGTCATGTCTGGGTTGAGTTTGGTGCCATGGAGACAGAGCAGCAAGTGCACGTGGGCATGAAGGAGGGCTGGGCCAAGAGAACCCACCACACCCAGAAGTCCGTGAACTTTCTGCCTTCCTTGAGTTTGGTTGGCCTGTGACCTCGGAGTGGTCATGCCTTTGGAAAACTATTCCTCTGAGTGCTTCTTCTGAGCTCACTAGGCTGTATTCTTCATTCGGGCGTTCTCTTGGTTCATAAAACTCCCTCACCCTTCTGACCTTGTACCTTCTGCCTTTGCTCTCTGAAAAGCCTTCTGTTTGCCTGTTCCCTAGTCATCTTTAAAGGTCACTGTGCTGCCTGCACTCAGGTTCACAACAGCTTCATTTCTTATGTCTCATTTGTCAACAAATAGAAACCTTGCAAACAACCTAAGAGTCTGGCCATTAGAATTTGGTTAAGTATCTCATGGAATAATAGACAATGACCTAATGTGATGACATAGAGAGTTGCTTTAGAATATATCTACAATATTTGGCTAAGCAAAAAATAGGTTATAAAAGAGTGTGTGTAATATATCCCAGTGGCTACTGCTACAAATTCCTGCTTTAGAATGAAACCAGAAATTGCCCCAAGAAAGCACTGAGTGAGGATAAGGGGCCAGAGGGGTAGCGATCATGCATAATAGGGTTCCAAATACACAAAATGCATGTGTATACACACGAAGTGGAGTAAAAGACTGAGGAAACATTCACCAAAATGTTAACAGTGATCACCTCTAGGTATCCATAAACATTTCATATTTTATAACTTAAAAACTTTATTTTTAAATCTAACCTCCAGGCAACCCACTGGAGAAAGGATAGTGTTTTTACAAATGGTGCTGGAACAGCTGGACATTAATGCAAAAAAAAAGAAAAGAAAACTAGATACTGATACCTTTCACAGAATTCTAGTCCAAATGGATCAGAGATCTAAATATAAGATCAGAATTATATAACTTCTAGAAGAGGACATAGGAGAAAGTCTGGGTGACTCTGGGTTTAGTGATGGCTTTTTAGATACAACACCAAAAAGTTTGATCTATGAAAGAAAAAAAATTGAAAATTGGACTTTATTAAAAGCTTGTGATTTGTGAAACATACTGTAAAGAAAATGAAAAAAAAAAAACAACAAGTCACAGATTGGGAGAAAATATTCATAGAACAAATATCTGATAAAGGCCTAGTAACCAAGATGTATTTCAAAAAAAAAAAAAAAAAGACCTTAAAACTCAATGAAAGATTGGGTGGACACCTAGCTTAGGAAGATTGTAAATGGAAAATGAGTATATGAAAAGCTGCTCAACAGTAGCTATCCTTAGAGAACTGAAAATCAAAACAGCAGTGAGACCTCACTGCATACTTGTTAGAATGGCTAAAATGCAAAACAGTGACACCACCAAATGCTGGTGAGGATGTGGATCAACAGGAACTCTGATTCACTGATGGTTGCTGTTGTTCAGTCCTTCGCCGTGTCCAGCTCTTTGTAACTCCCCTGGACTGCAGCACACCAGGCTTCCCTGTCCTTCACTATCTTCCGGAGTTTCATTGGTGGTGGGAATGGAAAATTCTACAGCCACTGTGGAAGGCAGTCTCTATTTATAGTCTGTACTCCAGAAAGCAGGGTGTTAGTCTCTTACGACGCTAAACCTAGACTGCTTGATGATGAAGCAAGTGTGCCCTAGATATTTACCACGTGAGTTAAAAACTTTTGTGTATGCAAAACACAGTCCACAAATGTTTATAGCAGTTTTATTCACGAATGCCAAATACCAGAAGCAACCAAGATATCCTTCAATTATTGGATGGATAAACAAACTGTGAAACCTCCAAACACTGGAATGTTATTCACCAATAAAAAGAAATGAGCTATCAAGCCACAAAAGAGATTGAGGAGCCTTAAGTATATACTGCTAATTGAAAGAAGCCAGTCTGAAGAGGCTACGTACTGTGTGGTTCCAATTATACGAGGTTTTAGGCAGGGGAAAACTATAGAGATAGTTAAATGATCAGTGGTTGCCGGTGTCTCCAGAAGGATTAAGGGAGGAAGGCATGAAGACGTGGAGGTTAAGGGATATTTAGGGCAGTGAAACTATGCTGTACAATGTATTGTAGTGGTGTATACATGGCATCATGTATTTGACAAAATCCATAGTATGTATTAACACAAAGAATGAATGCTAGGGTTAACTATGGACTTTAATAGTCAATAATATTGGTTTAGCAGTTGTAACAACTATACCACATCAATTGCAAGATGTTCATAATGGGGGGGAAATGTCTTTCACCATGGAGGAGAGTGGTAGAGAGAGGGTCACTTTTTATGTAAACCTAAAACTACTCTAAGAAGTAAAAGTCTATTATTTAAAAAAAAAAATCTGACCACGAATAAATGCTTTGAAAGCTCTCTTCTGACGTTTGGCCCTATGTCAAACCAATCTAGTATCAATCCGCTCACTACTGTGTGAGAATTTTCATGAGAGTGCAAGTCGTAATTGTTGGAAAGTCTAGGGCCTGAACGGGGAAGGCAACGGCACCCCACCCCAGTACTCTTGCCTGGAAAATCCAATGGACGGAGTAGCCTGGTGGGCTGCAGTCCATAGAGTCGCTAACAGTCGGACAGACTGAGCGACTTCACTTTCACTTTTCTCTTTCATGCATTGGAGAAGGAAATGGCAACCCACTCCAGTATTCTTGCCTGGAGAATCCCAGGGATGGGGGAGCCTGGTGGGCTGCCGTCTATGGGGTCACACAGAGTCGGACACGACTGAAGTGACTTAGCAGCAGCAGCAATGCAGGAAACGCTGGTCCATGGGGTCCTTCCTCTCCCTGAAAATCCTCCCCCATCCCCACTGTCAGTTTACTCCTATAGAAATCCCCCAATACCAAACAAGTAATGTCTTGAAAAGAGAATCTGGTCATTGATCTGTCTCATATTTATCTAATTTGATTTTGGTCTCCAGTTTTCTCATCTTCCTTTGTTGCTCTCATTGAGAGAGAGAGTGGGACTGTTAGTTGCTCAGTCATGTCTGACTCTTTGCAACCCCATGGACTGTAGCCCGCCAGGCTCCTCTGTCCACGGGTTTCCCAGGCAAGAATACTGGAGTGGGTTGCCATTTCCTTCTCCAGGGGATCTCCCCCCACCCAGGAATCGATTCAGGGTCTCCCGCATGGAGGGCAAACTCTTTACCCTCTGAGCGACCAGGGAAGCCCAAAAACAAAATCCTGCATTGCTTCTGTGCTGTGTGTGCTTAGTCACACAAATCTTAGTGTTCTGAACGTTGAGTTTTAAGCCAGTGTTTGAGTCTCTTTAGTTCCTTTTTCGGGGAAGGCAATGGCACCCCACCCCAGTACTCTTGCCTGGAAAATCCAATGGACGGAGTAGCCTGGTGGGCTGCAGTCCATAGGGTCGCTAACAGTCGGACAGACTGAGCGACTTCACTTTCACTTTTCTCTTTCATGCATTGGAGAAGGAAATAGCAACCCACTCCAGTATTCTTGCCTGGAGAATCCCAGGGATGGGGGAGCCTGGTGGGCTGCCGTCTATGGGGTCACACAGAGTCGGACATGACTGAAGTGACTTAGCAGCAGCAGCAGCAGGGCCTGAAAGTGACAGTGTTTGGCTTTCTTGATCATTTGTTCTCTTCTATTTTGAACATCTTCAAATAACGAATCAAGTTGACGGCATTAGAGTAAATCTCCAAGTATCGAAACCGCCTGCCTCTGGACTCAGATGCATTCTGAATATTTTTCAGGTGCTCCAAATGTGAGCTTATCTCTGTCAACGTGTGATTTGTGAGACCGTTAGAGAACCATAGACCAGATCCTAATCTGAGAGTCTTATACACACAAGGGTAGTGTCATTTATTCCACTGATCCTGGAGAAGAGCTGTAGCGCAAAGAGTCTGAGTCTTTAGCCCCAGGGCACACACTGGTGGACACACACGGAGACACTGAAGGGACCAGTGATGATCATCTCTGCTCTGTTCAGACAGGCTTCCCAGAGGCGGGAGCATCTCAGAATCCCACCACGTTCCAACTCATTTTCTGGCTTCACTTGCCTCTTTCAACATTGCGGCTCCATTGCTGTCCAAAGTGGGGTGACCGCACCAGTGAATGTTGGGGTACCCTCCTTTCTCCCCCAGTAGAGACACTATGGATGATTTAAGAGCAGGCAGACAGTCCCTTTTCTAGAATCCTTGCCTCATGCTTATGTTTTTAATTCTCTGGAGAGGATGACTTTTCTTGGCTTCGTCTATGTTATCTGGTACGCTGTCGGGTGCTTGGGTAATGCTCAATAAACTCTTGTTGAATGAATGAATGAATGGAATAATACCTCTATCCTAACAGTCAGCTCATGCTAACATGTTGTCTTGTCATTGATTAAACACATTCTTAAGAAGCACCTGCTGAGTTCTAGGGATCCACAATGGTGCTACATCAGTGAACACAACAGGCAGTGCCCCTGCTCGTGTGGTGCCTGCTTTCTGCCGAGAACAGTAAGCTGCTGCTGCTGCTGCTAAGTCACTTCAGTCGTGTCCGACTCTGTGTGACCCCATAGACGGCCGCCCACCAGGCTCCCCCATCCCTGGGATTCTCCAGGCAAGAACACTGGAGTGGGTTGCCATTTCCTTCTCCAATGCGTGAAAGAGAAAAGTGAAAGTGAAGTCACTCAGTCTGTCCGACTGTTAGCGACCCCATGGACTGCAGCCCACCAGGCTACTCCGTCCATTGGATTTTCCAGGCAAGAGTACTGGGGTGGGGTGCCATTGCCTTCCCCGAACAGTAAGCAAATGAACAAATTTTGTAGAGCATTTAATTTTTTAATTGAGTCTTTGTTGAGATAATTGTAGATTCACATGCAGGTGTAAGAAATATATATCCCAGATATTGGACAGGGTAGGGCTCATCCTGGGGACTCAGTCCCTGTTCTAGGATTAAACTGTCTTCCAGTATCAAGATTATAGTACAGTGTCACAACCAGGAGAGTGACACTGATACTGTCAAATACAGTCCTCCTCACTTTTTGAGACTTCCCCAGTTTTCCTTGTACCTGTTTATGTGCGTGCGTCTACACTTCCGTATGATTTTATCACACGTGGGCTCATGCATCCACCACTACAGTCAAGATAGAAAAGGATCAAGGATCTTTTGTATCGCCTTTTATAACCATACTCACTTCCTTCTTCCATCTCCTTCTGAACCTCTGGCAACCACTCATTTGTTCCTTTTTTTCTATTTTTTTTCTTTTTTAAGAATTTTATATAAATGGAATCTTAGAGTATATAACCTTTGGGATGTGGCTTTCTTCACTCAGGTTAATTCCCTTCAGATTCATCCAGTTTGTTCTGTATATCAGTATTCAGTCCTTTTAATTGCTGAGTGGTACTCCACAGTATAGCTGGAGCTCAGTGTGGCCAAGAATTCACTCCCTGAAGAATAACAAATTCACTCCCTGAAGAATAACGAGCCTGTTTTCAGTTCATGGGTATTAGGAATGAAACTGCTGTCCATATTTGTGTATATAGATTTTGTGTGACCATAATTTTTCCTTCTCAATATTTTATTATAAAATGTTTCAAACATACAGCAATGTTGAAACAATTTTGGTGAACATCCATATACTCACCACTTAGATTCTACCGTTAATTTTAAGATTTACTTTTAAAGCAGTATTAGGGTTACAGGACAGTGGATCAGGCAGTGTGAAGAGTTCCCATATAGCCCTTCTCCTTGCACAGATACAGTTTCCTGTACAGGTACAGTTTCCCCTATTATTAATATCTTGCATTTGTGTGATACATATGTTACAGTTAACCAACTAGTATTGATCTTAGTAACTAAAGTCCATAGTTTACATCCAGGTTCACTCTGTATTGTAATCTTATGAGTTTGGGCAAATGCATAGTGTCGTGTATACACCTTTACAGTATCATACAGAATACTTTCAGGACTAATCTGGTGGCTCAGATGGCAAGGACTCAGCCTGCAATGCAGGAGACCTGAGTTCGATCCCTGGGTTGGGAAGATCCCTTGGAGGAGGGAATGGCTATCCACTCCAGTATTCTTGCCTGGAGAATCCAATGGACAGAGGAGCCTGGTGGGCTACAGAGGGTCCATTGGGTTACAAAGACTCAGATATGACTTAATGTCTAACACACACACACACAAAATAGTTTCACCACCTTAGAAATTCCCTGTGCTCCACTTATTCATCCCTCACTTCCTCCCTGCTGGGATCCCTGACGACCACTGATCTTTTTACTGCCTCTGAAATTATACAGTATGTGCCCTTTTCAGACTGGCTTCTTTCACTTCCCAATATACATTTAAAGTTCCCTCATGTCTTTTGTGGCTCAGTGGTAAAATAATCCACCTGCCAGTGCAGGAGACTCAGGTTCAATCCCTGAGTTGGGAAGATCCCCTGGAGAAGGAACTAGCACCCCACTCCAGCATTCTTGCCTGGGAAATCCCATGGACAGAGGAGCCTGGTGGGCTACAGTCCACAGGGTCCCCAAAACAGTCAGACACAACTTAGCAACTAAACAATAGCAATAACAATGTCTTTTGTGGTTTAAGAACTCCTTTCATTTTATTGCTGAATAATATTCCATCATTTGGCAGTGCCACATTTTGCTTATCCATTCAACTTTGAATGGTATCCTGGTTGCTTTAAGTTTCTGGCAGTTATGAATAAAGCTGCTATAAACAGTTATCTGCGGGTTTTGTGTGAACACACATTCAACTCAAGCTGAGTACCTGGGGACACAGTTGTTAGATTGGATGGTAGACTGGGTTCAGCTTTGTGAGAAACTGCCCAGCTGTGTTCCAGCTTGACTGCACCACTCAGTATTCCCACCATCTGTACCATTCCGTATTCCCACCATCTGTCCCACTCCGTATTCCCACCATCTGTCCCACTCCATATTCCCACCATCTGTTCAGTTCAGTTCAGTTGCTCAGTCGTGTCCGACTCTTTGTGACCCCATGAATTGCAGCACGCCAGGCTTTTTTTTTGCTGTCTGTGAGATGTCTATTCAGACCTTTTCCTCATTTTTATTTGGATTATTTTGTACATTTTTATGGTTGCGTTTTTGGAGTTCTTCATATATCTTGGATACAAGTTTTTCATCAGATAGTGTTTTGCAATATATTCTTCTATTCTGTGGCACATCTTTTCATTTTATTAACAATGTCTTTTGCAGAGCAAACATTTTTGAATTTCAGTGTAGTCCAACTTATCAGTTATTTTCTTTCACGGACTGGCTTTTGGTGTTGTATATAAGAAGTTTTTACCAAGTCCAAGATCAATTAGATTTTCTCTGTTGTCTTTTAGAAGTACATAGTTTTGCATTTTATATTTAGATGCATGATCCACTCAAGTTCATTTTGTGGAAGGTGTAACATCCATGTTCAGATTTTTTTTTTTTTTCCATATGGTTGTGTATTTGTTCTAGCACCATTTGTTGGAAAATGCTCTTCTTTCTTCATTGAATTGCCTTTGTTCCTTTGTCAAAATCAGTTGACTCTTTTGACACAGGTCTATTTCTGGGCTTTCTAAGCAATTCCATTGGTCTAGTCATCCACTCTCTCTCCTGTACCACAGTGCATTGATTATTGTTGATGTTCTGTACCAACCGGAACAAGTTCTTCTTTAGTGCTAGTTTACCTAGAGTTTCTAATCATAAATGACTGTTGGATTTTGTCAGCTGCTTTCTTTGCACTGATTGATATAGTCATATGATTTTATTTGTTTGGTTTGTTTATGTGATGAGTCACATTGAATTTTGAGTGATGAACCAAATATATATACCTAGAATAAATTCCAGGTACACACTTAGTCATGATCAGTGACCAAGTAATGAGCAGGTATATACTTGGTCGTGGTGTATAATTCTTTATCTACATTGTTGGACAAGTTTCTAATGGTTTGTTGAAGATTTTATATATAAATTCATGACAGTTATGGGTCTGCAGTCTTTAGTTCTGTGATGTCTTTGTCAAGGTGATGCTGGCCTCATTAAATGAATTGAAAAGCTTTTCCTTCTCTTCTATTTTCTGGAAGGGATGGTGTAAAACTGGTGTTAATTGTTTTTTTAATGTTTGGTAGAATTTCTAGCAAAACCATCTGGGATGATGATTTCTTCATTGAACGCTCTTTAATTATAAATTCAGTTTCTTTAATGGTTATAGTGCTACCCCGATTGTTTATTTCATATTGATTGAGTTTTGGTAGCTTGTTGTTTTGGAGAGTTCATTCATTTCTTCTAAGCTGTAGAGTTTATAAGCATAAAGTTCTTTGTCATATTCCCTTATTATTCTCTTTCACTTGTTTTTAAATAATGATATGTGTTACGAATAAGGAAAGGCCTCTCCAAGGAGGTGATAGATAAGTTAAGATCTGAAGGAGCCAGCTGTGGATAATTGGAGAAAGCATTCATGGCAGAGAGAGATGTCAGTGCAGAGGCCCAGAGGACAGGACAAGCTTGGCATGTTTAAGGAAGAGAAAAACAGCTGGAGTAGGAAAAGCAACAAGGAGAGAGGCTGGCGTTGAACCTGAAGTGAAGGACAGGGGTTAAGGAATATGGTGGCCTTGGTCCATGGGAAGGACCTTAGATGTTATTGTAGAAGAAGTGGGACATCATTGCATGGTTTTAAGTGAGGAAAACCACGCTTGGATTTATACTGATAAAAGACCAGTGTGGCTGGTGTACAGGGGAACAGATGCTAAGACAGCCATGGATTAGAAGACAGGTGATGAAGAGTTGGCAGTGTTCTCCGCAGAACGATGGTGGCTTGGCTCCTGGGGGCAGCTGAGAAGATGGTGAGTTGGAGCCGGAGTGGGAACATGGCTTGAAGACACTTTCTGTTCCTCTTTGTGTAGCTGGCCTGGATGCCTTCTCTTAGGGATGCTTTTTTGTTGCTCTTCCCACAAAGTTATTTTTCAGACTATTGACATTCACGAAGTTTAAGTAAAGTTTAATATCATCTCAGATATATTTTGAATTTTCTTTTCAGTCCATTCAGGCTGCTGTCACAAAACAAACTTAGACTGGGTGGCTCATAAACAATAGAAATGTATTTCTCATAGTTCTGGAGTCTGGGGAACCCAAGATCTAGGTATGGGCAGGTTTGGAGTCTGCTTTCTGGCTTAGAGAGGTCCATCCTCTTCATGTGTCCTCACATGACAGGAGGGGTGGGGAAGCTCATAAAGAGGCTGGAGTGGGTTGCTGTTTCCTTCTCCATTCATATCTTCATCACCTCCCAAAGACCCTCACCTCCAAATACCGTCACCTTGGAAATTAAGATTTAATATGTGAATTTTGCAGGGGACACAGACATTTAGCCTGCAGTTTAAGCCATCTAAATCCGTCAAGTTTAAATAAAGATCAGACAATCAAAAAACAAAGCAGCGATATTTGGGGTGTATTTCTACAGTGTAAATGACCCTAAGATTTTTGGACAGGCTCGTGATTCACAGCCTCACATTAGAGGGTTTCTGGAAAAGACTTCAGCCATTTGTTTTGTCAGAGCTTTAGGCCATTGTTCAGCGTTGAGAGATAACAAGAGTACAGTTTAATGTGCTACAGATGTCTGGGGAAGGTGACTCAGGCTCCTGGCGGAAATCCAAACCAGGAAACCTGCTGTTGCAATTCGTATTCTTCGCGTCAGTGCCGGAAACGGCTTGAGCTGTAATTGCAGAGTTTATAGTGATGTAAATGCAGCCAAACCCCAAGTGAAGCCTCGCAGATGTACATCATTAGGAAAGCTCTCTGCCTCGCTCCTATGCCGTTCAGAGGCAATTCATTTGCAATCAGTTTCAAAGACTCCGTGGACGGGAAGAATGTTCTCTCATATTGTCTAGCTCTTTAAAATCTGCCCTCCTGACACTTTGATAAAAGGTAATAACCAAACTTGTATTCAACAGAATGTGCTTATAATAACAAGTCCAACATTAAAAAAAAAAAAAGTATCACCAGCCCTTTAGAAAATATACTATTTTCCATTTGACCCAATTGTCCAGTTGTCTGCAACCCCTCCTTTCTCCTGACCTATCTTAAGGCTAGTAAGAGATGGCCACTTAACCTCCCAAGTCAGAATGCCCTGGATCTTCATTTTAGAAGCTCTGCTTTTTTTTCTTCTAATATTAAAGTCCCCTAAAATTTCTTTTGGTCAGCTTCATTGTATAAACTTTTTGAAATAGAGAGGAAATTGTTAATATGTAATTATAATGTTAAGTAAAAGTGAAAGTGTTGTCTGGCTCTTTTGCAACCCCATGGACCATAGCCCACCAGGCTCCTCTGTCCATGGGATTTTCCNTCATTGTATAAACTTTTTGAAATAGAGAGGAAATTGTTAATATGTAATTATAATGTTAAGTAAAAGTGAAAGTGTTGTCTGGCTCTTTTGCAACCCCATGGACCATAGCCCACCAGGCTCCTCTGTCCATGGGATTTTCCAGGCAAGAATACCGGAGTCGGATCTTCCAGGGGGTCTTTCCAACCCAGGGATGCAACCTGGGTCTTCTGCATTGCAGGTGGATTCTTTACCGTGTGAGCCACTAGGGAACCTCATAGTATTAAATATTATCATATTAATATTTAGCTTAATTATTTCTTTGATATCTTTGGATCCCAGTGAGAAACAGGTACAGAGTCGAAGAAGATGGTTCACTACGAAAGAGGTATTCCTAAGAGTGTAGCTGGTTGTAGAAGGACTGCATGGGGCAGGGCAGTTGCCTGGGGTTTGTAGCCCCAGAGAGGGATGCAGGATGAAGCACCTGTGGAACCTGGAAAAAGGGAGTTCTGGTGAGAGGGTGGTGACCTCCAGTGAGGGGCATAGCCTGTTTGAGGGGCCCTTGCAGGGAACAAGGCTGAGGAATCAGTCACTCTCCCCTTCTTCCCCAACCTTTGATCTCATGCTGGGCTCCCATTGGCAGAATCCACACCAAACCAGAGCCCAAGGGAACACATGCTTGTGGTCTACCCAAGTTACCTTCTGGGAGAGAGAGGTGGGAAGTGGATCTGGAGGGACAAATTCATATGTTTTTTAAAAAAGATTGTTATCCTCACATATTAATTTTGAAATATTGCCTTTGCCAACTGTATCATTTCCTGAAACCATTTTGTTTGAACTCTATCAATGCATCAATTTTGTTCTCATCAGTAGAGCTGTCTCTGAATCACCTAATACAGTTTTAAGAGATCTTCACTTTTTACATATAGAACTTCTAAATCTTTCTATGATCCCATTACTGGAATTTTTACCCAAGCCACAAATAGACTTTCAGCTATTATTATTTTTTATTCTTCTTACAGATAAATTATGTTTAAATATCAGTACTTTGCTATGTAACTACTTGCTGTTTTACTTCTAAAAATGACTTTAAGAGGTTATTTTTAATGGTATTTGTTCCTTATACTGAAGAAAGAAACTGAAGGTAAAAGTCGCTCAGTCGTGTCTGACTCTTTGTAGCCCCATGGACTATATGGTCTGTGGAATTCTCCAGGCCAGAATAATGGAGTGGGTAGCCTTTCCCTTCTCCAGGGGATCTTCCCAATCCAGNGAGGTTATTTTTAATGGTATTTGTTCCTTATACTGAAGAAAGAAACTGAAGGTAAAAGTCGCTCAGTCGTGTCTGACTCTTTGTAGCCCCATGGACTATATGGTCTGTGGAATTCTCCAGGCCAGAATAATGGAGTGGGTAGCCTTTCCCTTCTCCAGGGGATCTTCCCAATCCAGGGATCAAACCCAGGTCTCCCACATGGCAGGCAGATTCTTTACCAGCTGAGCCAGAAAGTAATCCCATACTGGAGAGGTCATATTAATAGAAAGTATGATTTTAAAAATGGATTAAATTTCTTTGCTTCTCTTTTGACCAGTCTGTCAGCTTGCCTTAATAAGTATCCAAAAGTATGATTGATTGCGATCACTCCAGAAATGTTGTTGGATCATAGAAAAAAGCATGAGAATTTCAGAAAACATCTACTTCTGCTCCATTGACTACACAAAAGCCTTTGACTGTGGATCACAACAAACTGTAGAAAATTCTTCGAGAGATGGGGATACCAGACCACCTTACCTGCCTCCTGAAAAACCTGTATGCAGGGCAAGAAAAACAGTTAGAACTGGACATGGAACAGTGGACAGGTTAGTTCCAAATTGGGAAAGCAGTGGTCAGGCTGTATATTGTCACCCTGCTTATTTAACTTCTATGCAGAGTTCAGTTCAGTTCAGTCGCTCAGTCGTGTCCGACTCTTTGCGACCCCATGAATCGCAGCACGCCAGGCCTCCCTGTCTATCACCATCTCCCGGAGTTCACTCAGACTCACGTCCATCGAGTCCGTGATGCCATCCAGCCATCTCATCCTCGGTCGTCCCCTTCTCCTCCTGCCCCCAATCCCTCCCAGCATCAGAGTCTTTTCCAATGAGTCAACTCTTCGCATGAGGTGGCCAAAGTACTGGAGTTTCAGCTTTAGCATCATTCCTTCCAAAGAAATCCCAGGGTTGATCTCCTTCAGAATGGA
>SJYX01003278.1:78753-115626 GCA_006410675.1 Oreotragus oreotragus | reverse complement strand
GTCCATACCATTTCTATCCTTTATCGAGCCCATCTTTGCATGAAATGTTCCCTTGGTATCTCCAATTCTCTTGAAGAGATCTCTAGTCTTTCCCATTCTGTTGTTTTCCTCTATCTCTTTGCATTGATTGCTGAAGAAGGCTTTCTTATCTCTTCTTGCTATTTTTTGGAACTCTGCATTAAGATGCTTATATCTTTTCTTTTCTCCTTTGCTTTTCACCTCTCTTCTTTTCAGTGCTATTTGTAAGGCTTCTCCAGACAGCCATTTTGCTTTTTTGCATTTCTTTTCCATGGGGATGGTCTTGATCCGTCTCCTGTACAATGTCACGAACTTCATTCCATAGTTCATCAGCAGAGTACATCATGTGAAATGCCAGACTCGATAAAGCACAAGCTGGAATCAAGATTGCTGGGAGAAATATCAATAACCTCAGATATGCAGATGACACCACCCTTATGGCAGAAAGTGAAGAGGAACTGAAGAGCCTCTTGATGAAAGTGAAAGAGGAGAGTGAAAAAGGTCGCTTAAAACTCAACATTCAAAAAACTAAGGTCATGGCATTCGGGCCTATCACTTCATGGCAAATAGATGGAAAAGAAATGGAAACAGTGTCAGACTTTATTTTCCTGGGCTCCAAAACCATTACAGATGGTGACTGCAGCCATGAAATTAGAAGACGCTTGCTCCTAGGAAGAAAAGCTATGCCCAACCTAGACAGCATAGTAAAAAGCAGAGACATTACTTTGCAGACAAAGGTCCATCTAGTCAAAGCTATGGCTTTTCCAGTAGTCATGCATGCATATGAGAGTTGGACCATAAAGAAGGCTGAGTGCTGAAGGACTGATGCTTTTGAACTGTGGTGTTGGAGAAGACTCTTGAGAGTCTCTTGGACTGCAAGAAGATCAAACCAGACAATCCTAAAGGAAATCAGTCCTGAATATTCATTGAAAGCACTGATGTTGAAGCTGAAACTTCAAAACTTTGGCCACCTTGATGCGAAGAGTTGACTCATTGGAAAAGACCCTGATGCTGGGAAAGATTGAAGGCAAGAGGAGAAGGGGACAACAGAGGATGAGTTTGTTGGATGACATCACTGACTCGATGGACATGAGTTTCAGCAAGCTCCGAGAGATGGTGAGGGACAGGGAAGCCTGGCATACTGCAATCCGTGGGGCCACAAAGAGTCAGACGTGACTTAGCGACTGAACAATAACAAAATTAACCCAAAACTGAGGACATAGTAAGTGCCCACCTTCGTTTGGTTTATGTTAATTATTTGTGAAGTCTCTCGATGGCCCTAAATAATCCATTTTTTTAAAGAACTATCCTGACTGGTGATTACTCTTATTCAGACTAGTAGCTAGTAAAGGTGAAATTTGGCAATAATGAAATACAAACACGTGGCTGAAAAACATTTTCATGTGGTTGCTGTAGATAAATTCCAACATTTCCAGTTTGAATTCTGGCAGGAGGCAGGCTAGTTTTTGGAAGATTAGAGTTGGTTTATGAAGACCTGTTTATCTTCTGCCTGAATTCCACATCTACCCAGTGCCTTCTGTAAGTACACTATTGCTGAATCTACTCGGACCTCTTCATTGACCTGAGAACTGAAGGAGCTTCTGCCTCTTTTTAAGCAATTTCTTTGCCTGGTCGGTGGCAAAGCATAGGTGAACCAGTTGTACCTGTCTTAGGTACCAGATGGTGCTGCTTTGCCTTCTTTCTGATACTTGTCTTTTAGTTTCACTTTGGCTCTTTTTCTTGTCTTTCTCATAAAGATGAAATCCAAAAATTGGAATAAGCCTTTGAGTTTGTCCAATTATATTTAAGCTAATGAAAGCTTAAAGTGTAAGCTGTTCTTAATACCCTGGCATTATGTTTCTAAAAGGCACATCTTTTGTAGTCCCTTCATGCTGAAACTGGTGAGAAGAGCTAACATGTCATGATTTTCCATTTCAGTAGTCCTTCTACAGCATTGGAGGAAAGGAATCTTAAATATCAGAAGGCACTTTCCACATTTACAATCATACTTAGTACATCCAAATATTAAGAGGAAGGGAAAATGCGTGGATTAATCCCCCATCACACATACCAGCTTCTGAATGGAGAGGGAGATTTTTCCTTACAATAAGGACCTGTTTCACTATAGTTTCTCATTAACCAAATCCACTACAAGGTCTGGGGATGGGAGACAAGGGGAGTTTCGTTTAAGGTTTTGAGGGGTTTTCTTTTTTTTTTTTTGCAAATGAGGACAGCAGAGTATATCATGGTAGAGGGAGAAAGAAGGTCCATATCGCTAAAGGGGTGTGTGTGTGTGTGTGTGTGTGTGTGTGTGTCTGTGTGTCTGTGTGTCTGTGTCTGCATGTGCACATGTGCTTTGAGGTGAAGAAGACAGAGAAATGTTGCACCATTATGGAGAACATCCCAAAGTCATCAGGCAAACATGTAAATGCCTCAGGCAGGTCACGTGATGCAGGAAGCAGGCTGGCTGTGAAAAATCCACCAGTGTGCTAAATAGAAATGACATGTGCACTCAGCAGTGACATCACAAAAGTGTGCATGTGTGCACACGAGAGACGACGTGCTGGAGCAACTTGGAGAGCCCTCACCTCTTGTGGTTAATAGCTTACTCAGCAATGTGTGGGCCGAACCAGATCTGTAACTTGGAGCTGCCCTAGAGCCTATCAGTGAGTGATTTCCTGACTTCTCGTTGAGACACAGCTGCTTGCAGGCATCTTTTAATCCCTGCTGTTTCAGCAAGAAGGAATTTGTTCCCCACCGGAGTTCCCTGAGGTCAGCTTCTCACTTTCTTGACTGTGTGCCTCTTTTGAGAAACTTCGCTTCCTTCTTGCGTATTTTTCCCTCTAATACTTAATCCTAATGGTTTCTTAGATTGCCCTAAAGTGACCAGCTATCCCTCATCTTTGTTGATTTTACAGGAAGACATGTTCAGTGTCTCACAGGCCAGAATTCTGAGTGGTCTCCTTACCTGGTCTTGGGAAATTTAACCCTCAAAAGCAGATAGGCTCATTTATTTGTTGCAGGTCTTGGTCTTTTCGTCTGCTTACTTCATCTGGTTTCAGGGCTAACAGGACACTCCGTGCCTAATGGGTTTGACAGTTTGAGTTCAAGCTGCAATAATACATACTTCCACTAGAGGGCAGGTGTGCTTTTCAAATCGAGTGTGAAATGGCAGTAGCAGGGAAATCATTTTAGCTGGCGTTCCTCTCTCTGATGCTTCAAAGAATGGGAATTCTTGGTCATTCGTTGCCGTAAGGAAATTCAGGCCACGTTTGTCTTAGCTGAGAAAATTTAAAGTAGACACTGTGGTTTGTTTGTTTGTTTGTTTGTTTTGTACTTTTAGGCAATAAAGATCAAATTTGGGAGTGGTACATGATGTACTGAGAAATATTAACTGAGATGACAGATTTCTAAAGGTAAATGTGACATTTGGTTCTGTTAATGCCAGGCTAGTTTTAGAGTAATGTCCTGTGTAGCATAGTGTTCAAGGATTATCTAATATTCTTGATTTCCTTTATTCAGCAGTAACTGGAACTTGAACTAAGAACTTGCTATGTGATAAGTAACGTTCTAGGCACCGGACCCACACTCTGCAGAGAAAAGAAAAAGCTCATCCATGTGGTCATGGAGGGGACAGCAAGTAGGAAGGTCCTATTTGGTTCTTGGAAAAGAACCGAATGCCAGTGAAGCTGGAGTGAGGTGAGCTGGGAGGAGAGAGGATGAAGTAAACTGAAAGAGGTGACGAGGACTCTTGCATCAAGACATGCAGGTGTAGGTAAGCAACTGCTGTTTGTCAGACTTCTAGTGTTGAACACTTATAGTGTTATAAATCCTGCTGTCCTGGAAGCTCACAAAATAATCTCTTGAGCGTGTCAAATAGGCAAAGTCTGCAGAAACGCTGATTCAAAGGTCTAAGATGAGGCCTATGGATCTGTATCTTTAAGCTCTAAGGATTAGAGATGCAAAGGGTCTGTGGACCACATTTTAAGAAAATGTTGATTTGTTGGTTAGGGTTCTTTGGTTGCAAGCAGTGGATTTGAACTCCAGCTAAGTGAGGTAAACAGAGAATTTATGGAAAGCAGCTGGGGAGCTAATGGAACAAGGGGAAGTCGATTAATAAGACCCACAGATGCTCTGGGCAGCTAAGTTTGCAGGAAAAATGGGGTGTCTTTTCAAGACACTGCAGTCTAGAGATCAACTCTAAGTCAGGTTCTGTGCCTCCCAGTGCAGATATCAATTACCACGTAGTTATTAAGCCGGGAAAGGCAATGGCACCCCACCCCAGTACTCTTGCCTGGAAAATCCAATGGACGGAGTAGCCTGGTGGGCTGCAGTCCATGGGGTCGCTAACAGTCGGACAGACTGAGCGACTTCACTTTCACTTTTCTCTTTCATGCATTGGAGAAGGAAATGGCAACCCACTCCAGTGTTCTTGCCTGGAGAATCCCAGGGATGGGGGAGCCTGGTGGGCTGCCGTCTATGGGGTCACACAGAGTCGGACACGACTGAAGTGACTTAGCAGCAGCAGCAGTTATTAAGCATCTACCAAGGGTCAGGCATTGTGGTAGACACTGGTGATACAGTGCTAAACAAGAGGCCTGATTCATTGTACCTGTTTAATTTTTTATTTATTTATCGTTTTTAGCTGCACTCTACAGCATGTGGGATCATAGTTCCCCAACCAGGGATTGATTGAACCTATGTCCCCTGCAGTAGAAGCTCAGAGTTTTAAGCACTGGACTGCCAAGGAAGTCCTTATTGTGCCCTTTTAAAACCTTAACTCCCCTTCTGCATGTACGTTTATTTGTTAACTGAGCAAGCATTTATTAATCTCTTCTGTATATAAGGTTCTGTGGGTGAAATAGAAATCGATAAAGAAGTCTTCATCGTAAGGAAACATACAATCAGTGAAGAAAGGCACAAATAGATTGTTAGGCGAATCCAGATGAGTACGAGGTTGCTATCAACACACAGGAGTTGAGATATCTTCCCAGGAATGAGCTGAATCATCTTTATTCATCTTCCTTGACAGCGAGGGAGACTTCGTGAGGCTGCCTAGAATTAAGAGTGCCATGGGCTTCCTGCTGAAATGAAACCTCTGACTTTGGCCTTGAGCCTCTTGTGGATTACGCAGCACATTCCAGGTTATTTGACATTTGCGATGGATTATTGAGTCCTTGCTCATGCAGCACTGGGTGGAGATTTGGGGATTAGCCAGGAGCTGGATCACGATGCAGACAGATCAGTTGGATGATTCAGGCCCTCAGCAGTCACACTCTTGCCTGACTCACTGATGACTCCAGTCCTCCTCATCACAGTTTCACTTGAAGCAAACCATCCCCTCCACTTATAAATGTTTAACATCACCCTAAGCTGTGAATGCCAGGTGACTGAGGCTGGCTTCTTAATAGTGGGAGTGGTGATATGATAGGAATGCATTCTCGTAGCATGAAGAAATCTGATTTTTGTGTGGATTTTAATTCGGAGAGTGCTGTGAGGTCCTCGGTTTTCACCTATTCACTCTTCATGCTTTGTGTTGTTTATTTAACAAAAATTATTTCATATTGGATATAGGTGATTTACAATGTGTTAATCTCAGGTGTACAGCAAAGTGATTCAGTTACACATATACCTATGTCTATTCTGTTTTTAGATTCGTTTAGATTCTGTATTTAGGCTATTATAGAATCTTGGTAAGAGTTCCTTGTGCTATACAGTAGGTCCTTTTTGATGATCTGATTTATGTGTTTTCTTCACAAAGACCAGCTGACACTTTAAATTTGAAAGGTTTGGCTTTCTTATGAGATTATGTATAGGAAAAGTAAGAACACAGATTTTGCAGTCAGGCTGCCTGGGTTCAAATCTCTGCTCTGACACTTGCTGCGAGAACTTAGGCGATTTCTGAGCTTCTCTAAGCCTCGGTTTCTTCATCTGTAGAAATGAGCACTAATAATAGCCAGCATAGAGAGTGCATCAGTTAGCACTTGCCATAGAAGTGCTGCACAGCAGGCCACCTTACGACCCAGAGATTGAGCTGTCTACGTGCGTAAGAGAAAATTGGAGGTCAGTGGGTCCAGCTGGGCTAAGAACAGCTCAGCTGGTTCTGCCCCCTGCTGCAGGTTACGGTTTGTTCCTCCCTGGACCAGCAGACTAGCAGAGAGTGCACGGTTCGTGGTGATGGCAGAGTCCTTAAAGAAGCGCACGAGGCCTTTTGAGACACAGACTAGGCGGGGAGTAAACCTGTGTCCCGGCCCTGTCCCTGGTTGCGCCTGGTGGGTAAGCAGCCCTCAGCTCTCCTCCTGCTCTAAGACTCTTCCCCACTCCCCGTTTCCTGGTCTCCTGGTGCGCTTTCCCGGCTGAGACACAAAGATCCCTCCTGCTTTGGACTGCTCCTTGTCAGCCTCTCTAGAATCTCCATTTGACTCCTGGAGTCTGACTTGGCTAGTTTCTGGCTGAGCTCGGATGGTAACCAAGGAGTTTGACATTAGAACCACTGAAGGAAAGCACTTGACCATCTACCCCTCCTTCTTCAAGAGTCTCAGAATTCCTGTGATACCGTTTACTGTCCTTCCATTCATGTTTTATGATGCTAAGGATTTTTAAAGCCTTCTATTTTATATTAGGAAATTCCAAGTATTTTCCATGTTTTCCTTCAACATACACACATTAAACTGCTGAGTACCCAGCGCTGTTCTGGGCCCTGAGGAGGACATGCATGAACAACAGCAGCACCCTTCTCCTTGTTCTGTATAGTAACCTAATGAAAGGCTGGCTTTCAATAAGGAATCCATAGGCCCACATCCTCTATTAATGCTTCCTGGAGATGACTTTTATCAGATTCTCCCGGCAAGAGAGTAAAAGCACTTCTGGCTATTTGAATGTGAATTGAATGTCCCTACCTAGCCACAGAAAAGTAGCTTTCCCCCTTCCCAATAATTCTGGTAGGAAACTTAACCCCAGAGTTGAGTTGTTTGCACTTTGCGACAGAGGCTCAGTGTCAAATCACAGTGTGGTACCAAAGGAGGAAAAGCCGACTCCCCGTGGCTTTGAGATGCCTCCCGAAGTTTCAGGTTGGCAACTGCTGGCTCTCCCGGAGAGATGCTCTATTCTGTTTGAAGCCGTGCCTCTCTCCAGCCCCTCCTCACCACCAGGAAGCCACTTTGCACATCACTGTTGGCTCCAGGCCTTTGAAGGTGTCTTGCTAAAGAGACCATGCAGGCAGGGGCTGTGTAATAGTCTGACTTTAGAGGGGTGGCTATCTTACTAACACACCTGGCCTCAAGTCCCAGCTCTTTGTGACTATCTTCTTGATTCTGTTCAAGTTTCCTAATGTCTGTGAGCTTCACTGTCCATATATGCAGAACGGGGATAATGATAGTACTTATATGCATCAGGGTCTTTGGTTGCAAGTGACAGAAACTTATTTTCATAATTGGAAGGGGACACAGGTGGAGAATTTATTTCAAGATTGTGGGGTAACTTGTAGATTTGGTGAAAATACTAAGAAGCACACTTGAGGAATGAGAATTAAGCAGTCCTGGGGATTTATGAATTAAGGATGAAGAGCTAGTCTCATCAGATTGTCAAATATATATCCCAGTTCATACCTCTCTTCTAAAATCTGAACTTATATATCCAAATGCCATCTGAAATCTCTGCCTAGAGTTATAATAAGTATCTTAACATTAATATTTATGAAATAAAATATTTATCATATAAAATAAAGTCCCTGCTACTCCTATTTTTGTAACCATATTCTCTTTTATCCAATTACCTTACCCAAAAATCTTACAGACATCCTTGCTTCTACTCACACCTCACATCTTGTCCATCAGCAAATTCCTTCATGCTTTCAACCTATACATGATTCTGATGGCGCCTCACCTCCCACATATCAGCACAGACCATGAAGCCCCCCTGTCTTAGCTGGAACATTGCAATGACCTCTTATCTCTTCTTTCAGCTTCACTTTTGCCCTGTCCCAATTATGTTCTGTGCTAAGCAGCTAGATTAATTTAAAAAACAAAATCAAAATATGTCACTTATACTTGAACCTCCCAGGGGCTTTCCATTTAGTTGCAAGTGAAATCCAGCATGTTGTGTTCAGCCTGTAGGACCCAAATTTACCCAGACCCTGGCTGCATCTCCAGACTCACTGTGTAGCTCTCTCCCCCTTGCTTGGCACATTAGACGCCTTCAAATTCATTGACTAGACTATGGGTTCAACCAATCTTGGTTCAGTATATTTGAAAAAAAAAAAAGTTCAGAGAATTCCAGTAATCAGAACTTGAATTTGCCATGTGCAGGTAACTATTTAAATAGTATTTGTGTGGCATTTACAACTATTTACATAGTATTTACATCGTATTGTTTAGCTGCTAAATTGTGTCTGACTCTTCGTGACCCCATGGACTGTAGCCCAGCAGGCTCCTCTGTGCATGGGATTTCCCAGGCAAGAATAGTGGAATGGGTTGTCATTTCCTTCTCCAGGGGATCTTCCCAACCCAGGGTCCATTGTCAGGCAGACTCTACCATTGAGCCACCTGGGAAGCCCATATTTACATTGTGTTAGATGTTATAAATAATGTTGGTATGATTTAAAGTGTACAGGAGCAAAGGTTATATGTGAAGACTGTGCCATTTTATACAAGGGACTCAAGCATCCATGGCTTTGGTGGGGGAGCCTGGAGAAAGGTACCTTGGAATCAAACCCCCCTTGGATATGGAGGGATGACTATATACTGATTCTGTTTTCTGACACCTGTCTCTTTCAGTCATTTGATTCTAAAAATTGCTGTATACCTTCACCCTCTTGCTAGACAAGGAAAAAGACAAAATTTCATGGAGAGCCGGAGCCATTGTCTGAGTGATCCCTAAGGAAAGTGACTGTTGACTGTTAGCACCAGTAGAATTACCTGAATTCCAAACAGTTCCCTGAATATGAAGACTGGATAATAGTGAGTGAAGTGAAGTGAAGTGAAGTCACTCAGTCATGTCCGACTCTTTGCAACCCCATGGACTGTAGCCTACTAGGCTCTTCTGTCCATGGGATTTTCCAGGCAATAGCCCTGGAGTGGATTGCCATTACCTTCTCCAGGGGATCTTCCCAACCCAGGGATCAAACCCGGGTCTCCTGCATTGTAGACAGACGCTTTACCATCTGAGCCACCAGGGTATGACACAGAAATTTCTAAGCTATTCATGTTTCACTCATCTACATGGTAGCACATACAGCTTTTGGTTTTCATACCATCCAGAGCAATGCTGTTGTGTACTTAAAATATAGGAAGCCAGCATCGTTTCACATAATTACTACTTGTTTTATAGCTATCTAGTGCTGCAGTTTTTAAAAATTTCCTTTGCACAGCCTCTGTGTAATAAGAAGAAATAATCCACTCCATGATGTTTAGATATTTAGCTATTTTCTCCTAAAGAAGATCAGAGAGATAGTAATAATAATAACAATAACAACAATAATAATAATTTTTCATGTTTAACGTTTTCTACTTTTGAGTGTTAAAAAAGATAAACAGAGCCAGCAACTTTTTTTCCTTTCTTTTGAGTATGGATATTACGACTCTGGAAATTTCTGAGACTTTCCCAGGAACTACAGCTGTTAGGTGACTGAAGAGCAAAGTAAATTCAGTTCTCTTGAAACCATGGCTTAGAGACGAATGAGGTGTGTTCAAGACCTGGCAGCTGAAATACATGGGCTTAGATTGTTGCTCATTGATTTCTCTCTGTGGTCTTAGGCAAGTCACTTAACCTTTCTGAGCCTCATTTTCCCTCATCTAGAACATAGGAAATGATAGCTAACTCCAGGGAGTATTATAAGGATTAAATAGGGTGCGCTGCTTCATACTCATGTCATCATTTATTTATTTATTCATTTAAGTATTGTTTGAACCCCACTCAGTGCCATGTAATGTCTAGAGGCTCATAATACAGCCCTGAGTAAGACTGGCTTTGCTTTTATGTAGCATCGAGACCAGTAGGTAATAGTCAAGAGCTTTAAGGCTCACATAGTAATATTTCCATCTGCTCTCCTTTTTATAACCTACTCTATAGAATCATTGCCTGCACCAATTATGAAAATTGTGCAAGATAATGAGAAGGACTTTAAATATTAAAGGAAATTTATCACCGCTACCTTATTACTACTGCTGACATTATTACCCCTAGAAGCAGCAGGTTCCTGGGTTTGGAAGGATGAGAAAATGTTAATACCACAAATTTACTAATAATATTGGAGTTACCATCTGCAAAAGCTTTCCCATATTTAGCTCCTCTACTTTTTACCATTTTCTCTGTCAAGAAGAGTGACCATCTGTCTAGAAATGTAAAAACATCACTGCTAAGGATATGACATCTACATAGAAGTGAAATGGCAGAAATCTAGATGAGTCTGTGTGTGTAATCTAGATGGGGTGCACTTTTGTGCAAGGTAGTAAGTGAGCTCCTCTGGATATTGGTGATGCTGTGTTTGTTTGTTGTTGTTGTTTTTTTTTAAGTGATGGGAGGGTTAAGTAGATAGTATGACTTGTAGATTCAGGGGCTTAATGTCAATCCAACTGGCAAACTGTATAGAATCCAGTAGATAGATGGTTTATGAGCACATAGAGAAGGAAGCAGGTAAACTAGAAGCACAAATTTTACTGCCTCTTTAAAAATTTAAGGTTAGATTTTAAACTAGCACATTTGAATGGATATATCTGGATATAAGTAAGGTATTTGGAAAAATCATCCAAGAAATTCTTGTTGTCAGCTTGGGTTACAGAGTCAGTGAATTAATTGTTGAGCTGTCAAACAAACTGGATTTAAAGCAGAGTTCAGATGGTCTCTGTCCTTGGTCCTGACCAGGCACTGCCACCCATGCCTTTTATTAAGACCTCAAGAAGTGGTTCCCAAACATTTGAATTACCAAGAACACATGGAGGAGAAGGAGCTGCTTGGATTTAATGTTGGAGATTATGATTCTGTGGGCATGAGATTGGAACTGGGATGCTCTGCTTTAAAGAAAGTGCTTTCATAAATCTTGTAAATGACATTAGCTTAGAGGATAAATGAATACATTAGGTGGTTGAATTATAATCTGAAGTGACCTGAATAAGATGAAACAAGGACCAAGTTTAATGAAATGACGTTTGAAAAACAGGAGTAAATTCAAGTGTTTACTTTGGAGAGTCTGAAAACCCATTGGCATAAGTTCATGAAGTGGGGAGTAATAACTTAAGATTAGTCATTACAAAAATTATTTAGAGGTTAGCTGACTGCAAAGTAAACACATGCCAGCAGAGGACTGTGGTTTCCAACCCAGCAACTGTGAGCTGAAGCACAGGATATTTGCCAATGGATGAAAGTTCAACTGTGCAATTTATAATTTTACCAAATGATACCGTGTGTGTTCGACTACCAGAATGTCCCAGAAAAATAGAATTTAGAGTTTGGAATGCTCTACAGCCATCTAGTTTGAAGATATTCAGAGTTCTGTGGATCTCAGGGTTCCACAGGGAGGCTTCCTGACCTGGGGGTTGTGGTGGGAGGTGGTTGGCAGAGCTCAGCACTCCTGCCCTAAAGGGAGCTTCCACCCTAGAAGCTCTGCTGATCTCTGTTTTACATGTTAGGTGTCCAAATAGAGGTTTGTATGAGAAATTTATTTTTAAATTTGCATGATGAAAGTTTACGATAGGGGAATAAAGCTGAAGAATTCCTGACAAGCATGTCAACCTTACAGTTTGCTGTCAAAAATATCAGCAGGGTATATTTTCTCCAAAAGATGCTGAAAAAAGGAAAGAAACATACACAGTGCTCTTTTCATTAATTTGAGAAAAAACTGTTACCCGGGGCAAAAATGCCTGCCACTATCTATATACCTACCTATCTGTTTTCTGGGGCAGAATTTCCTTTTATTGCATTTTCTATTTAGCGGAAAAGCAATGCAAATGTTTTGACCCTTGGTAGCACTTCAGTGCGATGAGTCTGTAATAGGGACACAGATCATTCTCCGATTGTTTCTCACATAAAGGTGGTGAGCAAATGATCTGTGAGAAGCTTTTGATGTTCTATTCTCTGATATCCTTTGTTGCAGCAACAGCTCTTTGCTATTTTAAATGATATTGAATGTTGTCTGTATAATTCATAAATATTTGCATTTAGTAATTATATCAATAAAAGATTTGGAAGACAATTATGCTGAATCCATTTTATTTTCTGCAAAAGAGGCAGAATCTTAATTAGTTTTACTCCTGGCACTCATTAACCCATATATAATCTCTGATTATGTATTGAATTCAAGGAGAATTTAAATAAATCTTTTCAAGGCTTCCCTGGGACAAAATTGAGGGTTTTCTTTTTTCCCCTATAGGTTTCTTTTCCTTCTAAAATGCTAATTTTATCTGGGAGTAGGGTGAGAAGAAGAATATTTATTGTCTTGGATAAATTTAGACAGTCTTTATCACTACAGTTATCCAGCTGGAAGAAAGGAATGAGAGGAAGAGGGCCAAGTATGATGTAAACCACAGTTCATTCTCAGAAACTTCTGGGTCATGTTTTCAAATTAAGAGTGTGCACCTTTATAGATAACATTGTCACCAGGTCACTCATTCATTGTCATTCACTGAGCAAGGATCTCTTGTGCTTTCTACGTGCTCTTTGCTACTGCTGGGAAAACACGGTAAATAGAAGGCACAGTTCCTTTTTGCTAGCAGCTCATCAGTCTAGGCTCGGAACTAGGAGATGGACACACTTGGGACATACACAGTTTTATGGTCCCCGTCCAGGATTTACAGTGAGTGAGGCTGAGTAAGAGCCGTAGGGCCATTGGTGAGAACTTACTCTGTGCCGGGCACTGTCACTCGCGTGTATTATCGCCATTGCTGCTTACAATGCTCCATTTTGAAAATAAAAATAAAACCCACCTGGGCCACAGAATGGTTAAGAAACTTGCCCAGTGTCACACAGCGAGTGTACAGAGGCAGGATTGAGATAATGAGCAGTGAGCAGGAATCACAGAGCCTGGCTCGCAGTGTACTTCCCCCGCATCAGCTTGTACAGCATGTGGTGGTGCCTCTAGTCACAGCATCTGCCGGGGTCCTTCCCATCAACCCCAGGAGCTCCCTTGCGGTTTTGATCCTAATGTTTTAGATGAGAAACAGCCCCAGTGAGGATAAATGATTTGCCTGGGGACACCAAGCCTGGAACTGGCAAAGCAGGAATTCAAATCTGTCCTGTCTGTCCAGCCTTCCCAGCTCTGGGGTTTGAATTTTGTTTTTCAGAGGGCTGGTCTATTCACTGAAAAATTTCTGCAGGGGATGACAGGGACAACACTGGTGGTTAAGGCTGGTGGTATAGGGATATCCTGGAGAGACTAGTGGTGAAAATCAAGTAGAGATTAGAGGTGTATCATCAGTTTGGAGACGTCACATCCATCAAGTGGGATGAAATTGATGTAATGAGAAACAAAGTGTCAGGATGTGGATTTTGACAACATGGAGCAGTAAAAAAAAAAAAAGAGAGAGAGAGATGAATCTGAGTGATGTGTAGAAGGAAGGAAGGATCTCTGGAAGTTAATGGCAAGCTATGGGACATGAAAAGGAGGGCTGGCTAGACCAAGAGCAGGTGAAGGGCTGTGTCTCTTCAATTCACCTAATATCTGAATTGCTTGGCACAGTGTGTACCTCCCAGCAGGGATCTCCAAGCGCTTGTAGGATGTGTTCAGGAAAGACCAAGATAGTGCCAGGCTTCAAGCCTGCATGTCCTGCACAGAAGCAAAGAGAGTGCTGGAAAAGGTGCTGCTATGAGGGAAAAAGAAATTGATTTTGCAGATTCTTTTTTTAAAATAATTACCAGAGTATAGTTGATTTACAGCATTGTGTTAGTTTCAGATGTACAGCAGGATGATTCATGTACACATATATGTATATAGAATGTTGAGTTCCCTGCGCTATATGGTTGGTCCTTGTTGGTTACCTTTTAAATTTTGTTATTATTGTTGTGTTACAACAATTGCAGATGCAGAGCCTAGCACTGAATGTAAGAGACTTCAGCTTGGAGGCAGTCCAGGTCTGGGAACTCATTTCAGGGCCACCTGTGTGGAAGGTGATGGCTGGAGTGAAAAGGGCCGAGTTTTCTTAAGGAAAGTGAAAACAGAGCAGACTGAAAGAATGAGGAACCCTTTGGCATGGAAAGTCACGGTCCCCAAAGGTAAGAATGTGCTTCTAGAAGGAGGCAGTGCTAACAGTGTCCACGGCTACACAGTGAACCAGAGGAAGCAGGATGGAGAAATGGTCCTCCAATGCAGCCAAAGGGCTTTATCGGTAGCTTTGGAAAGAGCTATTCTATTTCTGCAGTGTTGCTTCCAGTAGATTGCAAAGAGTTGCTGCAGGGACTGCAGAGAAAGGTGATGGCCATATGTCGATAGACACTCAAAGCCCAGACCTGAGCAGGGGGACTGCCTTCTCAAGTCTAAGAAACTTCAAGGCCTTGTGAAGTTGCTGTTATTTTCAAGATTAGGAAAAATAATGTATCCATGCTTCTGGGCTGTGTTGTGGGCAGAATATCATCACCCCCCCCCCCAAATTCACATGTTGATGCCCCAACCCCCAGTAACTCAGAATTTAGTTGTGTTTGGAAATAAGGTCTTTAAAGAGTTGATTGAATGAAAATGAGCCATTACAGTGGGATCCAAACCCAACAGGACTGGTGTCCTTACAAGAAGAGAAAGAGGCCAACGGTGTGTGTGTACAGGGGGTGCCCATGACCACATGACTAAGCAGCGAGAGGATGTCATCTGCATCCCAGGGGAAGATGGCCACATTCTCTGGGACTTGCAGCCTCTAGAATTGTGAAAAAGTCTGTTTCTGCTGTTTGAACCCCTCAATCTGTGGCATTCTGGCAGCCAGAGTTGACCAATGCAGTCTGCAAGGTGGTGGTGAGGTTAAGTGTACCAAGAGGGACAGCTGGTATGGGGGGAAATCGATGGAAAACAGCTTTGTACATGCAGCAGCAGTATAAAGTCAGTTGGGAAAATAAAACAATTAAGTGTTGATTGCCAAATAACTGACCTATGTGATATTTCTTGATTTTTACTTTTCTTTAAACATTTCAATTCTTGTCTTTTCCCATTGAATATACCCATCCATTCCTTTGAAATTTGGTGTTCAAACCCCCTAAGGTTTGATCTCTTTTTCTATTCTACTCTCTATTTGTGGTTGTTGTTGTTTAATAAATTACTATCTATTGGTGTGAAGGTTAGCGAGAGAGATGTTGCTCTCAAGGCATTCTCTGTCATTGCTTTAAATGTGCTCATAATTGGGATATTCCTCAGTCATCTAGTACTATATTTTACTTCTTGCTTTTAAGCATTTTTTAGACTGTCTTCTTTCTCTTGAAATATTTCTTTAGCTGCATCAGATCTTAGTTGCAGCATGTGGGATCTTCACTGTGGCATGCTGGATCTAGTTCCTTGCCCAGGGATCGAACCGTGGCCCCTGCACTGGAGTGCAGAGTCTTAGTCACTGGACCACCAGGGAATCCCTAGATGCCCTTTGTGTTTCTTTATCATTGTGTGAAGTTCTGAGGTTGATGCACGCCAGTGAAAACTAAATTGCTTTTCCTTCCCTATCCACAGCATCCAAAGATTCAGAAACTCAGAGCTTGTCCAAGTCCTTTTCTTATCGCCTGAGATTTGTTATAGATGGAACGTTAGTGTATTTGAATTTTCCTTATGTGAGGCAGAAGATAAAACTCAAAAGTGGCTTATGTGGTTTTGTCCCTGTGGTTTAGTCACATTCTTTCTGGCTTGTTGAAGCTGACATGATAAGCAAGTGGCTAGAGGTGGAGGAGTAGTGTAGACCACTGGTATATCTGTAGATATTGTCATGAAGTGGGTGTGTTAATCCTTCTTTATCCTCTGAATTCTCTGTGGGAGAAGCTTTCCCCGAATCTAGACTAAGATGAGAACAATGATATTTTAAAATACTGGGCAAGATTTCATTTAGAAAAAGCTGGCCCTTGAGAATGTTCTGAAGGGACTGACTCTACCTATATCTGGGATTTCTCTAATCTTTTGATCATCCTTTAGTTAAGTTAAAAAAAAAAAAAGAACAAAAAACATTGATAAGCTATCTAGTTTACCAGTAAAGAATCTATTGGACACTTTATTTTAATAGAACTTCATAATCTTCTCTAGAGGTCTGAAAACAGAAATTTGTACCTATCCCAAACATTATGCTGGAACTTTTTTTTTTAAATTCTGGAACTTAACTGTGCCCATTTCATGCTGGGATGTTTAAAGTGGACTGATGCCACATGACTTTTTCTGTATTATTTGTGGGCATAGTTGGAAGTTTCTAGGTCAGAGGCGGGACTGCAGGATGGATCTCTTGGCACATTTGGGGTTTCAAAACAAGGGAAATTTTTCAAATTTTATGTGTCATACTATCAGGTTGAGCTCTGAATTCATGAGTGCTGCCAAGTCACTTCAGTCGTGTCCAACTCTGTGTGACCCCATAGATGGAAGCCCACCAGGCTACCCTGTCCCTGGGATTCTCCAGGCAAGAACACTGGAGTGGGTTGCCTGGGGTCGCAAAGAGTCGGACATGACTGAGCAACTGAACTGAACTGAACCATCAGTTTTGGCTGAAGCCTTAGGTTTACAGTTAAATTCTATTCTACACATCTATGCCTGAAGTGATATTTAATGTCAGTATAATAATTTCCTTAGGAACTACTTTAAAAAATATTATCTAGGTGCCAGTGTGTCCAAAATTCCTATCTCCAGCCTTGAACTGCCTTTGCAACTCCAGCCTTAAATATGTAATGGTCCACCAGACACGTCCACTTGGATATCTTAAGGCATCAGGAAATTAACATGTCCCAAAAGAATCTCTTGGTTTCCACCTTAACACCTGCTCTTCTAGAATTCTTCTCCTGTTAGGGCATAGCACCACAAACCTGAGTCAATCTTGGTCTCTTTCCTTTTCTCCCCATTTCCTTTCAAATTATTCAGCAAGTGCTGTCAATTGCACTTTTTGGACCTATCTCAAATCCAACTGCTTCACTACGCCTACCCTAGACCAAGCCATCACCATCTTTCGAGAGGGATCCTGCAATAGTCTTCTTTTTTATTTTTGTGATTCAGTATTTTTATAGATTTTACCCCATTTATTGTTACTATAGAATGTTGACTCTATTCTCCATGCTGTACAATATATCCTTGTAGCTTATTTATTTTACACAAAACATTGTTGCTGTTTAATGCCTAAGTTGCAACCCCATGGACTGTGGCTTGCCAGGCTCCTCTGTTCATGGGATATTCCAGACAAGAATACTGGAGTGGGTTGCCATTTCATTCTCCAGGGAATCTTCCTGACTCAGAGATCAAACCCATGTCTCTTGCATGGGCAGACGGGTTCTTTACAACTTTGCCACCAGTGAAACCCGTACAGAGTATTTTGTAGTTCTTAATCACCTACTCCTATCTTGCCCCTCCCCTGCATGAGTCTTCCTACTTGAACCTGCTTCTAGTTTTGCCCTTTAATATCCATTCTAGTAAACAGCTGCAGGAACGATCTTGTTACAGTGCAAATCAGTTCATGTCACTTCATTGTCAAACTTCTTATGGTTTCTCCTTATACTTAAGATAAAATATGAACTCTTTCTCATGGCCTGCAAGGTGCTGCATGATACAACCTCTTGCCCATCTCTTTACCTCAGTATATACCTCTCTATACCTTAATCGCTGTTCTGCCTTCACCCTGAGCCTCTTTCTGTTTCTGTGAATGGATAAAACTTCCCACCCCAGTACCTTTACACTTGCTGAATATCAGCCCCAAACAATGCTCTGCCTGCCACTCCGCTTCCCTTTCATTTCTTCACTTGATTAGATCTTTCTCCTCATCCAGGCTTTACCTCAGGTACCAAGTTATGGGAGTGACCTTTCTTGGTCATCTCATCTAAAGTAGCTGCATACATTCCCCCTCTCTTTTTATCACTTCCCTTTTATTTGATTCATACAACTGGTTGCTGCTGCTGCTGCTAAGTCACTTCAGTCGTGTCCGACTCTGTGTGACCCCATAGACGGCAGCCCACCAGGCTCCCCCATCCCTGGGACTCTCCAGGCAAGAATACTGGAGTGGGTTGCCATTTCCTTCTCCAATGCATGAAAGAGAAAAGTGAAAGTGAAGTCGCTCAGTCTGTCCGACTGCCAGCGACCCCATGGACTGCAACCCACCAGGCCACTCCGTCCATTGGACTTTCCAGGCAAGAGTACTGGGGTGGGGTGCCATTGCTATGCAGAATTCTTTTTCTTTGTTTATTGACTCTCTCCTCCACTACAGTGTAAGCTTTACAAAAGCAAAGCCCTGCTTGTGTTATTTTCTATTGTGTTCCTAGTGCATAACATAGCCTCTGGCACATGATAAATGCTTTGATGAAGAGTGTTGTCAGTATTATATCTTCATTTTAATGTTTTTCACAAAGTCATGCCTTAGACTACTTTCCCTCCTTATCACTCACTTTTAAATGTCCCCTTTTCCCAACTACAGCTTACTTAGCTCTGTATGAGTTGAGGTGATAGCTCATTTTTAACTTGTCAATAAAAATTTTGAGGAAAAACTGGGACTAATAATGTTTATAGTTTTTAGATTCTGATGCTATATAATAGAGATAACATTTATGAAAAGCATCTGCTGTTCAATGACTTCAACATTTATTTAACAAAGAGCGCTTGAAAATATTTAAGCACCAGAAAAATGTTTTCTTATTGAGTTAGCTGCCCAGAATGTGGCATTTTATTTTCAACTTTTTAGCCAATGTTTCTCTAGTTGTCTGAAGCTTAAACAAAGGTAATGATTCTAGGTTTCATGGGCAACTTGCTCCCATGTTAGAAGTCACTTTCAGGTAAGAAAAGAAGTCTTATTTTGTAAGTATAATTATCAGGTTTAAGTGAAACTGACGGCCTGGAAAGGTACAATAAAATAGCTTCAGGACAATAGCAAATTTCAGTAAGGTAATGTCAACCTATCATCTTTAATGAAATCACGTACTTTGAGTTAAAGTCTATGTTTTAGTGTACTGTAAAAATAAAAGATGAAAAAAATTTTCAAAGAGTCAAACAGCAAGGATGAAGCAAACCAAGTGAAATACATTTTAGATGCTTTTAAAAACCTTGCTTCATGAATCTATGTTATTAAACAAAAACACTAATTCCATGGTTTTATACTTAGTAATGCATTGTAGAGTTAGTATATAGAATGTTCTATGTATTCTGATTTTTTTCCCTACTGCCAAGGGAATTTTGAATCTTTTAATAAACAAATATAATGGAAATTAGAGAAAAATAAGATAAAGACTGTTAGAATAAGTAGGCACAATATATTCAACAGATCAGCTTCACTAAGAAGTCTTATTAGTATTGGTTCAGAAAGTAAAGAGTAAAAGGTTCAAGTTATGATTCTTCAGAGTTGACTTATGAATCTATATTACATTTACTATAAAAATAAAATCAAACCTTTTATAAAAATTATACAGTCTAGTAGAATATTTTTAATAACTAATAGCTACATATGTATTTTATATATAAATTACAGATATTTATATTAGTATTGTAACTGATATCTAATATAGTATTTCACAGTGTTACTTTACATTCCCAAAAAGTCATAGTGTTAAATAACATTAAATCACAGAGTGGAAAAGGTATTCACTTTCAAATTCTTTCTCTCTTTAAATCTAGTATAGAATTTTGCAGGCACACACAAAAGAGAGAATAGTGCTTTCAATATTATGCCTCTTGCTAAATTTAAGAAATTTTTAGCTATAATCCTTTTGAATACTTTTTCACCTCTGTAGCCTCTTTCTTCTTTCCTTCTCGGACTCCAGTGGTGTGAGTGTTGAATCTTTTGTTTTAGCCCCACAAATCCTTCACATCAGATGTGGAAGACACTGGACCACTTTCAAAGAAGCACAGATTTATCAGAGAGCTAAGGAGTTGTTGGCCTTACTCATCCATCAAATAATTTCCTATCAACTTTCTCTGAAGACTTTCCGATCAGTTCACCTTTGGTTTTCATAAAATAGCCCACTTTTTACCCACCAACATTCTGAACACGCTGATCATAAAATCCAAGAGTAGCAAACACATGAAAACCACTGAAGGACTGAGCTGGAGAGAACAGCATAAAATGAGACTCAGTCGCTCCCAAGAGAAAGGAGTGGGCCTGAACCAAGATTTTCTTTTTATCCTTCCCACATTTACTAAGCAGATAAGTCAGGCCAGCTGTCCTGGAGCAGCAGAAGCAAAGGGCTGGAAGAGGCCATGAGCGCCTCTGGTAGGCCTCTCTGCTATCTGCAGGGACAGCCCTCCTCTCTGCTGTCTGCAGGGACAGCCCTCTTCTCTGCAAGAGCTGGATGCGCGTCTCGGCTTCTTGTCTTTCTCCTCTCATGTGTGCTCATTTGCAGTCACTCAGTTGTAACCGACTCTTTGTGACCCTACAGACTGTAGCCCACCAGGCACCTCTGTCCGTGGGATTTCCCAGGCAAGAATAGTGGAGTGGGTTGCCATTTTCTCCTTCAGGGGATCTTCCTCACCCAGGGATTGAACCTGCATTTCCTATACTACAGGCAGATTCTTTACCACTGAGCCACCAGGGAAGATCCATCTTTCTCCTCTGTGACAGTTTAATAGAGAGCTGGCAGTACAGTTTTACTAAAGTTTAATAAAATGTTTGTTTCTCACAAATGGCTTCCACTTAGGTTATAAGATACAAGTTTTTAATTATGATAGTAAGAGAAGGTTTCTTTTAAAAATAAATGTATTAAAATAAAAAACATGAAGTAATATAAAAGTAAAGAGTAGTATGGTGAAATATAGCTATGACAATAATTGTAACTAAACATTATGTAAGTTCTTAATATAAATGTATTTGTTTTAATTGGAGGCTAATTGCTTTACAGTGTTCTGATGGTTTTGCCATACATTGACATGAATCAGCCATGGGTGTACACGTGTTCCCCACCTCACTCCTCATCCCATCCCTCCGGGTTGTCCCAGCGCACCAGCTTCGAGTGCCCTGTTGCATGCATCGAGCTTGAACTGGTCATCTATTCCACATATGGCAATATACATGTTTCAGTGTTATTCTCTCAAACCAAGTATTTTTCTCAAATCAATTTTTTTTTTTGTTTGTACCACGCTGTTTTGGGAAATATTACTATGAACAATGCTAGTGGAGGTGATGGAATTCCAACTGAGCTATTTAAAATCCTAAATGACGATGCTGTTAAGGTGCTGCATGCAGTACCTTTCATTCTAAGAATGTGCCCCACAGTTTGAAAATCATTTGTTTAATCTCTGAGAATTTTTTTAAAAAAATCAAATGAAAGTATGGAAATGAAGTCACTCAGTAAACTAGAAGTTTCTTTTCAAACTCCTCTCTTCCCAGTGAAGAAACATAAATGGATAATCTGGCCAATAACATTGATAACACCTCTAGCTCTCCTCTCTGCTGCCACTAATTTATATTTTTCCAAAAATTATCTAGAAAATGTTTTCAAATGAGATAGTGGTTGAGAACTGGGAGTATGTGGTTAGACTTTCTGTGAGGCCAAGTAGAAGAAAACCATCTATTGCAAGTTTGGGGAAATATAGGTGATAAGCTGGTTAATGTTCTTTTTAGTAGGAAGTCAGTCAATGACTCCTTTGAAGCACATGTTATATGTAAGTCAAAAAAACTCTGGAGTAAAAGCAAATATGGTTCTTAACCTCATAGAGCTGAAAGTCTTGCATAGACTATCAAAGCTGAGAGACCCAAGGCCAAAAGTTAGCCATGTCAAGATCATAGAAGATGAACACCAAGTTACATCTTGGGACTAGCTAGAAGATCATTCACCTTTATTTCATCTTGTTCAACACCTCTGGGGTCCCTATAATGCATCATGTCTATGGTCTATACTAGTTATTGTGGTGGCATACAGCTAGCACATGGAGAGTACTTAGGACAAATGAAGCTCCATGGTGGGTGGCTCCCCATGTTTCTCAAAACCTGTTATTAATCCATATTTTATAGATAAGAAGTGAAGACACAGAGCGTGCCTCTGCTGAGGGGCTGAGTGGCATTTGAACCCTGGTTTAATTGACGCCTTGGCTCCCACCTTAGCTACTGAGCCCAATTATTGCACCCCCAAAATAAAGAAACTTCTCCTCTCCAGTAGGAGTCCACGTGTTCCATTGTGGCCTGCCATCTTAAAAGGCATGGGGCAGTGCTGAGCTCTGGAGTAATGACAAGGTGTCTGCCTTCCTTGTTAACAGGCTTTGTTTGAATCTTTTCGATGGCATCCTTAATGTCTCTGAAACCTGCTTTGTGTTTGTTTAATTATAATATAGCCTGGCACTTTGACGTTTCATTTTCTTGTTTGGTTGTAATTATCGTCTATGAGAGTAAGAGCAGAATTGGATTATATTTACTTCCTTTTTCTCTTTTTTTTCTTAACATGCAAATACGACTGTGACTCACTGTGCTCCAGTGAGCCTTCGTTCTGGGTGACTGACCTGGGCTCAGCCTTAAGGGATGCAACAGACAGCCACCCATGGTCAAGCTGCTGGGCGCTGGGGGCTGGGCTTGTGGAACACAGCATGGGTCTGCCCAAGTTCAGCACATCAGCTGTGCCATGGAGGATAGCTTGTCGTCTGCATCCATGGCCGATGGTGAGCCTCAGGCCACAGGAGAACCTTGACAAGACAGCAGGGACCCTACCACTGGCCTCCACTCTTCTTTCCAGATAATTAGGATTTTTCAAAACAAATGATCTTGTCCTTCAAGACTCCCACTTCTCTGGGGTCAGGTTGCATTTGGCCTGAGAGTCCTTTTAGGAAAACTGCCACCTCTCTAAATGGGTACTGTCCTTTAATAGATCATGCAGTGTTTCACAGAAGTCAGCAGATGTCTGCCACTCACACACAGCATTATGCTCACATAATGATTTGACCCAGTCCTCACAACAGCTCCCCACCCCCCCGAGAAAGGGTTCCTCCCGTTTAGTTATTTGCATGCCCACTTTCAGGGCTTCTCTGGGGGCTCAGACAGTGAGGAATCTGCCTGCAGTGCGGGGAAAGCCAGGTTCAACCTCTCGGTCAGAAAGATTCCCTGGAGAAGGGAGCGGCAACCCACTCCAGTATTCTTGCCTGGAGAATTCGATGAACAGAGGAACCTGGTAGGCTACAGTGCATGGGGTTACAAGAATCGGACATGCCTGAAGCAACTTGAGCACACAAGCATGCCACCTTTACAATATTCATTATTTCCATGCCCTTCCTCGTATCCAAGTAAATGACTTTTTTTCAGTCACTGTTTTTTTTTCTTTTTCAAATAAACACGTTTATTTCCCCCACACAGTTGTGTTAACAAAACATTTAGAAGGAAGGGTACAAAATATGTGATTTTCTCATAGGTGGGCTTCACATCTCTTAACCTTTAGAATTTTCTGTTGACAAGTTCAACTTCATGATCTCTAAATGCTATCCATTCACTGCAGCCCCCACCTTTTTTCCAGACTTAAGTTTACCACTATGTTAAGAGAACTTTAGCATTGCCATGATCCTGTGTGATTAGACCAACTGTTAGTGCGTTTTCCTAAGTCTGTCTCATCCAGCTAAAGAATCCTGTTTATCAGCCCAGCTTCAGAATTGGAGTATAAGAAGAGAAAGACAGAGTGGGAAGGAATATAGGAGCACAATCATAATCAAAGAGGCCAGGTTTATCAAAGAGCTGGGCCTTTGAAAGAAGGAGGAGCTGGAGAAACAGGAAGAAAGGGGTGGGAACAGGACTACCTGAGCTTGGGGTTTGAAATAAGAGGTATGGAAGCAGCTGTAGGGTATGAATGGTCTAGGGGAGAGAGGCAGCTTGGAGATATACTGTTGTGTGTGAAAGGCTAGGTTTCCTAGAAAGCTGACCATGAGTCAGAGACTAGTACTCAGTACATCAGAGAGGACTTGGGTCCATGCTTTGGGGGAGGAAGTAGAATGGGGCAGAGGAAGAAGGTGAGCCACAGTGTAGAGAGAAAGACTTCAGCTGAGCCTGCGAGAGATCTGAGAACAGAATGACCCTTCAGATCTGTCCGCATCAGTAGTCAGCTATTGAATGTGAGTTGTCCTAGGGAGAGGGAAAGGACTCTGGGCAGGGCTTCCCTCTACATCTAAAGCCATCCCTGAAGGGGCTGTCAGTTAGGTGAGTGAGCTGCACGCTGGCTCACTTCAGTCAGGTGTCCATCTTTGAGCCAATCGCAGAGCTTGGAGGGTAGGGAATACTCATTGGCCAGGTAGGTGCAGTGTGCCACCCTGCAGCCAGGACATCCCATCAGCTCCTCTGGCACCATGTGGATTGAATTCAGGGGGGATGATTCCCAAAGGAAAGTCAACATGATGTCCACGAAACAAAAAGGAGTATATGAATGCCAATCAGATAGAAGTACCGAACATCTATCACCCTTTCAGGCCAAAGTGGAAAAATTCCACCTTTGCCACTTTTATTTGGCAAATTGCTCCATTCTTCCCCCCTCCTCGCCCCCCACCCCACACTGTTCTCATATATAAATGGGGCTGATAATTCCTGATTTGGCAGGATTGGTGTTATGATAGTTGTTGATATGTATATAGAAGCTCTTTGGAAAATAGTGGGTGCTCACTAATTAAGAACTAACATTACAGCAAGCACACTCTGGGCTGTATGCTGTTTCCACAGTATTATCTCACTTTCCATTAGGAACCTATGAAAGCCTTTAAATTGGACTAAGCACTAATGACTTCCATCTTTTCACAGGATAGTTAATGCTGTCCCAGCACCATGAAGAGAGAGGCTGTGACATCTAAGCATTTTTCACTCTGCACACAAATTGGCAACAGGGAAATAGTTCTGTCTCTAAAGACTGTGATCAGCAAATATGTTTTGCCACCCAATTTTGAATCTTAGTGAAAAGATTGAACAGAACTGGATAGAATTTCAATCAAGTCTTTCTCTTGATGGTGCATCTGACAACCCAGAGTAGCAAGAATACATTCTCCAGGTGGCTGTTAAATACCTCAAAGACAGGAAACCCGGAAAGGGACGAATGACTATGAAATTCAAGCGTGATGCGTTTTGATGTAACTGAAAGGTTAGAGGCAGATGTGACTGTGTACCTAAAAGAAAGGGATCTGGGCTGATCCCTGAAAGAGAATATGGCGATTGCTTTCTGAGGTCACGTGTCATTTGTCACTGTGGGAATACAATGCCAGCAGCACCGTGTGTGAGGAGGTAGAGCAGTGTTGTGGTCGACAATCATGGCAAACATCCCCTGTGTGAACTTGGGCAAAATGTCTTAATACCCTAGCCCACAGAGTCCTCGTCCCTTCATATATTCCTAGTGATCCTCTGGCTCCAGCCTGATGTTTTTTCGTAAATTCTCTTAAAAAAGCGCCTCTCCCCAGTGCCTGCTCTCACAGTGCTCTCTCTGCCTGGAGCACTCACCTGTAACTCCTCCCACTTTCTCACCACACCTTTCTCCTCCTTGAAAGTTCTGTGCTCCCTGGGTTTCCTGGTGCCTCCAGTTTGCTATGTTCCTCCAGTCCCTTGCCGGGGAAGGCAATGGCACCCCACCCCAGTACTCTTGCCTGGAAAATCCAATGGACGGAGGAGCCTGGTGGGCTGCAGTCCATAGGGTCGCTAACAGTCGGACAGACTGAGCGACTTCACTTTCACTTTTCTCTTTCATGCATTGGAGAAGGAAATGGCAACCCACTCCAGTATTCTTGCCTGGAGAATCCCAGGGATGGGGGAGCCTTGTGGGCTGCTGTCTATGGGGTCACACAGAGTCGGACACGACTGAAGTGACTTAGCAGCAGCAGCCAGTCCCTTGCCTTCTGTCTCATGTTTCTCCTTAGCCTCTCAGCCTGTGGAGTCAGGAATCATATCTGCTGTGCTACCAGGTATATGCTTAGTGCCACAGATAGTACTGGGTCATACTAAGTCCTCAATACTTTGTGAACATTAAAAGTAAAATAGATAGACTGAATTTCATCACAACCCACCTGCTTCTAACAATAAGCTTTTGGCCTGTTTATGGGAGAAAACATCAAGAGTGGCTCTTTCTAGGCTTCTCTCCATCTCTGTTGAACTTTCCAGCCAGGCTTGAAAGTGGTCCAATGGAGCTCAAACCTCCCACCCGTCTCTTCTGGTCCCTCCCTGGGGCCCACCATAGGCCACTGCAGACTCTGCCTCACTGTGACATGTGAAGTCCATAAAACTGGCATCAGTGTACTTTTTGACTCACCATTTCATATAGGCATTTATTTTGGCTTTCTGAGGACATTTGTATCTGTTTAGTCATTCAAGGAATGGGCCTCTGCTGAGTACCACTTTTCACCTCTCCCTGAATGCAGCAATCTGGCCTCATGTTTATCTGAATATGAAAAATTCTCTTTCTGAAGGTCACTAGTAGCAATAACACCATTTGCAACCATTTATTGAGGACTTGCTGTATGCTGCATACTCTTAGGGCAATAATCATAATTTCAAACTCCTGTGAGAATTTATGCACCACATATACTATGCACATATCGACATGTGCATGCGTGCTGTCTCTTCAGTTGTGTCTGACTCTTTGTGATGCTACAGACTGCTGCCCACCAGGCTCGTCTGTCCATGGGATTCTCCAGGCAAGAATACTGGAGTGAGTTGCCACGCTGTCCTCCAGGGGATCTTCCTGACCCAGATATATATCTGTGTGTGTGTATATATGCATACTGGCTTAAGTCTCACAACAACCTCATGAGGTGGGTACAGTTATTACCTCTCATAAAGATGAGAAAAGTTAGACAAATAAGTGACTTCGTGACAATCACAGGGAGATTAGTGGCAGAGCTGCGATGGGAACCCAGATGAATGGGATCAGAGTTGTAGCGTCTGCTTGAACTACAGATGAGGAAACTGAAACTTATAAAAGAAAGTTTATGTACCCAAAGTCTCATGGCTGGAAAATAGCAGAGGCAAAATATTAATAATAATTCAGGACCAACTTCTGTGGTCCTTGAGGACCATGACTATTGCCCTTTCTCAGTGTGTGCTGCCTCGTATCAGACGTGAGTGATGAGCGGAGCCTTGTAAGTGTGAGCTCATGTCATCAGTCATCTCCAACTCCATTAGGACTAGTGACTGTACTGCCTAACTAAAATGCACCATCAATAATTCATATATGTGTAATGATAAGTTTATCATGGAGAAGAAAAGATACAGAATCAGTCCCAGTAATGGTACCACAGGTCCCTTCTTCAAGGTCTTACATTAGTATACTCAGAGTGGAATATTAGATTACCTAATTCCAGGCAGTAAGGGTCAAATTTTCAGAAAAGATTACTGCTCTCTGGTTTCAGAAGCAAAAATCAAATAGATTCTCAGGTTACACCATTGTACACAAACTCTCCAGATTACATTTTCCATCCTGCATTTGCCCAACCAGAAGGATGTCCAAATACACAGAAGGACCCCTAAAATAAGGTTCTTCATGATCCTTGAGGAAATGGCACAGTGTGTGTGTGTGTGTGTCTGTTTATGGAATCTTGGAAGTTTGCTTTTTCTCTGTGATCTTGACCATCATCTAAGGAATGGAGCGGCATCCTTATAAGGCTGTTGTGAGCCTCCAGGGAGATAATGTATGGGGTAAGTACTTTGCAAACTGCAGAGTGCTGGACAAATGGAAAGTGGTATTATTCATCATCGTCCCAGGAATTCAGTTACACCTCAGGTGCCTGATGGTTCAGCCATAATATCCAGCCCAAATGGAAACTCTTCCTGGAAAGTAGTGATGAGCTACGTCTCCATTTTCTTCATGCTGTCACTCAGTAAGCAACATTTTCTTTTTTATTGACTTTTCTTAACACAAATAACGTATGAATGAATTATTCTTGGAAAAAAAGCCATACTAAAATATCATAGATATTTTTCTTGATTTACATCCCACTTCCCATCTGGCCTCCTTCCTCAGAGGCAAGCACTGTAGTGAGTATATTTTGATTTTTCTAGACATTTTTTTATGCTTTTCTATATGCATATGTCTCTGTGAAACTAAATGGTATGAGTGGGAGTCTTTAGCATAAATGATATTCTGTATGCATTGTTCTGTATCTGGACTCAACTATAAATCACTGAAAAATATGTGTTGAACATTTATTGTTTTGTTACATATGGGCCTAAATGGTTCATTGGGAAAGCTGTGTGATATTGAACAGGATCAAATATCCCACCATTTATTTTATCCTTCTCCTTACTGATAAACAGCTGGATTCTTCCTTCCTTCCTTCCCTCCTTCCCCAACTCCCTAATTTTCTTTTTTTTTTTTTTTATCACGGCAAAACCTCTTACCTTTAAAGCAAATCATGTTCACCCTTTTTGGATCAAAGGAGGCATTCAGTTTTATTCTAAAAAGAAAGTGCTCCCCAAAATTCCTTGGACAGTAAGTACATTAAATTGCTATAGGCCACACTGCCACGGGGAAGGCAATGGCACCCCACCCCAGTACTCTTGCCTGGAAAATCCAATGGATGGAGTAGCCTGGTGGGCTGCAGTCCATGGGGTCGCTAACAGTCGGACAGACTGAGCAACTTCACTTTTACTTTTCTGTTTCATGCATTGGAGTAGGAAATGGCAACCCACTCCAGTATTCTTGCCTGGAGAATCCCAGGGATGGGGGAGCCTGGTGGGCTGCCGTCTATGGGGTCACACAGAGTCGGACACGACTGAAGTGACTTAGCAGCAGCACACTGCCAAGATCTAACCAAAGAAATCTGAACACCAAGTCTCATTCTGTTCAGATTCACTGCTCCAGTATTTTAGCTCTGAGAGAATAAAAATATGTTCAAAGAAATAAAAATGTCTTAAATAACGATGCTTTAAACAGTGCACAAACCAAAAGACAATATTAACCACTAGAGCAGTTTTTCCCGGGAAGGCAATGGCACCCCACCCCAGTACTCTTGCCTGGAAAATCCAATGGATGGAGTAGCCTGGTGGGCTGCAGTCCATGGGGTCGCTACCAGTCGGACAGACTGAGCGACTTCACTTTCACTTTTCTCTTTCATGCATTGGAGAAGGAAATGGCAACCCACTCCAGTATTCTTGCCTGGAGAATCCCAGGGATGGGGGAGCCTGGTGGGCTGCTGTCTATGGGGTCACACAGAGTCGGACACGACTGAAGTGAGTTAGCAGCAGCAGCAGCAGCAGAGCAGTTCTTCTGAGTGTTAGCATCCAATAAAGTTTGCAGTTATCTCATGTTTATGGGGAAAAGTTTATTTTAAAATGTCTTCAGTTTAAATAGGCATCTTCGTCAAGATATGGATCTAATAGTTTATATCACCTTATGAAAAGCAGTGTGCTGTTGTAGGTTTAAACCAGACTTGCTTCAGGGCTTGACTACTGATTATCTAACACTTCTGATGCTTGAGGGGAAAATCATACTGGATGCTGGCTTCTGGCCCCATTTTCCATGTTATTCAGATGGTTGGAGGTCCTTGCTTCTTTGCCTAAACCACAAAATTATTGAAGTTGATGCTACCAAAGGCAATTTTCCTGTTGCTTCTTAACTCTGTTGAATTATTTCCTTATAATAAATTTCTAGAAGTGGAAATAAACTCTTTGTGACTCTTAGTATGTGAATTTACTCAGTTGGTAAAGAATCTGCCTGCAATTCAGGAGACCCTGCTTCTATTCCAGGGTTGGGAAGGTCCACTGGAGAAGGGATAGGCTACCCATTCCAGTATTCTGGCCTGGAGAGTTACATGAACTGTATAGTCCACGGGGTTGCAAAGAGTTGGACACGACTGAGCAACTTTCACTTTCACGTGACTTTATCCTAGTGTTCTTCCAGAAGCATGGAACACATTTTCAGTGCTGCTGGCAAAATATATGCAATGATAGTAATAACAGTTACAAAATGGCTAGCTTCTGCTTGTTGAGTGTTTATTGTGTATTGGGCACTATGCTAAGTACTTTACACAACAACCCTGTGTGCTAGGTACAATAATGATGCCTGTTTTTGAAATAGGGTGATGAGATTCAGAGAATCAGAGAGGCTATTCAAGCTCCCTTAAGGTCACCCAGCTCATAAGTGTTGTCTCTCCATTACATGTAGAATAATAATAGTAATAACTAGCAGTAATAGATATCAAGTATTGTATGTTTAATCTATACCAAGTGTTACATGTACCGACATTATATTATATATGTACAATATTTCTTTAATGCATATGCTTTATCACTGTAGCTTTATCTGCAATGGATGCTGTTGCTGCTGCTGCTAAGTCGCTTCACTTGTGTCCAACTCTTTCCGATCCCGTGGACTGTAGCCCTCCAGGGTCCTCTGTCCATGGGATTTTCCAGGCAGGAATGCTGGAGTGGGTTACTATACATTCCTCCAGGGGATCTTCCTGACCCAGGGATCGAACCTGTGTCTCATGTCTCTTGCATTGGCAGGTGGGTTCTTTACCACTAGCACCACTTGGAAAGCCCATCTGCGTTGGCTATTGTACTTCAATTTTTCTTTCTTTTTTCTCTTTTTCTTATTTTGTAGATACAAAATCATCCCTTAGGATAAAAAAAAATGTTTCTTAATTGTAAAGATGAACATGCCTCCTATTTTACAGCTTCAGTAATTAAAACCCTAAAAATGCATTTGCGTCTATCTAAAGCTCTACCCTCTGTCTTTAAATCTTGCTTTACCTCAATTTCCTTGAATTTTGTAAGGATTTAAGAAATAAAAATAGGGAAAGCTTTGAGAGCAGTGTGCGGTCCATAGTAAGTAGCCTAATAAAGTTAGCTATTACTTAAGAATAACCTAATAATAACCACTCAAGCATAACCAGCCATCTATGGTTGAACTACTGCCCAGAGACCAGCTGTTGCTGGCTGCATATTTACCCCATTGGGGGTGATTATACCCCTACATTGAACAGTCCCTTGTAGGATATCAGATCCCCAATTAATTAATTCTGGAGCTGGCCTGCCTTCTCAATGACAGGACTCTCTGCCCTTCAGTTCAGTGATTCATCATATCACAAGACTCCTTAAGATCTTTCTTTCAAGAAAAGCTATTAGCCTAAAAATGAAACTTCAAGAGCTTCCTTTCTGACTAAACAGGTTTTTATAGAAATCCAAGGAAGAAAATGATAAAACTAACTCTGTGGGCAAGTCAACATCCCCCGTCTAGAGGGAGGGGGCGTGGGAGAAGTTTTCAATCACCTTTTCCCGAGACATCCTAAATCAACTTCTCTTTCAGAAACAATATTAGTTCAGGTATCGCCTCTTTTCAACCAACACCTTCAGTTCCCAGGTTGACAACATCCTTTTTTCTTAACCCGGCGAGAACACTCCTGGTTAAATCTCCAGGCTGTCAGGTCTTAAGTTTGAAAAGATACGTGATGGGTGGGAATTCTCCCTCCAGCTCAGGGACCACCGACACTCAAAATCTGACAAAAAGGCAAACAGTAACATTTAAATGTTTCATACCTGTTTTGCTTTTTTTTTTTCTAATTTTATTTTCTGTAAGTACTCTCTGCTTATGATTCTCTAATAATAGAATAAGGGAACAGTCTGAAGCCTTAAGGACTTGAACATGAAAATGTGGTGGGGTGGGTTAGCTCTAAAAAGCTTTAACAAAGGAAGAGAAGGGAAGGTGTTTTGTTGGGTGACAAGGTATCTGGGAGTAGTCTTACTGTTGGCTGAGGCTTGGAGGCGGAGCTTCCCAGACGGCTCAGCAGGTAAAGAATCTGCCTGCAATGCAGGAGACCTGAGTTCAGTTCTGGGTTGGGAAGATCTGCTGGAGGAGGGCATGGCAACCATCTGCACCATCCCTGTTGTAACATTCTTTCCTTTGAAAAGAGTCACATAGTTTAGCCGCCACTTAAGAGGAAGAGAAGTCGGCTCCATCATTCAAAAATAGGTGTGTCAAGGGAAATAGGGATAGATTTTAAAGCCCCACTGGCAGATACTAGATTAGCTCATTGTTGAACAAAATGCAAAACAGCTAGCTCCCTAAAATAGAATAAGGGGATTCCCCAAAAAATGTTTGAGTAATTCCCCCAAAGAAAATACTACAGAGAGGGAAGTGGAAGCCGAGCAGTCAAAAAATAAACACAAAAGGAGGAAGTGTCATGAAAAGTAGGCTTAAGTACGCTCTTTATATGACCGAAGAGAAAGAATAGGGATACATGTGTAAGAGCTTCAGCAAGACAGAATGGCCTGATATATTGTGATGGATGAGATGAGCTTGTGATGTGATGAGCTCATTCAGAAGAAAGCAAAGTGGCAGTAGAGTGGCCAATGGCAGAGGCAAGGTCAGGGTACAAGAACTAGAAGTAATACGCACAGAAGGCTTAATTCTGATGCTGATAAAGAGATTCCGACATGAGAGACAGGTTTATAGAACCAGCAATGCTTTAAAACCTATATAAGAGAGATGGATAAAGGAAGATAGAAAGATGATATTCATGCACTCATAAAGGTATGATGAAGTCTGGGAGGGAGTGCCACAAATGAAAAGCAAGTTCAGTTCAGTTCAGTTCAGTCACTCAGTCGTGTCCAACTCTTTGCGACCCCATGAATTGCAGCATGCCAGGCCTCCCTGTCCATCACCAACTCCCGGAGTTCACTCAGACTCACGGCCATCGAGTCAGTGATGCCATCCAGCCATCTCATCCTCTGTCGTCCCCTTCTCCTCCTGCCCCCAATCCCTCCCAGCATCAGAGTCTTTTCCAGTGAGTCAACTCTTCGCATCAGGTGGCCAAAGTACTGGAGTTTCAGCTTTAGCATCATTCCTTCCAAAGAAATCCCAGGGCTAGTCTCCTTCAGAATGGACTGGTTGGATCTCCTTGCAGTCCAAGGGACTCTCAAAAGTCTTCTCAAACACCTCAGTTCAAAAGCATCAATTCTTTGGCACTCAGCCTTCTTCACAGTCCAACTCTCACATCCAAACATGACCACAGGGAAAACCATAGCCTTGACTAGACAGACAAAGTAATGTCTCTGCTTTTCAATATGCTATCCAGGTTGGTCATAACTTTTCTTCCAAGGAGTACGTGTCTTTTAATTTCATGGCTGCAGTCACCATCTGCAGTGATTTTGGAGCCCCCCAAAATAAAGTCTGACACTGTTTCCACTGTTTCCCCATCTATATCCCATAAAGTGATGGGACCAGATGCCATGATCTTCGTTTTCTGAATGTTGAACTTCAAGCCAACTCACTTTCATCAAGAGGCTTTTTAGTTTCACTTCAGTTCAGTTCAGTTCAGTTCAGTTGCTCAGTCGTGTCCAACTCTTTGCGACCCCATGAATTGCAGCATGCCAGGCCTCCCTGTCCATCACCATCTCCCGGAGTTCACCCAAACCCATGTCCATTGAGTCCGTGATGCCATCCAGCCATCTCATCCTTTGTCGTCCCCTTCTCCTCCTGCCCTCAATCCCTCCCAGCATCAGAGTCTTTTCCAATGAGTCAACTCTTCGCATCAGGTGGCCAAAGTACTGGAGTTTCAGCTTTAGCATCAGTTCTTCCAAAGAAATCCCAGGGCTGATCTCCTTTAGAATGGACTGGTTGGATCCCCTTGCAGTCTAAGGGACTCTCAAGAGTCTTCTCCAACACCACAGTTCAAAAGCATCAATTCTTAGGCGCTCAACTTTCTTCACAGTCCAACTGTCACAAAAGATCAGGACAATAAGGCAACTATATTATGAAGAATGCTGTAAGGGAAGGTCTTTTTTAGGTTTAGAGATATTTAGAGTAGGAAGTACTTGAGTCTTCTGTGGGAGATCAGGGGAAGCTACTCAGTGGAGGAAACATGTGAGCTGACTGTAGTGGCAAAATACAGATAAGGGCAGTGGGGCAGGGAAAGCACTTCTGGCCGATAGAATGGTTCGCAGAATGTCATGAAGCGTGCCAATGCCTTTCACAGTCCTGAACTTCAGTAGTGCTGGACTGTTGGGACAATGTGTGGGGCAAATGAAGGTGGGCAGTGGCATATGTGGGAGGATCAAAGGGAGATCCGACGAGAGTGGGAATCGGAAGGGATTTCTCTGCCAAAGAGTTAGCACTTTGTTCTGAAGGCGGTGGAGTCATTGAAATGCTTTATGCAGAGGAGGAATTGCAATCCCATTTTTACCTTTAAAAATCATTAGTTTTTCTCTGTAAACAATAGACCGAAATGGGTAAGACTGGAGGCAGGTAGACCTTTGGGGAGACTGAAACAGCTGCATAGGCAAGAAGTAACGAGAAGCAGAAATGAAGAGGATCGGATAGAAGAGACAGAAGACGAAATTAATATGCCTTAGGTAGCAACTCAGTGACGGGGCAAGGGAGAGCAAGTGAGTTGCTTGGACTTATGGCAGTGCCACTCAGGGACTGTGGGAGAAGAGGTGTTTATTTGTCACCTTGGATTTCCTGCAGCATTGAAACATCCTGTGTTTAAAATAACTATCAAACATTAGAACCACTTCAAGAGACCTCAAAAATCCTCATATGCACTTTTCTTCAGGCACCTTTATTCACCTAGGAGACAGAGCATTTAGATTGGTTCTCTGGATTTCATAGCTCAGTATTGAGAAGTCAGGTTAGAGCTCCTATCTTCCCATGCAGCATTCTGATGAAAGTTGGTTGTGCCTAGTGGATTTGTAGGGAATGACTTCCATAAATGGTTGAATTAAAGCAAATATATGAGATACTGTTAGAACATGTGTAAGAATATAAGGGTTTTGAATAAATAGGTAAAAAACATCAGAGGAGGAGATGGTTTGCGTAGTAGAGGATGTATCTTGTCTTCTGTGGTTGGTCTTTAGTGTCCCCTATTGGCTGTTTAATTTAAAGCAACAGCTTGATTATTGAATATGATGTTCCTTGCAGTGTTATTTACCAAAATAAGAAAAAATCAGAGATTTAAAGATTATGATAAAAGGTGATAAAATATGATAGGGGCTTGAAAAAAATCTGGATAGAGTCTAGGAGTTGGGTAGAGGTCTTGAGAAATGTCTTTATAACATTTTGTTGTATTTAACATGGGTATGGTCTTACAGTGTGTATTTTCAGAAAACAGACTTTTCTGATGAGAAGCAACTTGGTTTTAAAGCATATTGTATGTGGCAAAGGCTTAAGAACAGTAGCTGCCCTGGTAGGCAGTGACAGCTGCTGTTTTTCCAAAGAGTGGCCACTACATGTGAGGACCGTGAAAGGAAATGACTGTTGCTCCTTAAAGCAACTCCATTCATCTACTTGAGAAATCACCTGGTCAGAGAGCTCATCACAGAAAATAAAGTGGTGATTACCCATAATGGGGTATCACCAGAAACGGGTGGTTTGTCTTTTTGTAAGGGACAAGGAAGCTGCCGTTGGGTTCTCTCCTCCAGGAAAAGGAGTAGTAGGTTAGATTTAGTGTTCAGAATAACTGGGAAGTCCAAGCCTGGATAAATTTTAGTAAGCAAGCACACCTGGTACTACTTTGTGGTTGAAAGATGGTTGCATTTTGTAGAAATAAGTGCTCACCATGATTTTTCTGTAAAGGAAATTTAAAATCTATTTTCTCTTTCCATTGTTTCTCGGTTAATCTTCCTTTGAAATGTTTCTAATTATCATTTCAACTGGATTGCATCTTGAAAACCAATTCACCTATTTATTTGGCTTAAAAATAGTACTTTTTGATTAGGTGTTATATGAAACTACAGAGATGGCTTACACTACCCAGTGAAATCATTTATTTGCTTTTGGTATATTTTACTGTTGCAGTTTTCTCTCAGAAAGTTTAGTAATTATTAATAAGAAGTAATGCTAGCTGCTTTCTGTGCATTTCATGAGGGGAATAAGCTATTATGTAGTTTCCCTTCCCCCCCAATAAAAAAGCCTTCCATCAAAAACTGACATCCTAAATGAAGGACATAATGGTGCAGCTTATTTATTAGCGTGTCAAACTTAAAATGTAATGGTTTCATATTTCAGAATGAAAAAGTGTGTTGTGATTCATGGTTGTCGGCGACAAAACAGACAGCTCTGTTACATTACTGCACTGATTGCTGCTGATATACCACTGTACTTTTTCTGTGTGTGTTCCTTTCTGTTTTCTTCTTATGCAATAGCTCCCTCTACTTGAAAATATTGGTGTAATTATAGTTTAACACTGTACTTTATTAGTGAGTTCCCATGACTATTTTTACTTCCAATCCTCTTGATAAGTATGTGGTGTCATACAACAGAGTATAGTAGAAATTTACCAAGGATCTCTTGACTTGGTAGTGGAAACACAAGGCTTCATTAAGGAAAGTATAATAAATGGTTTGAAGGCATTTTTCAAGGGATTAGTTCTGTAGCCTTTGTTGATTTAAATATGGTATATTTGGTTAAGATTCCATGCAGTATGGAAAATAAGCCTTGATGTCTACAATAGAAAGGTATAGAAAACTGCAACAAAAATCTTCAAAAGAACCATCAGCCAACTTCAAACAGACATAGCCTGGAACATGGCAAATTCTCACTTTTGTGACTTCAAAGTCTTGAAATTCTAACACAAAAGGTGTTAGTCGTTACTTTTCAGGAGAGGTTTAATAGAAACTAGCAGTAGTAGAATCTCATGTTACTGCATCTTACCTATGTTGAACAGTATGTGCGTAATGGAACAGTAGGAGCAAAGTACACAAGCCAAGCAAGTGATGGATTTGCTGTAAGGAATAATTGAATTAATGACTGTCAAGCACTTAGAACAGAGCCTGACATATAGTAAGTGCTATATACCAGTACTGAATAAAATAAAAAATGATAGTGTGGCTATAAACCGGTTCATCAGCCAAATTTATTTATAGA